>JANUWF010000982.1:4792500-5392500 GCA_026120185.1 Voacanga thouarsii
GGTTATGGAGTTCAATTTCTTATGAAAAAAGATAATTACAAGGACCTAATTTTGTAAATCATATCAACGATAAAAATAATAATAATAATTAAGCTTGGTCATAAGAAATTTGGAGTCGACTAAATAAACCAATATAGGATTATGTGTGATCGTTCACGTGAATCTTCTCCTTCCACTTCTTTCTATTCACAGTCAAACTTTTATCCAAATCCAATAAAAACATATATAATCTAATCATTAGACTTCCCTCCATATCGTCCCTGTCTCTATCTCTATCTAACTTATTCTATCTCTATCCTTCAATTCTCCTAACAAGAGCATGCATATCTTTGTTATCTAAAGTTACACTCTAATTTGTATTTTGGCGGGTACTGAACTTGCATTCCATATATTCCATTTTACTTCTGCTAATTCTGAAACCTTTAGGTTTTAATATTTGTAGCCACAATTCTAAATTAGCATTTACACCGACTCTAATATCATCAATCAGTACAATATCATTAGCAAACAATATATACCATGACATATCCTCTTGTATAGTATAAGTCAACTCATCAATAACGGTCGTAAAAAGAAAATGACTAAGTACTGATTTTTTATGTACCCCGATAGTAATAAGGAACTCTGCCGTCACTCCAACTACATACTCTATCATATATATCTTTAATGAGGGTAATATACCTCTACGATACACATTTCTTTACCAACACCCACTAAAGTACTTTTCTAGATACCTTATCATAGGTTTTCTCCAAATCAATAAATACCATATGTAAATTCTTTTTTCTTTTCCTATACTATTCAATCATCCATCGTAATAAATGAATTACTTCCGTAATGGAATGTTCATGTATAAAACCAAATTAATTATCTGAAATTTTTACAATGCTCATCAACTTGTATTCAGCCACTCTCTGCCAAAGCTTCATAATATGACTCATAAATTTAATTCAGTAGTAATTGGCACAATCTTGAACGTCTCATTTATTCTTGTAAAGAGAAATCAAAGTATTACTCATCCACTCTGTAAGTATCTTATTAACTTTATATATTTTATTGAACAGACTTTTTAACCACACAATCTATACTTCTCCTAAACACTTCTAAATCTTGATTGATATATTATCCGATCTCACTGCATTCTTTGATCTTATCCTTTTAAGGGTCTCTCATACTTTGTGCTCTAAATAGACAAATAAACTCACGATTAACTTCCTTGTTCGAAATTGCAAGATCACCCATGTCTTGAACTTAAACTTGATTCTCATTGAATATCTTGTCAAAATAAGACCTCCATATCTCCTTGATTTCCTCGTCTTTAACAAGAATTTTGTGGTCATCGTGCTTCACACATTTCACCATACCGATATTTCTAATATTCTTCACCCTGCAATGAGCAAGTCTATATTCATTCTTTTTCCCGTCTTTAGTATCCAACTTTTCATATAAATATTTGAAAACTATTGATTTAACTTTTCTAACAACTTCTTTTACTTCTCTTCTCATGACCTTATACTTCTCAAAATTCTAGACACTCTTGCACTTCTTTAAGTTTCTATAGCACTCTCTTTTATTCCTTACACTTCTCTTACTTTGTTGTTCCACCACGATGCGTCCTTGTTTAGTAGTGCTCTT
Source organism: Voacanga thouarsii (assembly GCA_026120185.1). Lineage (NCBI taxonomy): Eukaryota > Viridiplantae > Streptophyta > Magnoliopsida > Gentianales > Apocynaceae > Voacanga > Voacanga thouarsii. Next base: position 4,794,136 of record JANUWF010000982.1, read on the forward strand.
CCTTTAGGCTCACCAAGCACTTCCTTAATCACTATCCTAATACCTTGAGTCATCATTCTCTACATAGAATTTGGATTCGAATCTATATCTGAAGATCAATCATTCACCTGAACTATTCTATCGACAAAGGCTGTTTTATCATCTCCCTGAAGCTTTCACCACTTGATCCTAGAGTCAACTCGATGACTTTTTTGCTTACCCTTATTCCTAAAATAAAAATAAAAAACCAGCAACTTGTGTTATATAACCATACTCTCGCCTGAAATAACTTTACAATCTGTACAACTACTTCGAAACCTATACTTCATAATAAAGAAGTCCACGTGATTGGTACTTAACCCACTTCTAAAAGTCACCAAGTGTGGATTTCTCTTCTTAAATAAGTGTTTACTATAGTCAAATCATAAGTTAAGGCAAACTCAAGATAGCAGCTCCTGCCTCATTTCTATCTCCGAAACACTGACCTCCATGAACATTCTCAAATCCGCTCCTATTAATACCTACATGTCTAGTCAAATCACCAGCAATGAAAAACTTCTTTGCACACAGTACACTCTATACAACCTCATTTAGATCTTCTCAAAACTTTTATCTAATTGAATTATCAAGTCCTACTTGTAAAACATATACTCTAATAACAGTAGTAATATCACTGCCAATCATGATCTTGATACTCAAAATCTTATCATTCTTTCTTTGCACTTCAACTATATCATCAATGAACCTATGGTCTGTCATTATTCTGAATCTATTTCTATTCGTAACTCTACCTGAATACCAAAACTTATAACCCCAAGGCGCTACTACTTTTACTTTCTCACCCACCCATTTAGTTTTCTGAAGACATAAAATGTTAATATTTCTTCTTTTCATAACTTCAACTAATTTTGTCAATCTATTGGTCAAAGATCCTATATACCAAAAAGCTAAATAAATCCTACCACTATGAACTAGCTTCTTAATCCTGTATCCTTGCATATTTGACACCGTATCGGGGGACCGACACGGCGCATTGTTTCTAGGCAAAGACCTAACAACTCTAGCACATTTATTATTACACCTGAGTCTAGAAAGTGCAGCACATCACTGAGTAGGAAATGTCCCCACAAAATCCTTAGATTGATTCATGTTATGGATGTGATTGTATCATACGTTGGCTGTCACAAGCCTTCACAATTTTCCTTCTTTATCTGGGTTTGAAGTTAGCAATTAGCACCACAAATAAGGCATGCAGAGCTCACATGCAAAGTTAATTTTTGTAAATCACATAAAAAGAAAAAATTATTATTTTAAAAAGTATAACATATAATATATATAATATGAATTTTTAATATGTTGACACTATAAAAATAAAATATATTTGAGTATTTTGAATTCTTATACAATTGAATGCGGATGTATTTAGGACTAAAAGTGTGATAGATACTTTTAAAAGAATACTAAGAGAAAAGAACGACAATCGAAATAAGCATTTATAAAATATGATTGAATGATTACGTGCAAAATTTTTTATCTTTTATGAAAAAAAATTATATATATAATTATTTTAGAATGAAGATATTTTCATTTTGACGAATGTAGGTACCAAAAATTGATTGTACATATACACATGGCTTCTAGAGAGACCCCATGGTTTAATGATGAGTTAAAACAAAATTTTCCTTGTAATAAAATGCACAATGAGTTGATGAAAATGATGTGAAATTTGTTGTCGATGTTAAGAAAAGGTCAAAGTCACTCAAGAATCACACCAAAAACATTCCCATCATGAGCAAAGTGTAGGGCACACTTAGCAATTAAATCCACCTTGTCCAAAGCAGGGAAAAAATGTCCTCAAATGCCCACTAGCATTCTATTCTTTAAAAAAAAAAAAAAAATTAAAAAAATCAGTAGCATTCTAAAGTCTACAAACAAAAGAAGACAAAATGCCATCAATCTTCCTAAGGCATCTCTTTGAACAAGTCATTTTCAACTTTTAAGCCATAGAAAGCCCTAACAAGGTGACCATTTTGGCCCCAAAGCTACTCAAATTTCCTTCATCTTCTTCTTCCTGTCTTTGCGTGCACCCCATTAAAGACTCCTTAGCCATCGGCCATTGCTTACTCAAAAGGGGAATACTTCATCTGTTATCCATAGCCCTATAGGAGGACTAAAAGATTTTCCTTTTCTTTTTTTTTGGTATCTTTAATAAATTTAAATAAGTGTTTTATTTCACGTGTTTGACAAATTTAAATGCAATGATTATGAATGTCTTTTGAGAAGAAGATTCGAATTTCAAAGTTCTAGATATTAAAGTGATTAGAAAGATAATGATTTTGATTAAAGAATACGACTATAATGATATTTTTCGTCTATTAATAATTTTTAAAAATTCGTGTGCGTAAATATTCATAATTTTGTCCAATTTGATTAAATCTAGAAAAGCACTTATCACGAGAGAAGGAAGTTTTATAGGAGAAAAAAAATTAAAAAAAATGCATCCCTGTTGATGATGGCCACAGGTTACAATGTCATTGAGAATACAAAATTAATCGATGATTTAGGATGGTGATTGTCATATTTTTTTTAATAATAAAGTAAATTAGATTAAAAATAGTATATGAACTTCGAGGAAATTAAGATGCCATCTTTAGAATAAAAAACAATCATATTAAGTCTTTTTCGCCAGTTGAAAAATAAGCAAAATTTTCTATTCTTCACTAGAGTTCAACTTTCTATGAGTCTCTTACACATACAAGACTCGTTAAATACAATTTATTATTTTATATAGTTTACGATTATTTTTCAAAATAATGTATACCTAATACATATTCTCGAATAGGTCCTTTAAAAAATAATAAAAAAAAGGCATGGCAAATCATCTTTGCTCAATTAGCACATGGAGTTGTGATTTTGTTTAATTATTATTATTTTTTAACTATATTTATGCACTCAATGCTAAACAGTGTGCAGACAGATATCAAACATGCTACGAAAGTGATTTTTTTCTTTGTTTTCCACATGCCAAAGTCAGGCAAGTGGCAATGTGGACAACACCAGTACCTATCCAAGAATGAGAGAACAGGATAGTTAAACCCAACCTAGGGTAAGCCACATTTTTGGACTTTAATATTTTCCTTTTTCTTTTAATTTTATGTCAAATTGTGTTAAGAATGTTATGTTTACGCAAAGCATATCATCTAAATGTCTAAGATAATTTTTTTTATTTGTATTAAAAAAATGTTGAGATATCTGAAAAACATATTTTATTTGTCTTAAATAATTATTTGATTCATTCAACTTACATTTTTTAATATAAAATTGAAATGAATTAGCGCGAAAAAAAATAAAATTTAAGAATCAAAGATATAATTTGCCTTTCGATTTAAATGATACACCAAAATTTAAGTAAAAGAATAAAGTAGTCAAGATTATGACTTCTCCAAAAAATAAAAAAAAATCTATGAGAAAAGTCGTAGACTACTTTTATGTCTCCTAGTCCTAGTGGATAGAAGAAGCAAAGACGGGTAGGTCATTTTGTTTATTCTAAAGACTAATAAAGCTTCTCTCTCATTGGTTTTCACAAAGAATAAATAGACAAAGAGGAAAAATATCAAAGTGCATTTTAAGGTATTCCTATGTTCCGAGGATCTGATGCCCTTTATTTAAGCTTAAGTCACTGTTTTATAATAGCGATACAAGTGGTTTTTTCAACTCTTGCAAGCGCCACATAGAAACAAACAAAACCTCTTCAGTTAGGTCGATTGTCACATGCCATTCCCATGATTATTCTCAGTACCAAGAAATCAAAGATGTTTTTAGCTAAGTTTAATAATTCAATATCTCCATCTTATTATCTCTCACCTCTATCAGATATTTTAATTTTTTAAAATCAAATCAGCGGTGATATATAACACAAATCTGTATTGCGAGACGGGTTTTGAGAGAAACGTGAAGAAAATGGGGAAAAAAAACTAGGGAAGGTTAGGGTGGATTTTTAAAATTTTATATTTTATTATTTAAAAAAATTATAATATTATTCTTTTAATATAATTTTTTTCAACCCTAAGTTCGAGATCTGTCCTGAACAAAATCTCACCTATATTTTAGATTTTTGGGCAGTGGGGAATTCATGGTAATGACTGTGGGAGAACATGAGTGAATCAAAGGAGATCTATATAGCTGGCTAAGGGATTCAGTTCTTGACTGCAATGTTAAGCCACAGAAACGGGTAGACTTAATAGAGTGACACTAAATCCTAGTTGTCCGAAAAAGGCAAAACAAGGTGAAAGCGAAAGAGGAGGAGACATGATTTTCATATGGTCAGACCATTTACAACTAATTTGTTGTTTATACATTGTACTAATGTCCGATGAACAAATTTCAAAATTATCTAAGCACGTGTTTTGGCATACATTCAACTTTTATCATTGGCTTTTTTTTTTTAAAAAAAGAAATATTTAAATTAAATTTAATGAATAGAAAGATTTGTTTTAAGATGATAAATTAATAATTTTTTATTGCTTTATGTTCAATCTTACGTATTTATTTAATTATTATTTTATCAATACTACAATTCTACGTATGGAAATAAAAAAAGAGATTTGAAAAATTATTAAATAGACATAATTTTTCATAAATTACATTTATTAAGAAAGTGTTTTTCTTGCCAATATATATATATATATATATATATATATATATATATATATATATATATAATCCCTCCATTATTGATCCCGTTTTTTTCCTTATCATCTACAGCAAACCTGGTGGGTTCAAATCCAAATAATTGAAAGCAAATTAACAAAAACTTTTAACTTATTGGATTACAACTTCAAGTTTCAGTCTCTCCTTTTGTTGATATATTTCAATTTTTTCAATTATAAAAAATCCCAATTATTAGTCCCTGCACTTCAAACCCATCTTTGGCTTCTTTTGATTTACCTTCCAATTATACGAGAGTAGCAAACTAATGGCATCTATATCCATTTCCTACCTAGACAACATCATAATTTATTTATCTATGCTATTATCATAATAACTTAATATTTGAATATTTGACTCATAATTCAAAATATAGAGTATCAAACTCGTAATAAAGTATATAAAATTTAACAATTAGGGCTTTGTCTTCGTGATCCACCAGCTTTGGTGGTTTCTCACTTCATATTTCAAAATAAACTATATATTTTTTCTTTTTTTTTTTTTGGGTGAGGAATCAAAATAAACCACACTAGAAGCACGTCATTTAGCATAAAAATTTTTGTAAAATACAAAATAAAAAAAGCAAATCAGAGGGGTAACTTATACACTATAATACTCTCCATGGCAATGGCACTGCTGGTAGTCTCAAGAACATCTATTTTTGTTTTAAAATCAAGGCTGGACTTCCATTCATCAATGAGTCCAATTTAATGCAGTCTTTGTCAAGCCCACAGAAGTGTCCATTTCCTGAGGAAGAAGGAACTTGTTTTGAGGCTTTAGTGCTTCATTTGGGCCACATGGGCCGATCGGTGTGTTATGTTTAAGTGATCAAAGTTGACAATAAAAAAAGTCTAATATCACAGAGTATCTGTGTTTACAACCTGGAACAAAAAGGCATATCATGCACTGGGCAAAGCCAGCATTTGAACTCTCTTCACTAGTTGCCATGTCTCAAAAAGATATAGTGATCTTAATATAATCCATTTTCATATCCAGGCACAAGCATATGTATATTCATCTCCAGATGTATCACTTCCACAACTGATCTGTATCGAAAAAAATTAACAACTACCGTGATCTGTTCCAGAAATATAGGAGACAGCAGATATCCTGCCCAATGAGAACTCTAGGAAAAGGTCGGTGTGTTTCCTTCAGTGTTTTCTGGATCGGACCGACCATTTGGACTGTGAACCAATTTTTAAATCAGTTTGATTCTTTACTTTAAACTTATTTTTATTTTTATTTTGTTATTTATGTCTTTATAGATTTAAATTATATTATATTATTAATTAATCTTGTTCTTTAAAATAATTATATTTTTAAATTTTAAATTATAATATTACCGATTCAATTATGATTTAATTACAATTGGACTATTGAATCGTGAATTAGTAAATTTTCTGGCTCAATATCCGGTTCGATTTTGAAAACATTGGTTTCCTCCATGGGATAAACATTAGGAAACTGGAATTTGGATATATTTCAATTCATACAAGAGGCTTAAAAAAAAAAAAATGCAAAATAGCTATGCACACAAACAAGATCAGGAAGCATAGAAGATGATTTGAAAATCACACTTAGAATACAACAAAATAACTGAGACTGAGAATCCATCACCAATGTGTAACGCAGATTGTTGAACATGTCTCAAGGTAGACTGCTGCTGCTTTGCACCAGGCAGCTCTATGATGTGCCATTATCAAAATTAATTATGCCACTGTGGCCTGCATTTGAGTACATAAAACTCATGAGGATTAGAAGACCTGCTAAAGAAAAGGAATATAAAAATATCACTTGTGTTAGGTTGAAAATAAAAGAGAAGTTTAAAAAAATAAAATAAAATGAAAAAACAAAAAATGGAGAACAAAAGACAAGTCAGTTTATGTAACTTAAGAAATAGTACATCTTCTACTCAATGATTTTTCCTTTCTAGGTAAAGCCTCTATGAAATGAATAATAGCATAACAGCATTAAGGTAATTGTGTAAAGGAAAGACTACAGGTGAGAAATAGCAACCCAAATGCAAATAACCTATAACCAACCATTGACCGAATTTCTCTTGTTGGATCCAAGCACAAATGGTAACACATTTCTTCATCTTTTTACAATTGAATGGCTCTGCATATCTTTGTGGTTACATAATGTACATTATACCTTGACAATGAATTGTGTTTATTTCTGGTCCTCTCATCTCCACTCCATCATCATCAAGAAATGAAATTCCTGCTGAAGTTATTTTGAAAGGGAATGCCATAGGCGGAGATATTGATGATTTTGCTAGCTTTATGAACCTTAGACCTGCAAGAGAAAAAATACCAGGGAGAGGATAAAGTTATCAGAGTCAGAAATATCACAAAGTCTGAGTGATACCAAACATGAGAGAACTAAATATTTATATTATTTTCCCCATCAACATGAAAGTGAAGTCCATCTCTATACATCATCCGCTCTTCCTTAGTATGTTCTATTTTCTCTAGGAAATCTGGAAGCAGTTTATCTTGCAGCAGCCATAAACATAGATGCATCATAATGTCCCATCTAAAAGGCCATTTCAGCTTACTAGAATACAGCCGTAACAACTCCACTAAAGCTAGGCCATAGAATGCATATTCATCAAGCCCCATTAATATTTTATGTTGTATCCATTTTTCATAATATCTTTGAAGAGAAAAGGAAGAAAACCTTTGCAAAAACCACCAAAAGATAAGGAAATTAGCACAATACGAAGCCCCAATGTGCAAGTGGGGAAATGTAAAGAGTGGTCATGATGTGAGTGCACTGTGCATGGGGTGCCATGAGAGAAATGCTTGGTAAACCAAACAGAAAGTCTAAGCAACCATCTCATCTCAAATAAATAAAAATGGAAACGTAAGCAAGCAGAAGATGCTTGCAATCGGCCATCATGCTTGTCAAGTACATAAGAATATAAAGTACAACGGGCAAGTAAAAAAGAAATGGATTTGTACTCCAAACTGAATTCAGTAAATGTGGAGGAAAGTTTATGTAGCCACAATTAAACATGTAATGCAATAGATAAGTAGAGCGAGAATTTTCCTATCATTCTCATTCTCTTCATTTTCACTTGAATATTATAAAGGGAAACCAGTAAAACTACATGCCAAAACACAGACTTTTCCAAATCATGCCTCTAGTGTGTGAAGGCAAAATAAAAGCACAAATAGCGACCATTTCTTACTAAACATTTCCTAATATGTAGAGTTACATCATATTATGGAGCTGAAGTTACAAATAATTATCTATGAACTGAAGGACAAACCAAACCTGATCTAGATTCCAACACAAGACGGACAGAGACAGCATGAGCCCAATGAATCCCAAGAGCAGCAATGAGATGAGAATCACTTGTTGGATATTCCAGATTGTTGCTAACACGCTCCACTGCATAAGACATCGACACATATATTGCCAATTTTGCAAGAAAGAAAATGTACTTTACTATAGTTGTACCATAATACCTTGGAAGGAATACTGTGGAGCTTCATCACCACTTTGAGATCTTACTTGGTTAGTCACCACCACAGGAATACGGGAAAATTCAGCAAGCGATCTGAACCCCTCAAAGAAGAAAACTCAACCAAGGAAATATGATGAGTATAAAATTAAAAGTTCTTACAATATTAATCCAAAAAGTTGTAAGGATACAAGTCTCACTTTATGAATGAAATATGCCAAGCCAATGAGTGTTGTCTAACATGTCCCTGCCTAGATTCTCTAAGTGGAAGGAAAAAAGAAAATGAAGTTAAAAACATTGCTTCAAGCAGAGGACCATCTAGGAGCATTTGAAAAGAAGAAGAAGGCTACATAGCATTTTCAAGAACAATAAAGTTTGAAGCAACATAAAACCCAAATTTATCTCTATTCATCCACATACGCAAAATAGCTAAAATGCCTCTGTATCTCTTTTTTCATAAAATTATTTTGTCTATTGCTTACATCTTTTCTAATCCAAAAAGAAACTACTCCACTGCTTCAACAGGTCCAGAATTTCAATTATACAAAATTCATTGCATATGACAAACTATGCTTCATGCATGCTACAACAAGCTCATGTTAATGACTTAAAGTCCAATCTAACCTTTCCCAAGTCATCATGCTCTCATCGTGTGCTATATCATATGTTATTGTTTCTCCAACCATAATGCCCCACATTGAAACAAGAAGCAATTAAAGCAAGCAATTGGGAAATGATCCACCATGAGATGTATATTCAGTCAATCTATACCAGCATTAGCCTTCAGCAGGATCTATGAACTATTAAAAAAATAAATATATATTGTGCTTCATTAATCTCAAGCATACAATGTGATAGAAAATGTTCTTAATTCTGGTTTCCTCAATATGTGTAATGTATAGTAGAATTTGTTCTCATTGGTTTTCCAAAAAGCTTTTACTCGTTTGTTCTCCCTAGACACAAAAATGCAAAACTATACCATCATCAGGACCTGAAAAGGGAAAAAGGAATAATCCTTCAAACTAATAGCTATTCTTCTAACAGAATCCGAACTTATATCAATCACTTTCCAAACAAGCAAGACAAGGAACACATCACAGGAACTCATTCAGATATTTAAGGCCCAAGGGAAGTAGAAGCAGAAAGTCACCCGGAAACCAGAGCTGCCATGCTATCAATAATAAGCAACTTCACCTGATGCTGGAGGAGGGAGACTTTGAGCTGTTGCAAGCTGATAACAAATTTAATGGAATAAAACTTAACCCTTCAGTTCAACAAGTTTTCCTGACAATATCATGTAAGAACATGATATCATAGAGTCAAGAAATGAGATGAGAACCTGAAATATTACATGTATTATTTTTCCTTCTATTTTCACTTTTTTGAATACCTTTTTATTCTTTACACCTTTTATTTTTCCTTTTCCCTGAGATAATAATATTTGCAGTGAAAAGAACAAGTACAAAGACAGGTGCTTTACTCAACTAGAACACCAAGTGAACCATAACCAAACAAAAGTGAGATGCCTTACCCTCTCTTCCCCACCCCCCATCTTTATCTGCCTAAGACAACAGTTTGAGATAGCTGGCTTCAAAATTTACTCGCTCTTGGAAAGGAATAAAATGACAACATAGGTTCAAATGGTTCTCATTTCATACTGAAAATTTATGCTCCAATTTTTTTCCCCGAGCCACCTCAAGAAATCACCTAATTTAATTATTCCTAACACATTTTAATGATGCCATCTATTCTTAAGCCTGCTAGCTTAGAATTGGTTCAGCTTGAAACCTTTCTGTGAATTCAGTGAGTGAAGCCGGTCGCAAAACTAGGATTCTGCCTGCCATCTGCCATGAAGATAAAAACTGATCAAATATCAGAAACCAAGATAGAAACCAGTCCTAATCTAGGACCTTATGTATATAGAAGGAGAACACCTTTTTGTATCTAATGTTGAGTCACATGGACACAATTCTTATTTATTGCCTTGATAAATTCAATTACTGGTCATAATGTTGCATACCTCCTGTGCCATTCCCTCAATGCGGAATACTTCAGGAAAACTATTAACTCCTATTTCAATCATCCTGGAGGTGGAAAAGATATGGCCATATGGGAATATTGAAACCATAGAAGTCAACATAAGAACCGAAGAAGTAGAAAATTGGATTACCTCCTTGAACTGAATTTGGATTCTGTATCAATGTATATAACATGACCATTCAGACCTCCATAACTGGAAGGCAGTGAAGCCAATAAAGAGAGCTTCAAGCAGAACTACAGTTTAGAGGAAAAAAAAGTCTGTTAAGCTTAAAATCAGATGCATCAATTCCCTAAAAGGGAAACTAGATAAAGGTGATCCCAGCAAAAACCTCTGGCTAGTTTTTAGTCATTAATCCTTATTATGTAAGCGGCAAAATTTTTTTAAATGAATAATACTGGATAGGAATAGGACAAAAAATGATGATTCCCAATAGCATCATGTGATGTTCCTTCTCTCTCTTTCAATAGCAGGGTTTTACCCAACACATAACATATGGATTTGCAAATTCAATTAGTTATCCTCAAAGAGATAGCTTTTGTGGGATGGTGCATGATAATAAACAAATGTACACTTATGTATGAGGATAACAAGCAAAGTATAACAAAATACACTGAAATCTATTCCAAATCGTACTTGTGTTTTGCCAATCCCAGCAGGACCAACCAACTCTGTGACCACTCCAAATGGTATTCCACCACATAAGGCTGCATCCAGTCCTTTCAATTGAGTAGGGAGATGGCCTGCCAGGTATTCATTCTTCATACGCTGCTCCAACAGCGATAGAACCTGAAAACACATATTAGGCATTGTTTTTTTGCAAACAACAAAGAGGGAACAGAATTCCTTTCTCCAATACTTAAGATAACTATACATGTCTGTACTTACAGTTTGACATGGAGGGCTAACAATTTCACTGATATGAGCTACTGCATTTGTTACTTCTGCTAACCCCACATCTAACAACTCCATCAATTCCAATTCAGTCAATGACAATGCATCCTAGAATCCATGAATAAATTAGTTTCACACCATCAAGGTGAATTCAAGAATCCGATTTAAGGTCCCACTCAGTAGATTTAGTGAATTAGAAGGGGATTAAACTGAGGATGAAAAGGGAGCCAAGGGTTTTCCATGTAGCAAATAGATACAGGGACAGATCATCTTCAGATCGATAATTTGAATTTACATCGGGCAAATTTAAAATTTCGCATAGCATATATCTCATTCCTTTAATGCAGTGATCTAAGCCCAAAACGAGGTGAGGAAAATGCATACAAAATACGGTGAATGCATTTAAATTTAGTCATTTCTCAGAAAGCTAGACCAGGCTGAATCAGAGCATGGTTGAGGGCTTTTCAGTATAAGTATGGTCCAACCACTTATACTTACCACCACAAAATTTTCAATTCAAACAAGTTATGGGGCAAAATAACATGACTCTACGTTCAAGTTCTTCGATTTAACGAATCAAGGAGCTTTAAATGCCCGATTCGCATTACAAACCTTAGCAGTGACGATGTTACGAGCAGCAAAGATGTTGGCTATTGATTTGGGGAGACCCATTTGGCTGATCAATTTGTTGGCCATCACCTTCCCAAGCACGCTGCGCCTTACATTGTGTGGTTTGACAAATCCGTTAATTTCCCGGGAAATCTGTGAACCCTAGGCTTACGTACTACCAAAGAGGAAAATCGTCTGCTATTTTGTGGTCTTGAGTGTTAATCACTGCCTCCGGAAGACGAAATAGTGATAATCGCCGTTCCGCCTGTGACAACAATTCGGTTCGCCGTAATAACCTATGTCGGAGTCGGAGACGTCTGTAGCTGTTCGACTGTTATTTTCAAATGTTTTGTACTTTGCGGGAATAACAAACCCACCCTTCGGTATGAAAATTATCAGGATTAATTACATTTTGGCTCTAAAGTTTGTCCAAATTACAATTAAATGTTTATATTTTTAACAAATTATAAATAAATGCCTTTTATTTGTTTATAACTAATTCATCCTTATAATTAGCTGTAATTAAATCAAAATAATAAAATAATAAAAAAGTCTTCAATAATGCTAAAATATCCTTTAATAGGTCTAGAGAGGTCAAAATAGGTTAGTCCGGCTCAACCCACGTGAATTGATAGAAATATGAGTCGAGATGGGCCAGTCTTTTTTTTTTTATGGATTGTAAAATCCTAATCACAACTCAATCATTCTTAGCCCATGGGCTATTTATATATAAATAATACTTTTTTAAAAAAAATTATACCATATTTATATTTTTTAATCTTTAATTTTAACTCTAATACAAATATAATGAACTAAATTATAGCTTAAAATAAAATATAAATATCAAATAATAAGTTGAGCATATTTTATCTAGTATACTTTACACACATAATTCAACATAAATTTATAATTTTAACAAGTTCGAGAATTAAATATCACAAATTACATATTAAATCCATAACTCTCAAATATATAAATACATTAATCTAATTTAAAAGTTCAAATTTAGAAACATCAAAGTTAAAAATCAAAATTTGTTTTACAATTTCATAAAAAGGCCATGAAAGGCTAAAATATTAATCATACTACCAATATGCCAAAAAGATGCACATTGTTTAATCATTTAAGATTTTTTTCAATAATTTTATTTGAATTTACTGTTGACGATGATATATTAGATATGACTGTTTCAATATCGAATTGTTCATATAATAATCACAAATCACAATAAGAAAGAATAATATAATTAGTATTATATTTGTTAATTAAAGAAATTTAAAAAATTATTATATATTACCATCATCATCTATAATTAGGACATAGTTTTGACTTTTAAAATTTTGAATTTGAAAATTTAAATTAAAAAACAAAGTGGCCCAACCCCACTCAACCCATGGGCTTTATGGGCCGGGTCAAATTGGTCCGATTGAAATATGAACCTAAAAAATTGAAATTCACCCAGTTCATATTACTTGTGGGTCGGGTCTGACCTATAGGCTTAACCTATTTTGACTACTCTAAATAAACCCCTCATATATGTATATCATATATAAAAATAATAATATCTTTATTTATAAATTAGATTTTCAATCCATTAGAAAAATTTTTCCCTAGCTTTTACAAATTATATATATATATATATATTAGTTATCAAATCTTCTAGCAAATTTTTTAAATTAAAATTTTATTTTACAAATTTATAGGATGCGTTGTTTTTGTTGTTGTTAGCAAACAATTAAATTACTTTTTTGTTATTTAAAAATGAGATTTTTCATTAATTATTTACAAATTATACCTGTTGGAATATTTAGGTCTTTTAAAAAATTCCACCACATAAGTTAACGAAAGTTAGTCATAACTATATATTTGTAATTGTTTAAAATATATGAATGTAATTATAATCTAGACAAACTTAATGGGGGCAAAATGCGATTAACCCAAATTATTATTACTATATATTAATAAAAATTCTATACTCTATTGTTTAACTCTATTAAGTTAGTTTGGTGACAAGTATTAGATAAATATGGAATTACCTAATAAACTTATATCATTATTAAAAAAACTATAGAGTTACCTAATATAATTATACCTTTATTTAAAAAAAAATATAACGAGTTAAATAGATTACAAGTGTTATCTCAATTTAATTATACAATTTTGCCTGGTTTGTGAAGCAATGTGTATATTGCTACATTAGAGGTTTTGATATTAATATTCACGCACACCTAGTCCATTTCTTTCCTCTTCTTCTTCCTTTTTTTTTTTTTTTCATTTTCTTGCGTGTAATAAGTGGACATGTTGACCACCACTTTAACAGCAGAATCTAGTTGGTCAAATCACATATCACATATGAAATACTGGTCCAGATTAATAAAAATTGAAGAAAATTTAAGAGAGACATTCTCACCAATAAGATACTATTTTGCCACTCTATTTTTTTTTCTAAGTAAATTCTGTAGACACGGAATTTTGGGATAAAATATATTTTCAAGATTAAAAAATATATATATATTTTAGTCTTGATTAATTAAAATTAATTCATGAATAAATATAATTATTCTTGAATTAATTAATATAATTGGGCTATTATTAAAAGCTCATTAAATCCAATGGATTATAAAATTGGACTATTAAAGTTGGGCTATCATTAATGATTCATTTTACATTAAATCCAATATATTATGGATTAAATGAAATTGGGTTGGGTCCTAAAATTGGACTTTTGAAAATCTCAAAACCCAAATATAATGTGGGTTAAATGAAATTGGGCTAAAACATACATTAAGCCCAAGTCATCTTAAACCCAGGTCCGTTAGGGTTTGTTAGGAGTTTTCTTCAAAATCCCACATCGGTTATTTATGCTAAAATCAAGGAATTTTTAACCTATAAATAGGCTATTCCCTTAATGGTTCAAGGGACCCCCAAGATCCTCAAGTTAAAGCTTCAACAAACAAGAAGCTTCATCAAGTTTCAAGCATTCAACCTTCATCAAATTCAAGGTTCAGAAGCTCCATCAAATTCAAGGTTTAGAATCGTCATCAAATCAAGGTTCAGAATCTTCATCAAATTTCAAGGCGTTCATCTTGCTCTGCATCAAACAAGTCTCGAAGGCTTGGCAACCAAGTGTTCGTCATCAAATCCCATTCTATCCGAGATCAAGCTCTTCAGCCCTCGAATTAACGTTTTTTAAAAAGAGAAGAATCGGAGGACTTATCCTACAATTTAGGATTTCTTCGGAGATTTATAACCATTTTTCATATTTACAAAATTTATAAATTTTGATATTTTTCTTGTCTTATTTGCAGACTTGAAACTTGTTGTTCACAAATTTCTGGCACGCCCAGTGGGACCATCTCTGCCTCCCATCTATTTTCTTCAAATCAATCCCAAGTTCAAGTACAAGTACAAATCAACTCAATGGCCCCAAAGAACAGCAAAACTGCATTTGCTGGTTCAAAGGTTGTTGATATCATGGAGACTCCTATAACTGTTGACAAGGCTCCGCAAGCTTCAAGCCAAGGCATGCTGACAAGAAGTAAGACTCGAGCTCTTTCACAAAGTGAGGCTCAAAACTTCAATATTGTCTCATCACCTGCAACCGCAAAGTTGAAGCAAGATGCTGCTTCTACAATGCGCAAGATGTCACATTCATTGGAGAAAACCAACATCTCCAAACAAGCTGACCAAAATTCAAGTACTGGCTCTGCGCCTTAATCCTCCCATAGGGACCTCAAATCCAAAGCTTCATTCAATGAAGATTCTACTGCCTCTTCGTGGCACTTGTTATGATGACGGGCACACAAAATCTGGAAGAGTAACTCGTGCACCTCACAAAATTGATGGAGGGACTCGCCAAACGCTCCTAAGAGCAAGATCTTACTATCGCGCATCTCATCAATCGCTTTGAAAAGACTGGCGAAACGAGTCAAGTTCCTCTAAAGAGATCTGAAGTGTAAGAGGAAGTGAAAACTTCTAAGAAATCACAGGATATTCAAATATCATCCGAAGGTATGATTCCTGTGGACCAGCTCAAAGACTTCATCATGGGCACGATTAAGGACAAGTATGAATGGGGTAGTAAATCTAACTTCACATATGCAAAGCCGTATTCGCAAAGAATTGATGATATGAGAATGCCAGCTGGATATCAGCCACCAAAGTTCCAACAATTTAACGGCAAAGGAAATCCCAAGTAGCACGTGGCTCACTTCATCGAGACGTGCAACAATGCTGGAACTTATGGGGATCTACTAGTGAAGCAGTTTGTATGATCCCTCAAAGGAAATGCATTTGACTGGTATACCGATCTGGCACCGGATTCCATCAACAGTTGGGAGCAACTTAAACAAGAGTTTCTCAACAGATTCTACAGCACTCGTAGAATCGTCAGTGTGGTAGAACTCACCAACTCTCGTCAATGGAAAGACGAACCAGTGGTGGATTATATCAACAGATGGAGGAATTTGAACCTCAATTGTAGAGATCGCCTAAGTGAATCATCTGCAATTGAGATGTGCATTCAAGGCATGCACTGGGGACTCCAGTATATCCTTAAAGGAATCATGCCAAAGACTTTTGAAGAATTGGCGACCCGCACTCATGACATGGAATTGAGCATCGTCGCATATGGGGAAAAGGCACATGTCCAAGACCCCAACAAAGGCAGAGAAAAACAAAATTTTAGAAAATGGAGCAAACCTTTTTCTAAAACTGAAGCAAAGGAGTCCATGGCCACAGTCGCGACTCCAATAAAAATTTCTTCAGAGGTAACTCAAAAGGTGACCAAGAAGATGGATCATTCGTAGGAAAGGAAAAAGGTAACCTTAGAAGAAAGGCAGTCTAAGGAATATCTTTTTCTCGACTCTGATGTTTCTTCAATGTTCGATGAACTATTAGCTGCTAAAGCTATAGAGTTGCCGGAGGCAAAGCGCTCGAATGAAGTTGGACGAATAAAGGATCCCAACTACTGCAAGTACCATCGGCTGATTGGCCATCCAATTGAAAAATGCTTTGTATTTAAGGACAAGATCATGCAGTTGGTCCGTGAAGGACATGTAGTCCTTGAAGAAGACAAAACATCCGCAAATTTGACAACTGTTGGCATCCCTTCCATTGAACTCGATATTTTGGAGGTTAAATTTGGAAGTGTTGATCCTGTCAAGGTTGAAGTTAATAGACAAGTCCTTCCTACCAAAGCATATCAACAAGAAGTTGAAGAACCTTTTGTCCATAGTGAAGATGAAGGTTGGACCCTTGTAACAAGAAGAAAGAAACGCATCAAAGCTTCAAGAGGTGGAGCTTCACTGGTCAGAAGCAGATTTACAAAGAAAAATGTGAAGAAGGTCAAAAGTAAGAAGGCCAAATCTGCATCAACAGTGGATGATTCTTTCTGGAAGAAATCTCCGCCACCTCTCACACTAAAAGACTTCATGCCAAGGGAACTTGCTAAAAAGTTCAACATTGTTTCATGCTATGCCATACATGAGAAAAGCAAAGAAGACAATGATGAGTGTATAAATGAATGAGACCTGAAGAGAATTGAAGCTTCAGCAGACCTTAGTAGCTATATAGCTGAGATCACATTTACTGACGATGACTTACTACTTGGCTCAACACCTCACAATCGACCGTTATTTGTGACTGGCTACGTGCAAGAACAGAGGGTGAATAGGATACTATTAGATGGAGGATCAGCAGTAAACATCTTACCTCTGTGAACATTAAGAGAGTTGGGCATTTCTATGGATGAATTGTCCCAAAGTCGCCTTATGATACAAGGCTTCAATCAAGGGGGGCAACGAGTTAGTGGTACTCTTCGATTGGATATATTGATTGAAGATATGCTTTTAACTGCTCTTTTCCATGTTATTGATACCAAGACCTCCTACAATATTATGCTAGGAAGACCATGGCTCCATGATAATGGTGTGGTGCCATCAACCCTGTATCAATGTTTCAAATTTCGTCAAAATGGCGTGATGAAGAAAATAGATGCTGATGATAAACCATTTACTGAAGCTGAGGCGCATATTGTTGATGCTAAGTACTACATTAAAAAGAATGGTGAATCAACTAAGATCGATTTATCAAGAGGGAAGGAAGATAAAAAGGTTACCTTCTCCAAAGATGTGAAAGCTACAGTATGTGCAGAGAGCTCTACTAAGTAACATGCATGCAATAAGCCACTAGGAGGGCTTACTTTGCCTCTTACAAAAGTTGATCCTGTCAAGTCGTCAAATACTCCTATAAAAGGATTTGTTCGACCAAAGAAATAAGCAAAAGTAGAGCATGGTGAATTACCGACCTCACGTACAGAGGAATGATTTGACCCAAATGCTTATAAACTCATAGCCAAGGCTGGATATAACTCACAAAGTCAACATTTGTTAGGAAAACTTCCTGCTGATGTCAACAAGAAAAAGGATCAAAGCTCAAGATCTATCCAAAGCATGCCAACAGGAAAATAGTGTGCTGGCCTGGGTTACAAACAAGCATCTCCCATCCAACTCAAGATTAAAAGGGCCAACGTACAGTATAATTCTATAGAAGATGAAGTGACGTCAAAACCGCGATCTGCTTTTGGTGGGACAGGAGATACAAATGCACGTCCATATGTCTTCACTAGATTAGGCCCAAAGAAAAGAAGAAAATCTGTTTTCAAGAGGCTTGGAGTCACAGTCACCTCAAAGGCAAAACATTCCAGCAAAGTCTCCTCCAAAGCAAGAACGGTAGTGAATTGCAATGGAATCTTAAAAATAATAACACAAGTGACACCTGATGTACCTTGTGATGAAGAAAGCATAGCTTTTTGTAATCACATTACCATCTATGATGAAGAGTGTGCCGAAGAAGAGGATGCTGAGCATTCTCCAGCAGAACTTGAAGAAGGCGTAAAAGCCACAGTTGATGAACTTAAAGAAGTAAACTTGGGCATTGTTGAAGATCCTCGCCCAATTTACATAAATGCACTCTTATCGCCTAAAGAAGAAAATGCCTATGTCGACCTATTGAAGGAATTCAGAGACGTCTTTGCTTGGACATATAAAGAAATGCCAGGCTTAGACATTAAAATTGCTGTCCACCATTTAGCTGTAAAGGATGGGGCAACACCAGTAAAGCATGCCCAACGGCGTTTTCGTCCTGAGCTGGTTCCATTAATTAAAATAGAAGTGAACAAGTTGATCGAAGCCAAATTTATTCGAGAGGTCAAGTATCCAACCTGGGTTGCAAATATTGTCCCTGTAAGGAAGAAAAATGGACAAATTCAAATTTGTGTGGATTTTAGGAATCTAAACAATGTCTGTCCAAAAGATGATTTTCCACTGCCTATTCCTGAACTGATGGTAGATGCAACCACTGGTCATGAAATTCTATCTTTCATAAATGGATCCTCTGGGTATAACCAAATCAAAATGGCACCTGAAGATGAGGAGCTTACTGCCTTTCGTACTCCGAAAGGAATCTATTGCTACACAGTGATGCCTTTTGGTCTAAAGAATGCTGGAGCCATATATCAAAGAGCAATGCAAAAGATCTTTGATGACATGCTACACAAGATCGTGGAATGCTATGTGGATGATTTGGTGGTCAAGTCACGTAAACGAGCTGATCATCTTCAAGATTTGAGAAAAACTTTTGAGCGACTTTGAAAATATCAATTGAAGATGAATCCTTTTAAATGTGCTTTTGGTGTCACATCTGGAAAATTCTTAGGTTTCATCGTTCGTCATCGAGGTATCAAAATAGACCAATCAAAGATCAATGCAACTATGAGGATGCCCAAACCGAGAAATATGCATGAATTAAAGAGTTTACAAGGAAAGTTAGCCTACCTTCGAAGGTTCATCTCAAATCTTACCGGACGCTGCCAATCGTTCAATTGTCTAATAAAGAAAGGCGTACCATTTGAATGGGATGAAGCGTGTCAAAATGCTTTCAAATGCATCAAATCTTACTTGATGAAGCCTCATGTGCTTGCCGTACCTATCCCGGATGAGCCATTGATTTTGTATATTGCTGCACAAGAACGCTTAGTGGGGGCATTGCTTGCTCAAGAAAATGACAATGGCAAAGAAAATGCACTCTATTACTTAAGTCAGATGATGACACCAAATGAGTTGAATTATTCACCAATTGAGAAGCTTTGCCTAGCCTTGATATTTGCAATTCAAAAATTGAAGCATTATTTTCAAGCACATATTATACGCCTTATTTCCAAGGTTAATCCCATAAAGTATGTCATGACAAAGCCTGTGCTATCTAATCGTTTAGCAAGGTGGTACCTTCAACTCCAACAATTTGATATTGTCTTCGTCCAACAAAAAGCTGTTAAAGGACAAGTGCTGGCAGATTTCTTAGCTGATCATCCTATCCCTACTGAGTGGGAACTAAGTGATGAGTTGCCTGATGAAGATGTTCTCGTCATTGAGATTCTCCTACCATGGAGGATGTACTTTGACGGTGCGGCACATCGTGAAGGTGCTGGAGCTGGTGTAGTATTCATTACCCCTGAAAAAGATGTACTACTGTACTCTTTCACTTTGACTAAAAGATGCTCAAATAATGTGGCTGAACACCAAGCCCTTATACTTGGATTAGAGTTGGCTGTTGATATGAAGCGACTGCACCTCGAAGTATATGGGGACTCCCAATTGATTGTTAATTAATTACTTGGTGAGTATGATGTTAAGAAAACCTGAGTTGATTCCGTATCATAATTATGTGAGACGATTTATGGGATATTTGGGTGATGTGATGATCCAGCATGTATTAAGAAGTAAAAATAAGCAAGCTGACGCATTGGCAAAATTGGCTTCTACATTATGTTTACATGATCGAGAAATTCAAATTCATATATGTCAAACTTGGGTTATACCGCCTATTTTTGAAGATGAAGACAATGAAGGACATGAAATCCATTCTGTCTTTGTTTATGAAATTAATGAAGAAGATTGGAGACAACCTTTCGTAAATTATCTCAAAAATGGAAAGCTTCCGGATGACCTACGAAGACGGAGTGATATTCGCCGGCGTGCCACCCGCTTCTTTTTCTATAGAGATGCACTTTTTCGACGTTCGTTTGAAGGTGTCTTCCTGAGATGTTTAGGTCAAGAAAAAGCTGTGCAAGCAATGGAAGAAGCTCATTCTGGCATATGTGGAGCCCATCAATCTGGTCCGAAGCTTCATTTTCGTATCAAGAGGATGGGATATTATTAGCCTACCATGGTGAAAGATTGTCTAGATTATGTTAGAAGATGTCAAGCATGTCAATTCAATGCCAATTATCTACATCAACCGCCGGAGCCATTGCACCCGACAGTTGCTTCGTGGCCATTTGATGCATGGGGATTGGATGTTGTTGGACCACTACCAAAGTCTTCTGCTGGGCATCTTTATATCTTGGCTGCAACGGATTACTTCTCTAAGTGGGCAGAAGCTGTGGCATTAAAAGAAGCAAAAAAGAAAAATGTAATTGATTTTATATGTGTGAACATTGTTTATCGATATGGCATTTCTCGATACATTATCATAGATAACGGCAAGCCATTCTGCAATAGTTTAATGGACAAGTTATGTGAGAAGTTTAAATTCAAGCAGTACAAATCTTCTATGTCCTATGCCCAGGCTAATGGACTCGCTGAAGCTTTCAACAAGACTTTATGCAATTTGTTGCAAAAAGTGGTTATTGAGTCAAAAAGGGATTGGCATTTTCGTATTGGAGAGGCATTGTGGGCATATAGGACCACTTACCGCACTCCAACCCAAGCTACCCCATATGCATTGGTATATGGTGTGGAAGCTGTCCTTTCACTAGAGTAACAAATTCCTTCCTTGAGGATCGTTATTCAAGAAGGTTCCACCAAGGAAGATAATGTTCGTTTCAAACTTGAAGAGTTAGAAGCACTCGATGAAAAGAGGTTAGAGGCACAACAAAGGTTGGAATGATACCAAGATCGTGTTTCCAAAGCCTTTAACAAGAAAGTGCATCTTCGTTCCTTTCAAGTCGGTGATTTAGTTCTCGCTGTGAAAAGACCAATCATCGTTGGACATAAACTAAAGAAGTTGACATTAAAGTGGGATGGCCCATATGTTGTTCAAGAGGTCTACTCAAATGGATCTTACAAGATAGTTGCTGAAGATGGGTTGAGAATTGGACCGATCAATGGTAAATATTTGAAGCGATATTATGCATAAATGAAGGCTCCTCGACTGCACGAGCTTAAACTGCAAGTTACTCCTGGCCCGCATGAGTTTAAACTGTGTAAAGGCAACCACCAATAGTGTAGTACGTGGTTAAACTGCTGAAACACTCCATCAAGTCCAAGTTGGTAAAAATGGATACTCCTGGCCCGCATGAGTTTAAACTGTGTAAAGGCAACCACTAATAGTGTAGTACGTGGTTAAACTGTTGAAACACTTCATCAAGTCCAAGTTGGTAAAAATGGATACTCCTGGCCCGCACAAATCAAAACTGTGAACGTCTCCCCCCCAAACCATATCCATCCATTTTGAACTACGTTTGACTTGATTCTTAAGTTATTCTTAAGATATGTAGACAGCTTAGAAGAAATTTCTAAGTTCAGTCACATCATTTCATCATTCTCTATTTTTTTCTCAAGTTATGACTTATTGTGAAGTCGACGTTTGCAATAAGTAAACAAAACACATATGTGCGAGAAAAGGTTGAGAAAATATGAAAGAAGTATATTATTAATGCTAGTAAGGAAGCAAGCTTATTTTACAAGAAAGAAAAAATGCAACTGCTTAATGAACATATGAGGTGCTACGCGACATCAAGTAAAAAACTTGAAATTTTCCAAGTCTTGTTGCATTGCTACCAAATGTTCTCTTATATTTTTCAAGTTGGCTTCATTCTCTTCATTTGCTTTAGGGGCATTTTTAAGTGAAGCAAGCTCTTCTTTGAGGGACAAGCAGGTGGATTCTACTTCTAAAAACTGCCTGTTCTTTTCCTCAACAGCAGTTAAATGTTTTTTATCCTCTTTCTTTAAGCGTTTGAGTTTCCTTTTGAGAGTAGCAATATTGGCTTTAACTCGTTGTGAGTTGGCCTTACTTTCTTCAATTTGACTTATGAGGTCACATTTTTTAGCCTCAACATCATTTAAGTGTTGGCTAGTAGCAGAAAACAATTTTGCATGAGACTCCTTTGAGGCTTTCTTCGAAGAAGTGGATCTAGCATTGTCAAATTCACGTACTCTAGCAAAGAAAGAACTCAAGCGATTATCCAATGGTGACAAGTCAACAATAGGATCCTTGCTCAATTCTTTAAGAATATAGCAAGCTTGATCCTCAAGTGAAGAGATTTACTCGATAGGCGTTTGTCGAATTCGTTGATAAAATTGTTGCTATACTTCGATGACAAACTTCTTTTTGCAACTTGACAGTAGGGACTCTCTCGGGAAGGTATAGATGGCTGAACAATGTGGATGAGCTGCTACCTTAGATGTCAAATCCTCACGTTGAGAGTAAGGGATGTTCTCGCAACTACCTTGCTTTGAGCAGTGAGAATCATTGACCGAGCCTTGAGAATAAGCATCCTCATCAAAGGCTACAATATTGACCTAATGAAGAAGAACAGCAAAGAAGTTAAGTCAAAAGAAAAGAAAACTGGAATAAAAATAAAATAAAATAAAACAAAAAGGGAAAACTAGTTTTACCTTATCCTTGAAGGTCTCTTGATCCTTGGGCTCTTGGTTTAAAGTTGTAGTTGCTGCATTCGTTCTCTTCCAACAGTGGTCTCTACTACAAGAACTGGCTTCTTCAATTCGATTCAACTCCTTTCGTTTTGAAGATGATGAAAATTTCTCTATAACCAAGTCATGATTCGAAGAAGAATGTCTGTCATATCTTGAAGGATTTTCTAACCCTTTTGAAACATTGAGAGTGATAGTATCTTGATGAAATTTCTTCTCGGGGTAAGGCAAATTGTCTACTTTCTTAAATGTAAGGTTTTGGGAATTCAATATTGAGATGTGATCTTTAAGAAAGGTTCCATGTACTTGTTCCCACCATACTTTATACTTGGGAGTATAATGCTTCTTTACGTTATAAGGAGTGACTGGAAATGTTACCTTGGCCATTGTTCCGCGAAGCGTGCATCTTACCCAAAGACGTAAGCCATCTATTAAGCGGTCTTACGGGTAGAAATCTCAAAGTAGCCTGGGATATCCTGCAAGGATCCAAATTGGCGACTAAAGCGATGTGGGCTATAAGGCTCAATGATGAAGTGATCATCCTTCCGCAAAATTAGAAGACTTGAACGAAGGCTCAAGAAGTAAAGTTGTTCCTCCAAAGGGGCTACCTCATTATCAATAAAGTCATGATTTTTATGCTTGGTAAGGATGTTCGTAACCCAAACAATGATCTCACCTCTATAAATCCGCTTGTGGGCTTCGTCTTCACTAAAGTACTTTCCGCTACTTTCACCAGAATAACTCACCATTGGAGGGCTGTTCAGGCCTTGAGAAACTTCATAGTGAGTTTTGAAGTAGTGTGCAAGCCATCCATATATATAGTGAGTTGGGAAGATAGATTTCTCCTCACTGGGATGTTGAGAGTTGGAAATACAATTCAATCCTCTATAAATGTTGGTCAAGACGGGAATAGCCAAACTAACTCATTTCCCGTACGCCATCAAACTTGCCATTTTGAAGGTACTTGGACGAATTATGTCTACTTCTTCATTAGGCAAGACAAAGACGCAAAGCCAACATGATAAAAATGCTGCAAGGAATGTTTGATCTCTGTTGTGGCTTCTAATGCCCAACTTTGAAAACAAAGCTTCTTCTTCAGATGTCCATGCAGTATGAGGTGGGATAACTCCACATGGGTTATCAGTAAACTTAGGGCGTGATCTCCTTTCTTCCCTTGGAGAAGGCGCTGAATACTTTATTACTCTTCTGAACCAGAAGCCGAGCTACTGATTGATGGAAACACCAGAGTTGTTGTTGTCCTTTTTGATCAAGTGGTATGCATGGAGAAGATGTTCGCAACTCCTTGGAAGGAATTGCTTGCCATCATGGTCCACACCGGTGAGTTCGGCAGCATGAGGAACAACTTCATCATAGTGCATTCCAAGTATTGGTAAGCCTCCAAGTTCGTGCAAATCACAAAGTGAAATGGACACATCGCCAGCTGAAGTTAAGAGCGTGTTGGTGAGAGGACACAAAGATTCACAAAAGGCTTTGAGAACGTTGGGGTTGCAATCGTACGTAAAAAACGATGCATAGATAGCCTCATAGATCTTCGCAGATCTTAAGTGTCCTTCGCAACGACTTAGAACGTCGTGTGCCCACTCCCAATATCTCTCCCTAAAGCGAAACACGCCCAAAAAGTTCAGTGGTGAGGTCCATTGAGTCTCATTTTGAATCAGTCGGCGTCCAAGTGAAGGTAACACACTGGGATGAGTTTGAGGTTCATGATTTGAGGAAAGAAGAATTCATGCCTTTGGGGAGCGAGTGCCTTTGAAGTTGACTTCCGTTGACAATTCCTTCACAAGTCGTTGGAGTGTCGCCTTTGGAAGGGGCCCTGCATACTTGCCTGACTTTGCCTCATAAACCGTCAAAGTCGTCCCTGCTTCAGTTGAATCATTCTCGTGGTCGTGAATGACTAGCAGTTCTTGGCCCGAAGAAGATCGTAAATTTGAGAAGTGCACCATAATTGGACCTAGTAAATAAAAAAAAAAAAGGTTCCCAAAAAAAAAAGAGAAAGTTAGCTTAAAATAACAATAAGTAAAAAGTTAGTAAAAAAAAAAAAAATATTGAGTTCAAAAAAAAAAAAAAAATGAGCTTACGAAAAAAGGGTTGAAAAAAAAAACTTAAAAAAAAAGGAAAAGGAAAAAAAGGAAGGAAAAAAAAAAAAAGAAGTTGGTTTCGAAAAAAACAAGGAGTTTACGAAAAAAAAACAAAAAAACGAAGTGCATGTGTGGTGTGAACAGCACGCAAACAGAAGAAAGAAAAGGGTGGTCAAGAATGGCGGCCACCACAATTTTGCTAGCAAATTGCGAAATTGAAAAAAAAAAACCTAATTGTTGCAGTGAAAACTGCAGAATTCACCCAAGATGGCAGGGATCTTCAATTGAGGATAAAGAAGATTTCTTTAAATTGGTGTGGGAAAAATTGATCAAGATGAAGGCCTTCTTATATGTACCATAGGATGTTTATTCCAAATCCTATAAGAATTCTAAGTCTTGATTAAAAGATTTTAAATTGAGATTTAAATTTAAACCCAAAAATTTTGATTGGTGGATTCAAGAAATATGATTCCTACTCAAAATTGGATTTCAAATCTTTTTTCCTTATAGGAATAGAAAAAAAATTCTATTTTAGTAAGAAGTTGAAAAAGGCTTTTATATTAATTTCTAATTAAATTGAGAAATTAATATTTTAAATACTTCAAGCTTTATTTCCAAATTCTTTTGACAAAATATTTTTTCTCAAGTCTTGAAGTGGGGGTATTTGTAGACAAGGAATTTTGGGATAAAATATATTTTCAAGATTAAAAGAAAATTATATATTTTAGTCTTGATTAATTAAAATTAATTCATGAATAAATATAATTATTCTTGAATTAATTAATATAATTGGACTATTATTAAAAGCTCATTAAATCCAATGGATTATAAAATTGGACTATTGAAATTGGGCTATCATTAATGATCCATTTTATATTAAATCTAATATATTATGGATTAAATGAAATTAGGTTGGGCCCTAAAATTAGACTTTTGAAAATCTCATAATCCAAATATAATATGAGTTAAATGAAATTGGGCTAAAACATACATTAAGCCCAAATCATCTTAAACCTAGGTCCGTTAGGGTTTGTTGGGAGTCTTCTTCAAAATCCCACATTGGCTATTTATACTAAAATTAAGGAATTTTTAGCCTATAAATAAGTACTTCCCTCAATAGTTCAAGGGACCCCAAGATCCTCAAGTTAAAACTTCAACAAATAAGAAGTTTCATCAAGTTTCAAGCATTCAAGCTTTATCAAGTTTTCATATTTACTATTTACAGACTTGAAACTTGTCGTTCACAAATTCATTTACTTATCGAAAAACAAATTACTTAGAGGGACTTATCGAAAAACAAATTACTTAGAGGGGAACCACACTCACCTAATTTCGTAAGCATCAATTTAGAAGGTTTTGGGTATATAAATTATCTTGAAGGTTTTGGGTATATAAATTATCTTGAATATCACATGGGAAAAAGATGAGAAGGGGGAAAAAGCCTTAATTTAATAGATTTTGAATAAACTTCAAGTAAACGGAGTAAAAAACTCCAATCTAAACTGATCGGATTAGAAATCATGCCAAAGGTTAGAGAAACTTAATAAACAAAGATTAAAAAAATACATCTTTATGGTTTATGACTCAAAACAAGGTGAAAGAACAAAAAAAAAAAAGAGAAAGCAAAATCTTTGCCTAAGATCCGACTCCGACAGAAACTACGATCTGCAACCAGATGCGATGAAGAAGAAAGCTTCGGCAGAGGGGAGGTGGTAGAGAGAGAAAGAGAAAGTTGGAAGAGAAAAGATTCCAAACTGGACGTTTTGCCACTCTCCGTGAACTCTTAAATTTCCCTTGACTTCATTTTGGATAGAAGATGGTGACGAACAAATTTAAGGGATAGATGATTTTTCTTTTTAATTGCAAAAATTTGTATGAAACCTATAAAAATAATTGGGTGCAATTAGGGCTCTGGTGTTCCGCCAATGAATAGTAGAAGTTATTATTTTCAAATTATATGATAAATTATGTACATAATTTATAATTTTTAAAAAAATTACGATAAAATAATAATTTTCACCGAAAAAAAATTATTGACATAATATAACACCCTTTGCAGAGTATCTTGATTCGGCCTGATTTCACCCAATTGCTGTCTCACGGAGGAGATTCCATTGGAGATGATACTGCTAAGCTCACTTGCATTCATTAATTCTTTCTACGCTACTTTTGAGTGAGTCTTCTTGGCGACCAGCAGTGTCATTGGCTCCTACAGGGCCTACTAAGGATTTGGGGGTTTTGACTAAATTGGGTTAAAATCTAAATTGAAGACTAAATGAGGGGCGAAATTGATGAGTTGGACAGAGTGGGAGTACCTTGCATTCACAGAATGTGAAGTTGCCCAAAATTTCGCATTCCGTAAATGTGAGATAGTCATTTGCCATATTTGTATGGAAGTTTTTGTACCTCGTAAATAGGATATGCGAGATTAGTGCACCTTGTAAATCTTATTTGCGAGATTTTTTTTTTTGTAATTTTTTTCTCTATTACTTTTTACAACAAAATATGTTTAATTTTTTAATAATTTTTTAATTGTAAAAGAAATTAATATAAATAATAAATAATAAATAATAATTTAAATTTAATCATTACAAGTAATAATAATATTACTGGCCATTTAATAATTTTTTTGTAATCATTACAAATAATAATAATTAAACTGGCCATTTAAGAGTATCATGTTTTAGAGTTCAATTTATTTTGGCCATTTTTAAGACAAAATTAATAATAATAATAATAATAATAATAATAATAATAATAATAATAATAATAATAATAATAATAATAATAATAATAATAATAATAATAATAATAATAATAATAGAACTTTAAAGACAAATATTGAGGTTGTAATTTTTTTAAATGATTTTTTAGAACTTTAATATTTCACATATTATCCGAATTCAGTTAATTTATAAATTATTTGGATTATGAAATGTAAGGGGATTGTAAAATTTAGATAATTAATATTAGTATATTTAAATAGTTGACACTATAATTTTAGTATATTTAAATAGTTAAGAATTTATATTTTTATATTTTTTTTCAATAATTAAATATTATAAATTAAACTTAAATTAAAAATATAAATTTATTTCAAAATTCAATACAAATAAAATTAACTATTGTAACAATAGAATACATATATTACATGTTAATATCAAATTTAAATTAATAAAATTTAATTGTGTGTTATTTAAATTTATATAGGCCTTTATATATTTTGTGTTATTTAAAAGTATTAATTCCTTTGAAATACAAAGTTAAAGGTTTATAAAATTAAAATATAAGAAATGAGAGGAAGACGTCAAAAAATGATAAAGTGTTTACAATAGAAAAAAAAAAGAAAATATTTTTAGTATATTTAGATAGTTGAGAATTTAAATTTTTATAATTTTTTAAAAAATAATTAAATATTATAAATTAATCTGCAAATAAAAATTTATTTTAAAATTTAATATATAAAATTAACTGTAGTAAAAATACAGATATTACTTGTTATGATCAAATTTAAATTAATAAAATTTAATTATTAATTATTTAAATTTATTTATATAGGTCTTTATATATTTTGTATTATTTAAAGGTATTATTTTCTTATACAATAGAGAAAAAAATTATCAAATATATATATAAATATATATATATATATATATATATATATATATATATATATATATAATGAACGGATGATTATAGTAGAAATTTTAAATTTAATATAAAAGAAATAAGAGGAGGAAGTCGCAAAAAATGATAAAATGCTTCCAATATAAAAAAAAGAGAGGATATTTTTAGTATATTTAGATAGTTGAAAATTTAAAATTTTATAATTTTTTAATGAATACTTAAATATTATAAATTAAAATACAAATAAAAATTTATTTCAAAATATGTACATAAAAATAAAATTAATTATAGTAAAACTATGTATATTACTTGTAATGACTAAATTTAAATTATTAATTATTATTTTATATTAATTTCTTTTACAATAAAAAAAATTGCAAAAACAAAAAACATATTTTGTTATAAAAAATAATAGAGAATAAATAAATAAATAAATAAATAAATAAATAAATAAATGCACATCGAAAATCACATTTGCGAGGTGTACTAATCTTACATTTCCCATTTGCGAGGTACAAAAATTCCGTGCAAATATGGAGAATGACTATCTCCCATTCACGGAATGCGAGATCTTGGGAAACTTCACATTTCATAAATGCGAGGTACCCCCACTCTGCTTAACCTACCAATTTTGCCCCTCATTTGGTCTTCGATTTGGATTTTGACCCAATTTGGTCAAAACCCCAAGGATTTGGAGCATGCAAGTTAGCGTACGGAACTTGCGTGTCAATTTGAACAATTCATACTATTTCATAAATTTTATATACAATTATATGAATATCAAAACGATATCATTTTAAATGATCAAAACAACGTCGTTCAATTAAATTTTTTTTTTACATGAGGTGACTTTTTCGCATATCAGATTTTTACTTTTTCTTTATTTGGGCCTTAAAATCGCAGCGCGGTCCCAGATCCCTTGAATAAGGGGAAGTTCCAAAGGCGAACTCCCGCTTGATCAGAGTCCTCTTGACTAGGCGGGATGTAAATAGAGTGATGCGCACGAGTGGTAGTTTTGCAAGAGAGAGAACAAACAAATTAAACCCAATAACTCCCACAATATTTCAACAAAGAACTACCACCACACAGAGTCGAATCTGTATTATTAGGGTGTCTCCACTCCAATCACCTCGCCACTTACTAGCCCATCTGTAGTCTAAAATCTATTCTTGGTGATGTTTTCCGGCGATCTTTTTCCGTTACAGCTGCGCTGTTATCATGCAGGCAATATGTTTTGTTTCTTTAGTTATCTCATGTTCATTCAGTTGCTTGACTAATGATAACTGCATGCATGTTGTTTCTGTAGTATCTTGCTCGGGCTGATTGCGGCAATCAACATGTACGCATAGCAAATTGAATCTATAATATGATTTTAAAATATTCTTCAAATTCTGGGTTTTGTTGTGACTGGATAATTATACATATATATATTTTTTGTTCTGGGGCCATTAAACAATTTCAAAATATTTATTTATGAAGTTTTTAAATTTCATAAACAAGTATTTTGAAACGAAAAGAGTACTATTTAGATTTTAATTTTTTTTTAAGAAAGGAGCTTCATACCACGGTAGAAGGAACAATTTTCTCAATAATTGAAAGTTGTTGATAACTTGATCAAGTTGAAGGTTTTTTAATCGTCATTTGATTGATGACCACTGTCATTTTGTGGTTTCTAAAATCTATTTAAGTTTTTTTTTTTCTCTTTTGCCGTGAGGGGAGGGGCTTAAAAGGGACCACCGAGGAAGTGTGTCTTCTTCTAGTGTTGGAGATCATTGAACTTCAGCCATTTTCACTCATCAATCACAAGGAAGGGTTCCAGTTTTAGAATCCTTGTTTGATTTAGGCCTCACCAAGAGTCTCTTTATTAGCAGAAGAATATAGTTAATGGGTCAATCCACTTGTTTGCTTTATGTAAACATGTTGTACTGATTTTGGATAAGAATTGAGTTTTACATGGATGCTTTCATTGGCCAAAGTAACAAAATTCAACATAATGTCGTAATGCGAATATCACGTGATCATGGTCATGTTAACGTTGTTTGTTATTTAGATGCCGAAAGTAGGACCAAAATCTTCTTCCAGAGACAAGAAAAGGAAGAGATATATATCTGAATAATGTGAATACAATTAAATGAAAAAGAATACGCTTCAGTAGAAACTTATCTCTCTTGCCTGAGGATATCACATTCAATGTGGAAGCCAAGGGAAACTGATCAGTACACTATCATCACGAGTTTTGAATTATCCTGAATATTCAAAGGATAAGATTTTGGAGTGATTGGTCTTTGATTTGCCAAAAGAGAATGTCGAAACCACATATCAACTGCTAATTAGTTGGCTGCCATAAGAGAATGTTTCAATCTGTTATCTTTTAATCTTTTCAAATGGGGAATATTGTTAGGGATATGTCTTAGAATCAATTTGTATTTATATAATTATCGTTATGTATTATGTAATAATACGAGATATTTCTTTCCATAAATAGTACATTTAGTTTTGTGGTTATCAAATACGTGACTTGATAATAAAATTTTACAATCAATACAACAACTATTCTTATATTGTCCCTCATCGATTATTATTAGTGGAATAATAATAAATTAAGATTAGTATATTTATGACTTGATGGCTATATTTTACTGGTCATAGATATTTGTGATATCAAGTCAAAATATAAATAAATATTATAGAACATTTTATTAGATATGACTCACTGTGAAAGTATTTCATGGAACATGTCATAAATACTTCCTAGCCATAATGATATTACAAGTCCTTCGACCTGAATTCATCATAGTTTCTTACTTGATAAATTTTATATTTTGACGTTGTCTAAAGTTGTCTTTAACTAGATAATAAGTTAGACCACTATTAGATATAGAATAAATCAGGGAGAGGAATATGATTGATAGTGAATGAATTTGTTCCTCTCAATTATGGGAGAGATATCCATGGACCCCTTGATAAGTTAGATTGTTAAAATACATAGCCGTACTTAAATCTATCAATTTGGGATATTAATATCATTTGTCTGAACAGTCTACTATGAGATCAAGAAATAATTGATTAAGTTTAATAGGGATGACATGCTCTATACTTTATGCTTAATCTGGATATCGTGTGATAAAAGTATTAAATATAAAGTTATGTTTGGTTCAAAGAGATCATTGATCTTCATTTAACATAGATAGTTATAATATTTCTCTAGAAACCGCTTATAACTTGTGGGCCATTTAAATGTGATTTAGACACATTGTCAATGTTAAATGAACCTATAGGATCACGCAATAAGCGAACTCGTTAGGTTATTTTTCTGATAACTAAGTTCGATTAATTTGAAAATACGTCTAAATTAATCGAACCTAGAAAATTGATCGGATACAATGAATCTAGAAATATGTCCACATTCGATGTATCTAGATGATGTCCAAATTGTAAGAATTTGACTCGATAAATTAATTCGTTAAATTACTGAGATAATGACAGAATCTTATCATATCAGTTTTAATTTAATTTAAATTTAAAATAAAATATAATGATATATTATCAGAGTTGTACTCCAATAGGTTTGGATGGGTTTTAAGAAAACCCTAACCATCTTTTCAAGGGGGCTATTTGTTAAAAAATATTCGTGTCTTCATTCACCAGAAAAATTAAACCTCTCAAACCCTAAGCGCTAGCACTCTCGGAATAACGAGTTAGTTCGCTGTGTGTATTTGATAGAACGTGTTCGCACACTGTAACTTCTGGTGATCGTTCGAGTTGCACATACGATAGTAAGACCAGAATTCAAGGATCTTGATTACGCCAAATAGAGATAATTTTGTAATCCTTAGATCGTCTTAATCGTTTGACTTGGACTCTCGGGAAGAATTCGTAAATATTTTTCGCGTTTAGGAATTCACGAATCCTAACAGAATAGCTGTAAATGAAATAGCTAGGCATTGCAACGATTTTACTTCTTGATGTTTGCAAGAATTAGAATTAGAGACTTGAGATTGGGGAACAAACTATATATAAAAAAATATAAAAGGATAATGTTATGATTTTTTTAAAAAATTTTAAGAGAGCAAAGTAGAAATTTTTAAAAGATTTTTTTAAATTTAAAAAATATTTAGAGTAAAATAAAAGATTTTAAAAAAATTTCGGAGAGTGTCACCCCTCCTCCCCAGTTCCGGTCTCCGGCGAGAACTATTTCTTGTTAATTGAGAAAAAGACGTGAGCAGTTCCATTTCAATAATAAAGATGCCACAGAATTATTGTTGTCTTCTTCAAACCATGCGTTTTTCCCTGTTGTTATCATGTGCGAACTCTATCATTCGAGAATTCTGGATGTCAACTCCATTGCCAGTTTAGTATTTCTAGCTTATTTCACACTACAATTATTCTGTTGTATGCTATTTTCACTCGTAAATAGTCTTTCTTGGCTGTCTGCTGTCTGCAGTCTCAGTATTACTTTAGAGGTCACCGCGTGGATATCACGTTATACTTCTTTATCCTATGGCTATTCCTTGATAAAGAAATCCGTCCGATTGTTAAGTAAATGTAGTGTGAACTAAACTTTCTTTTTTGGATAACGTCTCATCTGTTCATTTCATTTGTGAGGTAACCGCATCCACCACCCCTACGTCTGTTCTAATTTCTAAGGGGTTTGTGAAGGGGGTAGATCCCCTCTCCTACCCCTACTGGAAGTGCTGTGAAAGGAGTAAATTATGATTTTTCATTGATAAATAAATCTGTCCAATTGTGAGGTAACTGTAGTGTGATTTGAGTATATATATATAAAAGTAATGCTCTATTCATCCAATTGTGAGGTAATCGTATCTACCACCCTTACCCCTGTTCTGGGAGCCATGTGGAAGGGGGTAAATCCCATGTCCTACCCCTACCTAGAGAGGATAAATCGTAAAATGTTCAATGCAAAGTGCGAGATATGCAATGTAAAGTCAGAAATCGAAGATTTGGGGAGGAATAAATCGTGACATGTGTAATGCAGAGTTAGAAATCAAAGGCCATGTGAAGAGAATAAATTATGAGAGATGTAACGCAGAGTCAATAATCAAATTCGTAACTTTACAGAAATATAATTATTTATAAACTCGTCATTTGCTACTGTGTTATATGCGTCGGGCGCATGAATTGAATACCTTGAGTTTATTGGTTAGTGCTTACATGGTTTAGCCAACCTAAGACTCTAGTATTGTTCATTGCATCTCTTCTATCTGAATTTCCCACGTTGGAAATAAACGCCTGTGATACATTCCTATTCATGCCAATTAAATTTCTGTGACTTGCATCAATTAATTTTTTGTTCATGCTACTTTAGCGTGCATCAAAATTTGCAGTTATTGTATGCTCTATTACCTGATTAAGTTTGAAGTGATGAGTAATTCTGGGACTTTAAAAATTACTCCTCTGAATCTTTAGCCTTCATTTTATATTTTCCCACAAACTCTCTGCCACTGGTATATTTTTCATTAGAAGATTGACATGTAACTAGCGTTATGGACTGTTTGATAATTATGTATGCTACATATTGAGTTAAAATATGGCTCTTCTTTTGAAGACTAGGAATGTATTATTGGGGGAAGAATGAAAATTTCCATTTGGCAACTTGTGTGAAAGAGATTGGTCATAGTAGAAACCATCCTTCCTCGATTTGGTGTCTTTTTTCTCTCTTGTCTTTTTCTTTTACTTTTCAATTTTGAATAAATGAACACCCTATTGCTGCTCCACTTGCAATGTCTTACAGAAAATGATCATTAAGATACTAGAATATGATAGAGGTTTGATGTCAGAAAGGTGCTATTCTATTTTCTACTTGCCAACAACATTTATCCTAATACTGTATCCTTGATTTGGTTTCATTTGTCAGGCATGATATTTCTATGGTTTCTTGAGCTCCAAGTTTAGGCCACTTCTTGTTCCTTCGACCTGGAAATAGAGTATTCAGTATTGAAGTTTAGAGCCACCAAAACCTGTTAAAATGCACAATCCACATAATCGGATCTTATAATAAAAATCAAATTTACGACAAAATACAAATTTGTATCAGTATCTTGTCTACTTTACTTGGACACAATTGACATCAAACTTGGATCCCTAATATCAACTTTAAAGCACCTATAAGCTATTTTCAATTGCAATACATTTCATTTCCTTTTTTTTTTTTTTTTGATATATTGTGTCATCCTGAAGTGTGAAACCGAAGTCTAGGAATTTTAGAATTGACAGTCAAGTGATCTTTAAGCTCTTTGTATTGGTAATATTTGGTCTATCACGTACTATATACTTCTAACTTTCATTCTAGAACAATGTCCCACACGCTTTTAAGATAACAATTACTCTTCTTGTCTGGTTTATAATTGCTGTTTTTATTGGTTATATGAGTGATCATCATTTATTCCTGTTTCTAGTCATTAGGAAAAAGCAAATGCAGTGATACTCAGTATCTTGAGGTATCTCCTCATTTATGAGGAAGAAATTCATGGAATTGATAGAATTTAGAACTTTCACAAAATGTTCTTTGTAGGTTATATTAAGGTGTTAGTTGGTGCTTTTGTAGCAAGTTTAGTTCTTTTCTTCATCTTCTTAGCCCCTTTTTTCTTTCTTTTTTTTTTTGGGGGGGGGTGGGGAAGCGTAGGAGAAGCAACAAGGACCGACAAAATTAATGGCTCCTTTAACCAACATAGATAGGCAAAAGAGAAATTTCCTTTCTTTTCTGGGACAGCTCAAAATTTGGGAGCTCCAGCTGAGCACCATTAAGTAGACACTCACAAAGAACTCACTCCAATGTATCAGGTTGTGTTTTTTCGATTCATTAAAAGTGTAAGTTAATAAGAATTAATTTGAGATGAATTTTATAAAAAAAAATTATTAAATATGTAGAGTTAGATAGAATTCAAAATCAAAGAATATGATATGTTGTGAGTAGATAATAATTTTCGGGAAACAAAAAATATATAAAATATTAATATATTAAAACTAAAGTAAACTTTTAGTTTGAAATGGGATTAAAAAATTCTAATCCACTTAAAGTCTAAAATTATTGTTTTTTTTTAAACATATGTGAGAACCAAAAAGATAGACAAATGTACCCCGTACCACTTTTTTTTTCTTTTAAAAAAAGGGAAATGGATTTCTTTTTTTTTTTTTTTTTGGGGGGGGGGGGGGGGGGGCTTGGGGGGATAGATACTTCAACCACTGCTAGCAGCTTTAAGCCTTTAACTGCTAATTTTGAGTTGTACCTTGGAAAAGTTCATTCCTGTCTTTTTCTAACCCATCCTAGGGGTATTTTCATTTAACAATTGCCTTTTGTTTCCCTTTTAATGAACTCGTTGTTAGATTTGCAGCATTAATCCTTTACAAGTGTCTTAAATCTAAGTGTTGACATATCATTTCCAAACTTCTTTTTCCCCCTCTTTTCACCCAAGCTGTTGATGGGGCTGGAAAACCTCTCTTGGTAATGGCTAAAAGATTCATCCCACGGTACCTAAGGTCATGGCAAGAAAGCTACATTCACTGATATGTGAGGTTAAAAATCACTGATATGTGAGGTTAAAAATCTTAGGATGTAAGTGGATAGTAATTGAATTAAGATAATTTTGTGAGAATATAATAAAAAATTATTAAATATGTAAAATGAAGTGGGATTCGAGATGGAGACAAAGAGAGAATATGATATGTTGTAAGTATATAATATTTTTTAGAAAACGAAAATATATAAAATAGTAATTTTTTAAATTAAAGTAATTTTAAATTGAGATGAAAAATCTTGACAAATTACACTTTTAATCTTGAGTAATATGTCACACGATTGATTGGGATTTCCATCCTGTTCTTGTATCTCTACCTTTTAGACTAGTTAGGAGATGAATTGTTAGTCGAAAATTCATGGACTCGATTTACGTAAATTGCATATATTAACAAGTTGTATCGCATGTAATACAAATTATACAATTGTTGACGTCAGCTTTGTCAAGCCGATGCAACGGTTACTTTGAGTCGTTGCCGATTCGATAAGTTTTGTTTCAATCAGCTGATAGTCATAGTCAACATCGGCATCATGAAGCCGATAAGAAGAAAAACAAATTCCTAATCTTTCGGCGCAAGAATTTTGCACGACTGTTGGGAGCATTCTTTGGCCGGAAGAAACTCCATGATCTGTTAGTGGCTTGATTGCAGCAAGTATAAAATGGGAGCATTGTCCAGAACCCAAAAAGAGTGACGATCGTCAACTAACAGCATCAACTTTCAGTTTCTTCTGTTTCATTGTCATTTACAGCTTTCTAGTTTAGGAATTCAATTTCTTATAGCTTTCTTTCATCTTTATTACCGCTTTCCTTTACAGCTTCATTTCCAGCTTTCTTTACAGTTTTCCATTCTTCTGTCGAAATTTAGGTCTTTTCTATATTCTTTCCTTAAGTACATCAATACACGTATTTGTTTGTTGTTACGAAAAGTCCTTCCGTTGTGCATTTTCAGCTGACTTTCTTGAACCCTTTCTATAGTAAGTTCAAGGAACTCAGTCACTGATTCAAAAAAAGATTTGATACTGTTTTCCATTTCACCATATCGGATCGTTTGTGTTTATCGGAATAATAGCCGATACCTGGTTACATTAGCTCGTTATTTTGACAGCAACATAGATTGGCATGCCCAGTGGGACCTAAGGTCAGTTTTCGCATGCGATTGCGGTCAGGACGTTTGATGGCAAACAATTCACAGCAGTCGCCTGCACCAGAGTCATCTGAACGACTCCCAGTCCGTGCTCTCTGGGGAGTTTTTATCCTTCTGTTACTACTTCCAGTCATACTCGGGTTACTCCTTCGGAGCAAGGGGGTCAGTCCTCGTCCCCACCATAGGTGTCTCAGTCAGCATCTACCTCTCTAACTGGCATCCGACATACTATGGAACAATGTACTGGTGAGCTCTTGCAGGGTCTTATCCTACAATTTGCTACTATTTTTCGACCTCTGCTTCAGAACGAACTCCAACAATTTGCATAGAGGCAGAATATGCAAACCTTCACCCAACCACCGAGTTACCCTGCATAAGGGACAACCATAGCACCAGCGTACCCCATGCCATCGGCTGATGGCGCACCATCTCATGGATCAGTTCACCTTCTGCGTAGGGAAATGTCTTTTCCTGCTACTGGGGGACATCAGGTTATTCCAGGGGTAGTGGCCCAGGGCACTGTACTAGCAAAAGTGTTCCCAGGAAGGAGTCCTGCCTCAATGATAGGGTTACCTGCAACTTATGAAGCAGCCCCAACCTTTGTTAGGGGAAACACGCCACCCTTCGGGGGGCAGCCGAATTACTCTACTCCTTATCCTCTTGTATATCCAGCAACGACAACGGCTTATCTAGAGCAAGGGGTCGGAAGTGCTGAGCCTTTCATGGGGCAAGTTTCCCGACCTGTCATGCAAAGTCCTTCACCACATATTCAACAGCCATACCAGCCAGCTGATATAATGACAGAAGCATTTCGTTGGCAGTCACGGGATCAGCTCGTATACCAAAAACCTTACCCTGATTGGGTGGATTCCATGGCAATACTCCCTTGAGGTTTTAATCTACCGAAGTTTACTACATTCTCTGGTAAAGATAATAAGTCCACCATAGAACACATCGAAAGGTTCACAGCACAATGTGGTGAGTTGGGAAATAATGAATGGCATAAATTACAACTGTTTTCGTTGTCTTTTAACAGGGGCAGCATTCACATGGTATGCCAATCAAGCTCCTAACTCTGTATGCTCATGGGCTGACATGGAAAGAATTTTTCACCAACGGTTCTTTAAACCTGCACCAGAAGTTTCCATTGCCGATCTTTTAGCAATAAAATAGAAGGGATCAGAAGATGTGCGGATTTTATTGAGCGTTTTCGGCAGACTAAGTTCAAATGCACAACCCAGTTGCCCGAAACAGAATGTGCGAGAATTGCTATTAGCAGGATGCATCCGCAACTCAAAGAACGACTCATTCTTCAAGATTTCTCGAACTTATCCCGTTTATTATCTCATGCTGTTAGAATAGAATAGATGATCAAGAAGAAAGAGAAGAGGCATTCCGTTAAATTCTTCCATGGCCAGACAATGATATCAGTCATAGACGATACCAATGAGGATGATGAAGAGCAAGCTATAAAGGTAATAGCAGCAGAGTTGGTAAAGAGTTCCTCCTATATGTGCCCACATCTGAAGCCCAACAAAGGGAAGGAGGAAGTTACCACGTTAGGACCATATTATTCTTTTAATGTCTCAAAAGCTGAACAGATCTTTGACCAACTAGTGGCAGATAAACAAATTCGTCTGGCTTATTGTAAATGGCATAATTCTTGTTCTCATAGTACTAACAGTTGTGTTTTTTTTCAGAAATACTATTCAGAAGGCTATCCAGGACGAAAGATTAAAGTTTGCGGATAAAAAGGAAGAGACTTTGGTAGACACGGATCCGTTTCCGTTAGCCGATGCACACATGTTGGAAACAGAGGCGGATAGGGATTATGAAGAACATATAGAAAACAACAAGCTTGAGGGGATAGGGAAAGGATTCCAAAGATTGGATGGTAAACCATCTACTTTTACCCGTTTATCTCCTCCCTCATTTGTAGCACATTTTCATGGCAAATGAGAGAAACTAACAGTGCATGTGCCCCAAGAGAGGCCATTTTTGCCTGGTCGTTGTTCTCGAGAATCAAAGTCCCAAAAAAGACGAGAACAACGGAAGCGAGCACAACAAAAGCGGTTCCTTTGATGCTTGGGTCGAAGAATAATTATCCCCTAATAATGGCCAAAATATGCTCAGTATCCTACCGTCGAGTTTTCGAGCTGCCTCTGGTCAAGAGTCCATGGAGGAAATTTTTCATACGGAAGAAAAAGTTGTAGTAGAATTGATTGATGTGAAGGTCCCACCAGAAGGGATGCTCTTTCCAATTCCGACGGCCTAGAGTGTCAACCACCTCGGGCCCTTATACATCAAAACGCATATCAACGGTAAGCTTTTTACTCGGATTTTTGTTGATGATGGAGCTGTTTTGAACGTAATGCCTTTCTTTACCTTGAAAAGATTGGGAAAAGATAAGACGGATTTGTCCCCTACCGATGTGCAAATGGTTAACTTCACTGGAGAAGCAGCTGCAGCAGAAGGCGTTATCACCTTTGAAGTCATAGTCGGGTCCAAGACTAATAAAATAGTTTTTTTTTATAATTAATGCAAAGCCAACTTATTCCATTTTATTGGGCAGGGATTGGATTCATACAAACCGTTGCGTACCGTCCACTTTACATCAAATGATGCTGATCTGGGATGGAGAACGAGTAAAGTAAATCCCAGCCGATCCCAATCAATTTTCAACAGAAATTTATATGAACGAAGCTTTATTTTATCACCCGACCTTTAATCCAAACCAGTATGCCAAGCTAACTATGGTTCATAACCTGATCACTATTGAGGAGCCAAGGGTAAACGGTTTATGACCTGAGGATCCAGAGGTCCGACGAGCTCCTGGTTTTGTCGCTCAAGATCCATTAAGAGAAGTAGACATAGGAGAACCTGGGGAAAACAGAACAATCAAGGTTAGCCTACAATTGTCTATTGTGCAAAGAGATAAGTTGACTTGTCTAATCCGCAGGTATAAAGATTGCTTTGCGTGGGACTATCATGATATGCCAGGATTGGACAGAAGCATTGTGGAGCATCGTCTACCTGTCAAAGAGGGCTTTAAACCTCATAAACAGCCGGCAAGATATTTTAATCCCGCGTTGTTGTCCAAGATTAAAGAGGAGATAAAAAGGCTTCTTTGGTGTGGATTCATCTGTACGTACAGATATGCAGATTGGATATCTAACATTGTGCCGGTCATCAAGAAGAATGGTCAACTACGTATATGCATAGACTTCAGAAACATAAACTTGGCTACTCCGAAATATGAGTATGCTATGCCGATGGCAGATATGTTAGTGGATTCTGCTGCAGGTAACCAGTTTTTAAGTTTCATGGATGGCTATTCAGGGTATAACCAGATATTCATTGCTGAGGAGGATATGCACAAAACAACGTTCCGTTGCCCAGGGTCCATCGGTTTGTTCGAGTAGGTAATTATGCCATTTGGTTTGAAGAACGTCGGGGCCACTTTTCAGCGGGCTATGAACCTCATCTTTTATGATCTTATCGGTAGCACAATGAAGGTCTACATAGATGACTTGGTTGTAAAGTTCTCCGATTTATTACAATATTTAACTGATTTGGAACAGTCATTCCTCCGAATGCGCAAGCACCATTTGAAGATCAATCCCGCTAAGTGTGCATTTGGAGTTACTGCTGGGAATTTCCTTGGTTTTTTAGTACATCAGAGGAGAATTGAAATAGATCAGAACAAAGCCAGTGGACATTTTACAAGTAAGACCTCCTCAGACGAAGAAGGAGCTTCAGAGTTTTCTGAGGAAGATAAATTTCCTATGACGTTTTCTGGCAAATTCTGTAGGTAAACAGAAGATTTTTTCTTCTTTATTACAATTAAAGTTGTCTTAAGATTTTATTTGGCAGCTTGAGCATCAGGAAGCATTTGAGCAGATAAAGATAGCTTTGTTACATCCACCATTGTTAGCACCTCCTCACAACCGGTCTCCTATGAAGCTATACATTTCAGTTGCGCAAGAATCCATCGGCAGCTTATTAGCTCAGGATGACCAACAAGGGATTGAAAGAGCAATATACTATCTTAGTTGAAATCTATCGGACATAGAGACCAGGTATACCCCTATTGAAAAATTGTGCTTATCTCTCCACTATGCGTGCACAAAGTTGGAACAATACTTGTTATTTAGGGAAGTACATGTCTTGTGTAAGGTAAATTTAATTAAATTCTTGCTGAATCGTCCTCTGTTAAATGGACGGCTTATGAAATGGGCAGTTAAATTACATACTTTTTCCCTAACTCATGTGCCATTGAGGGCAGTCAAAGGACAGGCTATTGCGGATTTTTTTTAGCCGAACACCCTTCTTTGGAAGTACCACATGAAGTACCACAAATAGAAGGAAGTTCAACACAGAGGTACATTTCTTTGAAACCTTGGGTTTTGCGGTCTGACGGCTCAAACACCCAACAAAAGGCCAGCATTGGTTTGGTTATCGAATCTCCAAATGGACACCAGAGTAAGATCCGTTTTAAGCTAAAAAAAGGAACAACCAATAATCAGGCGGAGTATGATGCCCTTTTGTTAGGACTACAGATTCTGAAGGCATTGGAAGCCCAAGTAGTCGAAATTTTAGGAGATTCACAGGTGGTTGTCAGACAGGTATTAGGAGAGTATAAATGTGCTAACCTGTTTCTGTCAGACAGGTTGTAGGAGGTAAAAAGGTTATTTCAGTATTTTCAGGAGGTTGTTCTGGTTCATGTTCCCAAGTCAGAAAATCAAGGTGCTAATGATCTAGTTCAGATGGCCTCAGGTTTTAAGAAAGTCGTAATGTGCCAACAGATTGCAGAGACGAAATATCGAGATGACTGGCGACAAGAGATTATTTCTTACCTACGAAACCCAACTGGTCAAGCGTCTTGCGACTTAAAATGAAAGGCCCTCAATTTTACCTTGATAGACAATGATCTATTCCAACGGAGTCACACCGGGGTTCTCTTAAAGTGTCTCTCAAAAGAAGAAGCATTGCGAGCTATGGCAGAAGTATATGAAGGCTTATGCGGAGCACATCAGGCAGGCCCAAAACTAAAATGGACGCTTCAACGCCATGGTTTCTTTTGGCCATCAATGACCACAGATTGTAATGCTTATGCTATGGGCTATGAAGCCTCCCAAAAGCATAGCCCTCTATTACACACACCTTCCATGGAATTGCATCCAATCATTAAACCGTGGCCTTTCCGCGGATGGGCTCTGGACATTATCGGAAAGATTTATCCACCTTCAGCAAAAAGACACACTTCATATTGGTGGCAACGGATTACTTCACCAAGTGGGTGGAGGCGCAACCATTGATCAAGGTGACACAAACGGCAGCCATCAACTTTCTCCGGTAGAGTATTCTCTTCTATTTCGAAATCCCAGAGACAGTGACAACGGATCAAGGATCGGTGTTTACAGAGGTTCAGGTACGTAACTTTCTAACCCAATTCAAAGTTAAGTTGCTTCACTCTTCTCCTTATTATGCACAGGCTAACGGACAAGCGGAGGCAACGAATAAAACTTTAATCAGCATGATCTGTAAGGCAGTAGAAGACAATCCAAGGAAATGGCATGAGACATTACAGGAAGTATTATGGGCCAATCGGAATGCTACTAAGATTGCTACTGGCTTTACCCCGTTCAGACTAACGTATGGGTAGGATGCTGTGTTACCTGTGGAGTTATTATTACAATTAGCCCGAATAGCCTATCAGCATGATCTAACGACTGAAGAATATCAGATAGCATTAGCCCTGAGTTTAGATCAAGTTGAGGAGGATCGCTAGGTTGCCTTGGAGAACATAAAGCGACACAAGGAAAATGTAGCAATGGCGTACAATCGAAAAGTCCGTGAAAGAAGCTTTCAAGAAGGGGACATGGTGTGGAAGACTATTTTGTCCTGGGCACCAAAAGATTCGAGGTATGGCAAGTGGTCTGCTTCATGGGAAGGTCCATTCTTAATAACTCAAGTTTTTTTATGGAGGGGCTTATCGCCTTATGGCGCCCGACAGAAAAGAAGCAGGCAAGACAATTAACGGTAAGTTCTTAAAACATTATTATCCGGCGTTTTGGGAAGGAACTAAAATATAATAAAATAAAATAAAATAAAATATTTGAATAGAAAGCTCTGTTAAAGGAGTTCTGATATATTGATAAGTTGATCACAAGAGGCTGATCAGATAGCTATAAGTGTCATTACAAAAAAGGATAAGCTATCATCAGAAGGGAAGTTAGGCAGCAGTATCGGCCGATACGAAATGATCGCCAGCCGATTAGGATCTTCTGATTTGAAATCTTGGCTAGCCACCATGACAGTTCCCGTTGGCTGCAGATCAGGAACTGGAAGTTTTGCCTCAGCCGTCTCGGGCTCAGTCTCTGTTTCCCTCTTGGGGGGCAGGTCGACTTCATTGGTGGGTGCTTTTGGAGCCTTTGTTTCGCTCGCCGTGATCATAGTTTCTTCAGTTTGAGTTCCGGAAGGACCAGCTTCGTCAGTAGTCGAAGGATGAAGTACTTTGGTCAGTTCAGCCACGAAGCGGTCCCACCCGGACTTCGTCTCATTCAGTAGAATG
Organism: Voacanga thouarsii; assembly: GCA_026120185.1. Lineage (NCBI taxonomy): Eukaryota > Viridiplantae > Streptophyta > Magnoliopsida > Gentianales > Apocynaceae > Voacanga > Voacanga thouarsii. The sequence goes on from JANUWF010000982.1 coordinate 4,838,528, forward strand.
GTTGAGCTTGTCAGTTCAGCTTCGAGAAATTCCTTTTCCACTTCCAACATTAGCCGTTCGTCATTATGCTTGAGGTTGGAATCATCAATAGCCTTGACTGTTTCCTGGAGCCCTTTTTCTGATTCAAACCGTTACTCTAAGGCCTCTTTCTCATAGTCAGGTAAGTTCTCCTTGGAGTTCCAATAACCGACACTCGAGCCGTTCAATCTTTCCTATTCTCTCCATAACATCAGTTCGCAGAAACGTAAGACGATTAATGGACTCCTGGCGGTCCCTCTCTGCGAATGCTGCATTTTCTCGGTGCAGTTTCAAAAGCTCTAACTGATCATAGGCTTCATCTCGATGATGTTGCGTGCTTAAGAGGAAGCATCCCATGAAGCGCATTTGCCCCAGACACCCAATTGCCAAGTCTCGAAGCGTAGGGGGCATGTCCGGGTCGACTGATTGTACAATCCGCAAAAAGGGCGCAGCTCACGTTGTCAATGGTGGACTTCTCAGTAGGCAAAGAGGTCCCAATGAGGCCATCAAGAAAGTCCAGCGTTGAGGTTAACGTCGTTATTGGCAAAGAAGCAGCAGCCTCTTCAGTTCCCTGACTAGGGGGAGGCGGAGTTGTTTCTGTAATAGCGGCCACTAGTTCTTTTTCAAGCCTTGGCAGAACAGGGGATGGACTTTTTGGAGCCGGTGCCTCAGCCGACGGAAGGTTTGCCCCTAGTTGGAAAGCCGATACGTCAGCCGTTGGAAGAGGAGTCATAGCTTCCACCGATGAGGTATTTGTCATCGGAAGAACAGCTCTTTCAGCTGCCCTTTCGACTAGAGATCGGAGCGGAATATCTTCCTCTGAGTCAGAAGAAGTGTCGATGATAAGGGGGTGACCTATCCCTTATTTACACTTCTGCAAAAAATTTTAAACTGGTATTTAGACAAATTGAATATTGGGGAAGCCGAGGAAAACAAGAATTGACAGAAGCAAACCTTGGAAATGGGAGGAGTCGGTGTTTCATGCTTCCTTTTTGATCACCGGAGCAGGGACGGGATCTCTACTTGTTCTTTCTCTTCCTCCGAGACGGCGGGAGCAGTAGCAGTAGTTTTCTGTACCAAGGGAGTACGTAAGGCTGACATTATTATAGAACTTACAGGATGTTTTACCTATTTTCCTTTCTTGGCAGATGATGTCTCAGACAAAATGGTGGTCGGCCTAGGAATTCGCAAAAGCCAGACACCTACGGGGTCGAAAAATAGGGCCCCACTCAGCAGTCTCCACCATGAATTGAAGTTAGGAGAAGTCTCCAACACCACTTGGAAGGGCTTTAATTCGAAGGACCGCAGGATGGCCTGGGTGCTATCGGCTAAGGTTTGTACATCCTCAGCTGATAGCACCAGCTTCACGGAGAAGGAAGAAAAGTGCCCCGGATCTACAGGGATGTCTTGTATTAGCCTAAATTGGCAGGAGAAGCAGTGTAGATTATACCTCTCACAAAAGGTCTTAGCACTCCGGGCTCCAGGCTTGGCCCCCAGAAGAATTTCTCAAGGGCACAGAATTCGGGCCCATAAAGTCTCTTGTGTTTCTTTGGGGCTTTCCGACAGGGCCTTCAACCAGAAGGGGCCTTCTTGGCGAGTAGCATATGGAAAGAAGATAGCAACATGGAAGTCTCGACATTGGTAGAGGTACGAGACAATGGTTTTGACTGAGGCAGTGTTCAGGGGGACCCGCAGCAGTCGATAGCCGGTCGCTTGTTCAGGAGGGTTCGCGTGGGCTCTTGTGATTCGGCTGACACTAAAGTTGGGCAGATACTGGTACAGCCAAAGTTGGGCAATCCAGAGCAGGCCCCCAAGGTTGGTCGGATCCTCTCCAGCGGAAAGGGCAGTCATCAGCTGGTTAATAGTACGGTAAACCAGGGCGAGACCAGAAAAGCAAAGTCGCAATGCCTTTTGCTCCGTAAGAGGACCGATACGTAGTATCAGTACTCGTGACTAACACCGGCAGAATGGGAGCAGATAATGTACTTACACAACCAGAGCCATAGGAAGGACGTTTGTTCTTGGTTTGAAGGAGTGTCATCCACCCCTCTTTGAGCGGCGATGAAGTTGCCGTAGGAAGAGGAGGCCTTGTCCAGACAAGCTTCAACGGCTGGTAGGTTGTCTTCATCATGGAGCCTCGAAATCTCGTCGCCATTGCATCGGAAGCCGAGGATGGTGTAGATGTCAAAGATGGTAGGGGAAAACATCCCGTGCGGAAAGATGAAGCCATTAATCGCTGATGACCAAAAGGGAAGAACGGCGGCAAACAGGTTGTGGTCAAACGCCATCTCAAAGTCAGTCATCATGATGGCGTCCAAAATTTCCCATTGTGCCCAGATGGCCCCAAATCGGGCATAGCAGCGGTCCCGCCATTCTCCGTAATTCTTAAGCTTGCGGGGCCAATGATAGAAGGAGGTGGGGGGATTGGCGGTTGTAAAAGTGTTCTGTTGCAGAGGGAAGGTAAAATCGGCAGGCAGGACAAACCGCCAGTGTTCAGCGAGTAACCTCTGTAGGTAAGAAACGAGGGCTCAAGGTAAATAGGCTAGCATCGACTTGGACCGGGGACAGGATATTCTTATCAAGCCATCGCAGTATTATCTTTTTACTGAAAGGAAATTTACCGATCAAGGAATAATCGCAAAAAGATAAAGGATCGGTGAATCACTTAAGCAGTAGAATTTTGAAGAAGATTGAAGTCGTAGGAAGTAAGCAGTTCCGATTAGGGACCACTGCTATTTATAAGGGAATTTGAAATTGGGCCGTTCGTGGGTTCCAAAGCCGAGGCGTCACAAATGTTTCACAACGTTCGGGACGTTTCATTTTTTGTCAGAAAAGAAACGGCTGCTATTAATGACTGTACGATTCCCGTCGTTTCACTGACTCACGGTTGTTGAAACAACGGGACTCGGGGGGCATGTGTTGACTCAGCTTTGCCGAGCCGACGCAACGGTTACTTTGAGCCGTTGCCGATTCGATAAGTTTTGTTTCAAGCAGCCTATAATCATGGTCAATATCGGCACCACGAAGCCGATAAGAAGAAAAACAAATTCTTGATCTTTGGCACAAAAATTCTGCACGACCGTTGGGAGCATTCTTTGGTCGGAAGAAACTCCACGATCTGTTAATGACTCAATTGCAACAAGTATAAAATGTGAGCATTACCAGAAGAGTAGCCGATACCTGGTTACATCGGCTCGTTATTTTGACGGCAACAACAATATAACTTGCTAATGCAAACCGTCTTCGAATCCATGATTCATACAAGAATTTTTTTTAGTTAGTTCCATTTACAATTTTGCTTCAAAATATGGTACTGGTACTGGATGTGTATCTTTATCTCTACTTATGAACTTGAGCTCTCTGTTATGAGCTTGTAGAATTCAATCAGAGTTGGATATTTGTAAACTATGGTCATCTTCCTAAATAGTACTGACTATTTGTTTTCGTCTGATATAATATAGATTCTCTCCTTTAAGTGAGAATTCTTTAAGATTCCGTGAACTGTTTTAGTATCTAATACACATAAGAAACTTTAAAAATATAAAAAATAAAAATACATTGAATTTTGTTAGTACTAATGGAGAATTTTGACCGAGAATGATTTAATTAGATGGAGGGCGAATTTGTTAATTTAAATAGTTCGAGGGCAGAATTAGACTTCTGAATAAGTTTAAGGACAATTGGAGTATTTTTATTCTTTTGAATTTAGGAAATGATATTTTTGGAGGGGCATTTTTCAAATTTATCCTCAAAAATATGTAATTGTTTCAATTAAGTTACTCAATTATTTTATTAAAAAATCCCAAAAAGTGGGCAGAAAATTTTTATTCAAATATTACTTTACTCAAGTTAATCCTTATAAATATAAAATGTGTATCAAAATAGTCATTCCATCCAAAATTTAACAGTTAAAACTTAAAAAGTCAAACAAAATTAGATAACATAAAAAGTAATTTTCAAATTTATCTTCAGAAATATGCAATTATTTTAATCAAATCTCTTAAATATTACTTAATTTAATCCTTATAAATATGAAAAGTATATCAAAGTACTTTACAAGACAAACTTAACCGTAAAAAATATCAATTCTGATAATTAATTTACTTAAACTTTAGACATATTACTCTTTTTTATATTCTTTAAACATATAATCCTTTTTTTTTCTTTTTTTAAGTGTATTTTAACTTAATATTAGTTTGGTATGATTTTTAAAATTTTTTTCTTATGATATTTTTAAAATAATATGTTCAAAGGGATCACAGCTGGATTTGGACGCTTGCTTTTGCTCCATTATTATCTCCAAATGAAAATTTATACATATTTTAAATTCAATTTGTACTTGTGTTGTACTTTTTATGAATATTGGTTTAAATAAAAATAAAAATATATAAAGTTAATGCAAGATTAATGGAAAAATATGATATTTTATGAGTATAAAATAGTTATCAAAAAATTAAAATTATTTAAATTTAATTTTTAATTAAATTAAAATTTTAGTTTGAATTAAATAGAAATTTAAGTGCACATGAAATTAAAGAATTACACTATCAAATACTCACGAATACATATCTATTATTTTTTTTCTCTTAACATTTGTTATATTATAATATTCAAATCTTTTTAAAATTTTTCTCTCTAGGTTGTTGCATATATAAATATATATATTAAATAAATTAATATTTTTAGTGAGAATTTTTAAAGTAAGCAACTTAATTTTGTAAATTTATTTAAATTGTGTAATACAAGATTTATTAATTCAAAATCATTATCATGAAAATATGAGGGAAAGTGTAGACGTAGAAAGGATATAAATGGAGTTGATTGTAAACTTTGATAATTGATTTACTTTGAATTTAAACGTATCACTTAAAAAGTATCATAAGAGAAATTTTTATAAAATTATATTAAATCAATATTAAGTTAAAGTATGCTGAAAAAAGGAAAAAAAATATAAGGATAATTTGTTTAAAGAATATAAAGAAAAAATAATATGTTTAAAGTATAAATAAATCAATTATCAAAATTAATTTTTTATTTTTAAATTTACTTTGTGGAGTACTTTGATACTTTTTTTATATTTATAAGGATTAAATTGAGTAAATAATTTTTAAAAACTTGATTGAGACAAGTGTATATTTTTTTGAACAAATTTGAAAATTACTCATAATTTTGTCTTTTGATTGTTAAATTTTAAATGAAATGATTACTTTGATACACTTTTTATATTTATAAAGATTAAATTGAGTGAAGTAATATTTGAGGGGTTTGTTGAATCAATTATATATTTTTTTAGAATAAATTTAAAAATTATTCTTTTTGAAGAATTGAGATTAAAAAATAGATTAAGATTTTTTTTGTTTTTTGGTGCTTCACCTTTCTAGAAGCTAAGCCTGATACTCCTTCAAGGATCTTGTTAGCCACCTCAGAATATTCAACGTTCCCAGGCTTATATTTGGGTGTGTGCGCTCAATACTAAGTAATTGCATATATATATATATATATATATATATATGTGTTAGTGACCCTCCTCCTTTTAACAAATGAGCACTCCTTTAAGCTCAAAACTGAAACTTACTGTGCCCTTAAGCAACGAACAAAATGTGGGGTGATTTGGATATTTCACAAATGCCTGATGCCTACTAATACTGGCCTCTTCCTTGTGCATTTTGTTTACCTCGCTCTCTTGAAATACTGGCCTCTTCCCTGTTCCCTGTACATTTCACCGGGTTCATAAAAGAATTTCCCCTCTTGAAAACCCCTGCTGGGGGAGCTACCTGCCAACAAACTCTTTCTTTCACCGCTTCAATTCTAGGCTTAGACTTTCTTTCTGGGTTGTTGATGCTTCTTGGTTTCCTTTATTAAGCATACAGAGGCTATATATTAATCCCTCTTTTGCTTGTCTAATTATAGTTCTGTGGTTTACTTCTCTGGATAGTACTGTCTGTAATCTACTTCTCTTTTCCTTGTCCCCTTCCATAGTTGCTGCAGTCTTGTTTTTCCTGTTCCTTCAGCTGCTTTCTTGATTGGGCTTTTGTGTTCTTTCTTTCCTCATCTTTGTCCAACCATTAGTCTTGAATATCCTCTTGATGGCATCTGCTCCATCAACTCCCCAAAAGAAACAGAATCCCGCTCTTCCTCAAAAGAGGGGCCAGATCAAAGCACAAATTTTTGGGAGCTTAATCCAATCAGTCTCCTCTGCTGTCTCAAAAGCAGCGGAAGCATTGGGTAAACTCACGAGAACAGATCCTGGTGGCGGCTCTGCTTCTACAACCCCTCCAGCTTCCACAGACACTTCTGATGGATACTCTGATCATGCTTGAACATGATAGAATCATTGGCTATGAATTGCAGGTTCTTTTCAATTCTGTGTGCTAGGCATGCTGCCTTCCCGATTGTGTAATAGAGGATAAAGGAAAGGCAGCGTATTAGGAAATCGGATGCTGCAGAACTCTGTTGCTTTTTAGGTTCAGATCGGAGTTTCTGTTGCTTCTGTTTAAGATGTTTAGGTGCAGTGTGTATCTCTCTTTACATTCTTGATGTTTCTGTATTTCCAGTTTGCAGTTCTTGAAGCTTTCTTTTTACAAGCTGCTAAGAACTGTTAGTAGTCTGCATCCTATGCCTCTTCCTCTGCTGTTTCTATACTTATTAGAATGGAAGCTGTAGGCACGGAAGAAGGCTTTGTCTTCTGATCCCCATTATGTAATTGTCGATAACTAATGAATAAATTTATCGTGCAAATTATGTTCCTTTTCTCTACTATCTTTTTCGAGGTATTTGGCAAATGAATCCTTCTTATAATCAACTGCATCTTGATAAGAAATTTCCATGCCCTGTTTTGGCATCTAATTCATTTTCTTGGACTCTTTGATTAATTTCTCCTTATATTCATAGGTGAATTGTTCATAGATTTCTGCAAATTAATTAAAGGTTCCAACTTTATTTAGCCCTTTGTCTTGTTTGATCCCTTGATACATCATATGGTGAAGCTTTCATTTCTGGGCTGTGCGAGCTGGATTTGTTAAATTTAAAGGTGGGCGCACTTTTTGCCCTTTTGTTGAACAAGGGAAGATCTAGGGGGGCAACTTTATTGGACCTGTGATTTTCATATTTAATTTGATGTATGAGTAGAAAGTGGCCTGAAATTCATAGACCGCTACAACTAGGTGATGCTGATGCCATGTAAGAAATTTGGGAATACTTATCCATAAATCTGATTTGTAAAACTTTAATGGAAAGCAACCTTTCCCAGCCTCTAGATAACTTACTGCGATTGACCTCCTATACAACATATTCTGAGTGCGTCCTTTTCTCCCATTGTGGACTAAGTTAGTTGGCCAATTCTACTACACAAAAACCGACACATTAATAGTATCAAGGAAAAAATACAGATAAAAAAGCAACCCCACTTGTCTCGTGGACTAGCCCTTCTCAATGAGGAGTGTAGGCTTTTCAATTGGTTAATTATCAAACCATTTAGGGATGTAATAAGATGTTTTGTTTTGGAACTTCGGTCTGCTTAGTTGGTCAAGTATGAATACTTTGGCTATGAAGTCGTGTGTCTTTTTAGAGAGTCGATCCATTAGAGTTTATTCAAACTAATTTAATTTTATAAGTTCTCTACCGATTAAGGTCTCGAGATGGATTTCACTCAATGTGCATGTCTAATAGCGGCTACATACTTCTCCGATTAGGATTTTGTTTCACTAAAAATGGAAGGAACCACTTAGACAATCCTTTCTAGCCACAAACAGAAGAGTTTTCGCTGGCCATGGGATGTCTAGGTTGAGGCATAGTAGTTGCTGAAGAATTGAGTCTTTTACTACTTCGTCACCAGAACTTTAAAGATTCAAATAGTTATCCATTTAAATTATTATTCAAACTTTATGGCATAGTACATATTGGTGGTAACCCGCAAGAGATGGGATATTAAAGAATTTGTTATTTATTTCGAGACAAAAACTAATTTCATGTTAGGAAGCCTTTTAAATCATAATTCTAATAAAAATTATTCGTTCTCTTCTTGGAATGAGAGAAGCCTATAATCGTTACTCATTGAGTGCACAGTGAGTGAAGCCTATCTTATGGCTATAGGGTGCAAAGAATCACGATGATATAAATCAACCTAAGGTAAACTTTGATTGAATAGTACAATTAAAAAAATTAATAATTAAATCTTTACATAATATTTAAATTTATGTATTTACTATTCGACCAATTTTAACCATCTTTTCTACACAAAATTCCAATCCCTCATCTCACGTCATGGTACAACTAGTTGGAATCAAATCTTGATTTTGAAGCCTTGGATTTTACTGGAGTAACAAGCAAAAATGTGATTTGGGTACCATACACTATAACTTTGAAAGATTTTGCAATTTTTGGCGTTAGGTTTGAGGGCACTATAAAACTCTAACTAAATCAATCATAAAGAGTCAAACTTTTTGAATTGATAGAAGTTCCTTTTCCTCTGGTTGGTTATGGCTCCTTGGCATCTTGATCAATCATTCTTCTAAATGAATAACGCCTTAAAATTTGTTCTTATGAATTTTTATAGCTGATTGGTCACAGGGCCTGAGTGCTTATCCATCTTCACGCGTTTAATTTCGCAGTCCCCACACGGTAAACTTGGCTTTTGAGAGAGTTCCACTCTACTTAATACTCATACTTTGGTCAAGTCAATTAAGAAGAAGAGTACAAAAACACCCTCTAAAAAATCCTATGTTACATGCGGTAGAAAAGAATCGTTCAGTGCAATTCTATTTTGTCCTTAAATTAATATTTCATCCATCCCAATTAAATTCATCTATTTATTATTTTAATATTTCTCAACAAATTTGACACTTTTTTTTTATAAAAAAGTTTTAAATATGTCATATATTATAAAATAATATACAATTCTTATATATTATTTTTATATATATTGAGATTTGACAAAAAATATTGTGAGACTCACATACTTTTTATTTTTATTATACTTGATTATAACTTTTATTTATTTTTACATAAAATCTCATATTAAATTAAATATTATCAATTTAATTAAGAGTAAAAAGTAATTTAATAATCGAGTAATAAACTATATTGTGTCCCTTTCCATTTGGAATATGAGAGCTGTATGTGGTTGAGGCAAAGATTGGTTGGGTCGGTTGCAAATTGCATAAAGAGACAACAGCAACGCAATTTCACGGCAGTTTATTTCTGCAGAATTGATGTTTTCTTTTGTTTTCTCTATGTGTTCACACCAGTCTTTCTTCCTAAAGAATGGCCCCTCGTGCTTTTGCCAAATGGCTTTGATTTTGGAGTCTATTTAGGTATTTGAATTGTTATTTTATGGCATTTTGTGGTGGCTAGCTGGCGGCTGTTCACTATGGAGCCCCCTATTGACTTGTTACTTTTGTTGGGTCAAGATATGAGTCTCTACCCATTGGCTGAAAATTCTGAAATCCTCCCAATAGATTTTGGCTGCATAGCACCATTCATCATCATCATTAAAAAAAGATGATGGTACTGATATTATTAATTGAGACTATTGAATATACAAGATTTAATGTTAATAAAGAAATTATTACGATAAATATGGTTTGTGTGAAGAATCTTTCGTAGAAAGAATTACTATATTTTGTTTTCGTTTTATTTAAAGTATAAGTAGATAATAATTTATTTGAGATGAATTTATTTGAATATAATAATAAATTATTAAATATATAAAATTTATGTAGTATTAAAAAAATGATATATTATAAATATATGATAATTATTAAAAAATAAAAATTATTTAAATTAAAAAAATAAATTATGGAAAGGACTATTCTTGTGTTACGGTCCACCCCATGACGACTCAGAAACGGAAATACACCTCATGGGACGACGGCCAACCGATAAGAGTGATGGACCGAAGCCGGGAAGTCACTGGCCAGACCCGGCTCTGTGAATGAAATCAACCAATGGACTCGTTCAGTGAACATCAAATGTGAAAAGAAGGAAAATTCGTGGGGTCAGATGCATTAAACATACGGATTTGGGACTACAAATTGATCCTGACCAGGACTTCTCTGACCTGATTTGACTATCATTATGAACCCTAATACAAAAAATTTGTTGTTTTAATCATAATTTAGAGACAAATTGTGTACTCATATTTTTAAAAATGTTATTGTTTTAAAACTATATAACAGAATTCGTAATTCTCAAATTATTAATATATTATTAAACTACATTCATAAAATATCAATAACACGTTATTTGAATTTATTATTTCTCTAAATTATTTAAATATTCTAAATCGAAATTACTAATTTTAGCATTAAAAAGCACACTTAAAGAAACAATATCTATTTCTCTCGGGCCACGGCTCAATTGCACAGTAGAAGTACAGTTTCTTCTCTCTTGTCTGTTTCACACAGCTGGAGGGATTTTGGAATTGACTTTAGTTTAAACTTGGTGAGGGCTAGCTGGAGGCTGCTCACCGTCGAACCGCCTATTGACTTTGCTACTTTTGTTAGACTCATTGACTGAAAATTTTGAATCTTTTGCTATAGATTTGGGACACATAGCAGCATTTATATAAAACTTGACTAGAAAACGTGAAATATGCATAATATATTATTTAATGTAATTTTTATTAATTATTAGACGTCTTTTTTATTAAAATAAAAATATTTAAAACATAAATATCGAGCGTTTAAGAAAAAAATATTAATGCGTAAGGTATGATAAGAGTAGAAGAAACCTTATGTAAAGAGTCTTTCATATTTATCCTTCCTTTTTGTTTTTGTTTTCAATGAGAAGCGACTGACTAATGACTATGTATCACGGAGCTCCGGCCAATAATAGTATGTGAACAAGTGGTAAATTCATGACAGATTCTAATTATATTTAAACTTTAAATAAACTCATTATTAATAATATATATATATATATATATACTAGTTTCTACGGTGCAAAAGTTGCTGAGGCTAGTTTCTTAACCAACACGTGTGGTGATTTATTAGTTAAATTGTGGTTAAATGGAATTAAGTAATAATTTGTAGGTGATGTTTATTTAATTATATCCCATGGGACGCCAATTACGGATGACGTTACCTTGCTTTATATAACTCAGATTGGTGACATGTCATATCATTAGCACTCCCTAGCCAATCTTTTTCTATATGGCCCACAGGCGACCATGACATCACCACAAGAAGTTGATGCTGACATCACAATTTCTTGCGTCTCAAGATTTGGTCGTAGGTAGTTTAGAAAGCAAATGATTAAAGCTGCGGCTCCTGTTTAAGTTGCGGCTGTTTTTTTTATTAATTTTTGTAGGAACAGAGGAGTTTGATTGGATTAGTAAAAAAGGAAAAAGTTTCTTGCTGCTGCGGGTTTTTTCCAAGAACTTTGTGGAAATATAACATTTAAGGTGTACTTGAATACTAATTTTTTTCAAAAAAAAAAAAAAAAAGATTAGAAGAAATTTCAATTCAAGTAATTTTTAATTTTTTAAAAAAATTTAAATTCTCCAAAACTATTATCAATTTATAAAAATTATAATCTTTCTCTTTAACCCAACATTTTTTCTCAATAGGCTCACATTTTTTTTTCAAAATTCAAAATTTTTTCAATTCAAATTATTATTTTTTTCCATATGAGTTGCTGTCTAAGTACACCTTAAGGCAAACTTGGATTTATTTTTAATTTTTTAAAAGAATACTATTATTTTCTTGTTTTTGTTAAAAAATAGACTTAACGTGAATAAATTTTAATTATCAAATATTGACCATTTAATTATTCATTCTAAGTAAATTACGATATTGTTTTTTGTATTTATAAATTTTTAAAAAATTTAAAATCATATCTATATATTTTTAAAAAAATATAATTTCAATTCAAATACATTCTTATTATAAATTTATAACGATAGCTCCAATGTAACGGAACTAACCTATGGTCCATAAGAGTTGCTCAATTTTATTTTATTTTATCCAAAAATTACACAAAATCTTAAAAACAGTCACTTTCACGAATTGTGACAATAATGCAACGAGAACTTAACAACAATAGAATTTTTTTTGTCAGAATTCAAATATTCATTCTTAAAAACAAAAACATGAATTTATCCAAGAAAAAAGAACATATCCTAATATAAAATTTTACACCATGACTGCAAATATAAAAAATGAGATAAATGTAATTGGTAATATTAAATTGACACTTTAAATGAGAATCCAAATAAAGTATAGTAAGATAAAAAGATATATATATATATATATATATATATTATTGAATATCATCTCATCTAGTATAGGGTGATTTTTGCTAGTTGACAGTAATATGGAATAGAATTAAAGGGTGCCAATACATGGCCAATAAAAGTTCCATAGCTTTGCTTAGTAGACAAAAATCGCAATCGAGAATCCAAGGAATGTTGAACCTTTTCAATGCTTACTGCCGTTTCCTAATATTTCTTCAAGTTCGCACGTCTCTAATGATATTGTGCCACGTGGTCAAAATCAAGGACGGCCACGAAAATTTCTTGCTTTTCTAAGCTGTATTAGACTCCATAAAACAATGGGCTGTTCACAAAACCATCTTCATAAAAATAGTTTCCTCATGCAAAATATTAAAAAAAAATCATTTATGTGCAATGATGTGATCGCTTATTTATTTATAAATATATTTTTAATATCAAATTTTATTTTTAGGTAAAATATATATATATTTTTATTATATTAGTGTAAGTAGATATGACTTTGTTTAGATATAATAAAAAAATATTAAATATGTAAAATTTATGTGAGGTTAAAGAGAGAAAGTATGATGTTTTGTAAGTATTGACAATTATCGAAATATAAAAATTATTTAAATTAAAGTAAAATTTTGAATTAGATAGAATTTATACCCAAATAAGCCCTAAGTTACTTAAAGATCGGATTTGAAGGTGACACCTGCCTTCTAATTTTTTTAAAGGAATTCAATAATTAAAAAAAAATCTTCTAAATTATCTTTCATCCCTTGAATTTTTTTTTTCAAATATTGTAATATTATATCATAATATATTATTTCATTTAATTTATTTTATCAACTTTTTGTTGGTGGAGCTATCACATCATTACCAATTAAACACATTTTATACATTTTAGTCTATATTTTTTTGTGGAACCCAAAGAATAAAAAAGTTGACAAGTCAAACTAATCCTACATTATTTGCTCTCTCTCAATTTTTTTTTTTTTTGGGGTACTTTAATGTTATGTATAAGGCACGGTGGAAGTATGCTCATATTTTCAAACGCTCATTTTTCTTTGCTATCTTTTTCACTTATGATGTCGTTAATCCGTGTAGTTTATTGACACCGTGTCCATTGATTATTTAATCCATGTCAATAGATTTTGTATTGGACACTTTCTTTCAGACTAGATTGGAATGGTTGAAGAGTACCATCCTCCTCTCTCTCTTCCTCTGCTGTTCTTCCATTTCTTCTCTCCTCTTATCCCCACCCTTCTGCTAAACCATGGTTAGTTCATTATTGAAGCATGAGAACTAACAAAGGATTTCAATTTGATTTCTTTAACCAGACCCTTCACCTTCTATATATAAGTCATTGTCTATGATATAATATTTTAAAATCCCCCCCAAAAAAAGTAGAATACATTTGATTTTTTTTACTTATTATGAAATTGTCACACGTTGTGTATATTAATCAATAAATTAAGATAATTACAGAGAGAGATTTCACTCTAAATTAAAAAAAAAAAAAACTTTTATCCCCTTTTCTATATCTCTCCTTTCATACCTTATAAAAGTAAAAATGGTCATGGTAAAGTTTTGAAAGTAAAGATGATGTCTAATTCCATGGCATTACAAAGTGAAAGCCTTATTCTTGTGTGTGACGGCAGAGATTACATAATCATTAGACCCCTTGGCTAGTTTTCTTCATTCTTCAAAAATAAACAGTCACCATATCAAAATCAATAGTCATATTCTGTGATCATAGCCGTCCACTTGTTCTTCTCAATAGCTATCTGATTAAAGAATCAGAGTTAAATTCTTGGGGAATTAAGGAGTAAAACGCCATAAGAATATGAAGATTATTAGTGGCGAGAAGACATTAATGTAATCTCATCTTGAATACTACTTGGAAACTAAAGTAAACCAATAAATAAATAAATGTTAGCATTATACTGCTCCGCTTAAACCCGGTCCGGTTCAGAAGCCTCCGCTTTATAAAACTCCTTGCTCAACTTCTCTCGGGCGTAGCCATTCCTCTGTTCTTCTTCCTCTGAGGAATTCTTAGTCCGAAATCACAAGAAATGGAAATCGTAGCCAATAACTCCATGAAGAAACGAAAGATTAGGCTTCCCCCAAAGAGAGGTCAGGTCAAAATCAATATGTTCAAGAAACTTGGCAAAGCATTCATGTCGATGATGGGCTGTCTTGGCAAGAACAAAGATTGCTGTGAAGGGGGCTTTGCTCAGAAGCCTGTGGCTCCTTTCGATTCTACCGGCTAGTTCAAGACAGGTGGCTCCATTGAGTGACGTTTTCTTCACACTCTTTTTGTACTGTAACTTTGTTGTTGTGGCTGATCATTTTTTCTTTTCCTTATTTCACTACTAGTACTGTCATATTCTTCAGATAGCTCTGTGGTAGCTGGAGTACTATATATATAATGTAAACTCTTCTCGAGTGCAACCCGAATCGATCTTCTTCTGTAAATGTGTGATGAAATTTGTTCTCATTTCATTTCATTTTGATCTTGAAATGCTTTTCTGTTTCTTGCAAGACTTCAAAGGGCGATCATGAGATGAAAAGGTCAGAAAGTTTCATATTTTGTTAGAGAAAAATGGTTTTACAGTATATGACGTGTGAAATAACTTTTCAAGAATGCTTCAATGGTCGCATCAGAAAGAAATTGAAAGGCAGCATTCATTTGGGTTTGCCATTGAATCTTAGAGAAAAATTCAAACATACCTTCTGTTTCACTCTACAGTCAACAATGTTAGTTGCACTGTTTTTCTATTACTGAAAATCAAGCAATACTAGTCTAAAGTGAGTCAATTACAAAGCCGCCTTATCTCTTTGCTGTCAAAATTGTCCGTATATGATAAACAGATAAATGTTCTGAAGATGTTTAGGGTACCCTTAATAAAGCAAAATTGATCGATCGGTTTAAATAGGGACACTTTTTACTTTCCCATTTGGTAAAAAGATCAAGATAATGGGATATCGTACTCTAATGATAAAATATTCTAGCTTATACTTGGCTTCAATTTTCCCCATAAACCTCAACCGTGGTCTTATGGACAGTACCTATTACTGGTATAAGATTAGACAAAAATCATGATTTGGGCTTTTCCACAAGAAGGGCTATATGACCTCACGTAAGCAACCAGTTCTTCATGGAGCGTAGTCGAAGTTACTGAAATAGCAACTTAAATACACGTATATAACTAAAAACTCATATTTGATATATAAAAAGGCATATTAAAAATTGAAAAGTAAAATATTTTTAAAAGCTTTATTTTTTTTTTAAAAAGAGAGATACAAATTTTTTAAAAATTTTCGAAGAACAGAAGTGACTTCCACCTCCAGTTCTGTTCTTATTTAAAATATATATTGTTACTTTTAGGACATGTATATTTTATATAGTGATTACAATTTTTATAGACTCTGTAAAAAATTACTTTTACAAATAATATAATTTCACGCTTAACATAAGTAAAATATATTCCTTTGAAGAATGATTGTATATCTATTAGAGGACTTATAAAGTTAAAAAAAAAAAAGAGAGAGAATAGAAATCAATGATACCAAAATAAAATTAAAAAATTAGATATTAAGTGTACAGTAAAATGATAAATTTGTCATTTCTTAAATAGTTAACGCCAAAGTTAATTTGTCGAAATTGAATTTGAAAGATTAAATAATTTACACGAAAATTTATAAAGGACTTACCAACTATACTGAAATAAAAATATTTAGGGACAAAATTAATCAATTTATCTATATTATTTCATGTAATTTATTTTATCTACTTTAATTTCATAATTTTGTTCGTGAAGCTATCACATCATTACCAATTAACAAATTAGACCGTTATATACGCTAGATAATAAATCTTAAGTTTAGTCTATATTTTTTGTGTAACCAAAAAAAAAAAGTTGACAAGTCAAACTAATCCTACATTGTTCTCTCTCATTTTTTTTATTTTTTTTTACTTTAAGGTTATGTATAAAGCACGGGGGAAGTATGCTTTTCGTGCTAATATAGACTACAATGCATTTCTTTTTATTTTTTTTGCTAATATAGACTGCACTGCATTTCAAAAAGGAGTTTCCAACTACAAAACAAAACAATAATAATAAAAAAAAAAGGATGGTCGTCTTGAATACTTTGACTATCAAACTGCGGAATGGAATGCTCATATTTTCAAATTCTCATTTTTCTTTGCTATCTTTATCACTTATCATGCGTTAATCACTATAGTTTATTGACACCATATCCAGTAATTATTTAATCCATTTTAATAGATTTTGTATTGGGCACTTTCTTTCACACTAGATTGGATTGGTTGAAGAGTCCAACGAAATGTTGAAGAGCACCATTATGTACATACCACAACCCCTCTCTGTCTTCCTCTGCTATCCATCTTTTTGTTTGTTTGAATCCAATCGAATCAAATCAAATTAAATTAAATTTTAAAATAATTAAATCATAATTTATCGAATTCTAAGATAAGCGAGTCAATATAAGGGATAAAGTAATCGGATGGTCAAGAGGAATAAAGTAAAATCAAAGAGGAAGTTGGCAGTTGGCTGTGCAGTGGCCACAGGAAAAGTCAAGTAACATCAACAAAGAGAAAAGAGTGGGAAATTCAGGGTCTGGTGGGCACCTTTAAAAGTATAACTTTTTCCATTTTTAATGTGAACTCTAAAAAGGGCATACGGCTTTTGTTTCTTTAGCTGTATATACTACTTGAAACTTCGGAGCTAAGTTCTTAAATATTTATCTTCTTCTGGTCATCCACAAAGTGACATACTAGTAAGGTATACTTTTTTGCAATCTTTTAAGAATTCTATTCTAGACTCCTGTCTCTAGAGTGGGACTCCTGTCTCTGCTGAGAATTTTCCTCCAAGTTTGGATCTTCTTTTAACTTTTTCTAACTGGCAAATTCTCCTTTTAATACTAGGATCCATTGATAATTGGAAAAATATTCGGATTGATTCAATCTTTATATATCATTATATTGGCAATTTATATTATTTATATTTTACATTTTGTATTTTATAAAAGAGTATAACTTTATTATATATAGTGTACGAAAATTAGGTTAATATAAATATTTTTTTGAAGTTTAATATATTCGAATTTAGACGAATTTTTAGAAAGGGAAAAAAACAGTATCAGGCTTGTACAAAGGAAAACATCCCCAATTACTCAAGATTTGCCTAAGTTTGTGAGTTTTACAGTTTTGTGAAGTAATCTTCTCTCCTTAGATTTAACTTTGATGGTAATAAACTATGAGTAAATCACCCGACCAAACACTGGTTTCCAATGTATTGAGATGAGCAGACTTGAAGTTGTACTTGATTTGTAACTTTTGTTAAAAAAATATAATATTTTGTGAGTAGATAATTGATGTAAAAAATAAAGAATTATTTAAATTAATTTTTTTTAAAAAATGTTACATAAATACACGTCAATTTCATTCGCTTGTTTCACGAAACTCAAATCTGGACAGCCCTGTCATATCTCCTCTTTGTTTGAACCTTCTAAATCCTTGTTGAATGTACTATGAATCTATCTGAGTCCCCACGCGGTTGGAGTTTTTGTTTTTGTCGTTTTTCTCCTATTTTTAGAATTTAATTACTAATCTTAATTGTAATTTTTTTTTGAAAAAGTAATTTGTCTATTAATTTATGTAAATATCTCTATATAGTATGTATGGGACTTCTCTCTAAATTCGTAAAAACATATAATTACTGCCTTTCTTTTTTGTTGGAGAAAAAAGGATTTGTTTCACATTTTTATGAACCTTCCAAATTAAGTTCTAACGGAGTAAATTTACTAGATTTCTATTTGTATTATTGGAGTTAAATTTTGAGTTTATATTAAAAAAAAAAAAAAAAACTATCTGAGTGACAGTGACTGTGTGAGTTAGAATGCATTTATTAGTTTAACAACAAGCTTCCACCGTGGAAGCATATTTAAGAGAAAGATTAAAAGAAATAGCACACATAATAAATATAGAAAAAACATTAAAACAAAAGAGTAAAGGACAAAAAAAATTAAAAAAAAATACACTAACATAAGAATTTATATAGATAAGAGGATTCCTATTCTCTTTCGACTTCACAAAACAAAACTAAAGAAGTCCAGCTGCTGGCTAGAACTAGAAGTGGTCCTTCCATTTATTGTTACTTAATTTGTCGGCAGCCAATGAACTTCGAGCATTGGAATTTGCACTTTTCTCTTTTCAATTTTGGATGTTTTATTAGATGCTGCAATGCCTCCCAGCGAACACATTGCTGTCCATCATTCTTCTCGCCAACGCAGAGAGCCCCCGCCCCCCTCTCTTTCCCTGCCATCTGTTAACTATAACAGCGATATATTATGGCGATAAGCATTGCAAAGTACTCAACAATTCACAAGAAAAGGAAGATTACAGCTTCCAACTTCAACAACAAACCATCAGCAAAATTCCAATTTCCTACCCAAAAAGAGGTCAAATGTATGTATATATATATGCCAAGGCTATCAACTTCAATGTGCAGGGGCCAAGAAGTCAAAAAGGAATAAGTTCCGTGGATGGTGAGTTATTAGTGGAAAGGCTAAAAAACGATGTGATACATGCATGTCTCTTTGTCACACGCAACCACACACAATTTCATGTTCATCTTCATCGGGCACCCATCCCTTCCCAATAGAACAAGAAAACCTAAATCCCATTATGCTCAAAGACTGTACAACGTAAATGGGGTCGAATGTTTGAATTTTGCATGTGTCTCATTACCATGTTTGTCAATCTTTTCCAACTTAATTTATCCTATTTCTGTGCCAGTTATGATTTCCAAAATCTTGACTAAGCCTTTTGGCCATTTTCATCAACAGAAACTACTCAAAAAGGAGATTCGTTCCACACTTAGTATCTTGAATTTTAGAGGTCTACTGTAGTTAATACTTCAACTTTTGATAACATAAGTTAGATTTCCTTTTAATAGAAAGAGAAAATTATAAAAAATGTCATTAACTTATTTATATTTATATTTTTTAATATTTTATATTTTGAATAAATTTTACATACTTTAAAATATCATTTTATCACCTTAAATAAAAATTTTCAGTTAGCATTAATACGTATTGATCATGTAAGTAAGTAATCAATGGTAAAAGTGTTCAAATTTTATCTATTTCTACTAAATTCATATTCAGAAATAATCATTTAGGACTGTATGTGAATATTTTAAAATATATAAAATTTGTTAAAGATATAAAAAAGTAAAAAATGATAAAACTATAAATTATAATATAAATAGTTTAATGATTTTTTTTATAATTTTTTTAAAAAATAAAAAAATATAAATGATTTCTCATTTCCCCTTTGAGATGTGTTTTGTACATGGTTTAGGTTAAAAAACAAGAGGTCCCGCTTAGATTGCAGCCATGTCTTTCCAACCTCGCTGGGGCTGCTGCTGCTGCTGAAATGGAAGCTGCCGAAATAACTGTCCTGGAATCTCTGGTTCCAAGTCGCTGTTTAGCAGGAGCTTTCACCATGGCGTGGTTTTCATAGTGGTAATCATAATGACGAGAGAGGTCCCACGCGTTCCATTTGGAAAATTTTGGGTTCTTGATGATGATGATCCGATTGGCTACTTTGTGTTTTGTAATCTGCAATCACATCATGATGGATGATCGTCTTCTCCAACATATCGACCAAAAAAATCTTGAATCTTGCATATTAGTCCTACGCGAGACATGGGTTTCCATTTCTGTTTCTGGTTTATATCTAAATGTTCCCACCAAGAAATCTTCCCCAGGAAGCTGGATCTACCCTAGTCAATCTGTAATTTTGTGATTTTTAGGATTCTCAGGTGATTTTAGAATGTGACATGAGCCCTTCAATTCTAACCCATATTCAATATTTTTATAAGACAAAATTCCTGTTTCTTTGTAGTTGTGGATGTATTCTAGTAATAACATGAACAAATGAAATGTTGACCTTGCTGTGCCATAGCGGATAGGAAAGTATATTTCACGTATCTTTGTCTAAATTTGAATATCGTAATTTTAAATGAATTTAAATAATAATATAAATATTTAAATTTAAACAGAAAATATTTTAAATGTATAAATAAATTTAGAGATTTCCATAAATATAAAATCTAATGCTAGATTCTCTAAAATCCCGAGTTAGGAACTCTAACTTTCACATTCAAAAACCTTTTTTTTAGAAAAAAAAAACTACTCTATGACGGAAAATGCTTCCATTTTTCCTTTTTAACTTTAAAAATAGAACCTTAATTTTCTTGAATTACAATTTAGATATTCGAGTTCTTTACTCCCAATAGTTCTTCCTATTCTTCTCTAACTTTCTACGGATTCTATTCCATCATAAACAAAAAGGTATCAGCCTTTATTGGCTGAATTATTTTAACTTGTGAGGTAAGAAAGTGAACTGAAATTGTCCCCCAAAGCACCAGACCTTACTTTACATCACATGACAAATTCTTATATTTATCGATTTATCAAAAATAAAATGTTTTAAATATATAAATTGTATATTTTTTAAAAAATATAATATTTTAAAATATTAGTGCACGGTTGACCCCCGGAATTTCTCCCCCCTAGATAAGCAGTACCTACCGGGAGCCTGGGACAGACAAATGCCTGCACTAATCATTCCTTTGTTCCCACTCTCTCTCTCTCCCTCTGTTTCTTGCACGAACCTTAATTCATAATCATTCTACCGTACAATGGAGAACAAAGCTTTCAGTACAATGAACAAACCAAAAGCAAGACTTCCGCCAAAGAGAGGGGAGATTAAACGCAAGATTTTCAGATCAGTCAAATCATTCGCCTCGAAGATGATCGGAGGGAGAAACAGGGGAGACGGAAGATGCCTGAGCTTAACCCCCGTCGTCCCAAGTCAAATTCCAGGTGGGTTTACCGAAGAAGGCCACATTCATGGATGATTTCTTCACCTCTGGTGAAAATTCCCGTTATTTTCCGGGATATGAAGCTTCTCTTTACAATTTGCCAAAGTTAGCAGCTTTTTTCCTTCTTTACTTTAGTTGTATATTCCAGGAGGTAAAGAGTTTACTGTCTAGTAAAATACTGTTCCTTTTTGCTCCTGAATTTACTATAACTAATAACTGCATGTAATTGTATTCCTGTGATTCATTTTTTACAGTGATATGTACTTGTTTTCTTTTTTCCACCTTGCATATGAAACCTTAAAAAACATGAGACTTGTCATTTCCTTTTTGCTCAAGAGATATAATTACCATTTCCCTAGTCCAAGACGGTGAAAGAAGATGATTCTGACAAAATATTTATCCACACTTGAAGAATTAGAAATTAAGATTTAAGGCGTAAAATTAAAAATTTTACCGTCCACGAGCAATATCATTTTCAAACCAAATTTGTATGGTATTTTGATAAGAAAGGAAACGCCGTTCACATACCACACCTTCAAAATGAGGAAAGCAGAAGTCATATAAGCCTGAGACAAGAAGCAACATTCCTGAACAATTTATTCATTCAGTTTCTTTCATTGACTGTCTGATTCGGAAATGATAATGAGATATGTTGGCCGAATATGGTGTACCCCATGAATTTACGTTTCATTGGGTCAAACACTTGAATCAATCGCGTTAAATATTAAGATAATTAAATTAAGTATGATACTTTTAATTTAAAATTAAAAACATCATAAATTATATATTTATTAAATAAAGATGGAATAATTTTATAAAAGTTAACCCATATACCATCCGATCCCCAAGAAGGCATGAGCTTGACTTGAGTGCTTAATAAATTGTGATGAGGTTCAAATTTTGGCCTCATAGACTTTCAAGTCTAGTGGTCTGAAGAATAGCTGTGGGGACTGTGGGGCACAATTGTCCACTGCTGAGGCTTCCATCTTTAGGCCAAAGTCTCTCTTCAACTACTATAGTAGCTAAGGTAAGGGAGGAAGCAGAGTCGCAGACATCGCAGTATAGCACCGTTTGATGTTCAAATCGAGGGTCTTTCACTGAGGGAACTTAAACCTTGGTCAAATTTGATTGTCCTTCTTCCTTAATTTCGTGGAAACTTTTGTCATTAATAGACCGTATAAACTTCTTTTCCTGGCTTCACAAACAGAAGAGAGAGAAAGTAAAAATGTACAGTGAAGGAATATTGACCTTGGTGAAAGGCCCCAGTCGAAATTCACCGTGAACGGGGAGGAATATAAGAAGGGAATAGAAGTTCTTGGCCCTTCAGAGACCAGCCCAGAGAACTTCTGCGAAAATGATCATAGTCTGTTCCATCGTTTTCTTCAGGCCTACCAAAGCTATTTTATTTCGTCCTGCTGCCTCCCTTCTACGCACTTCAATCCATCCACTTTATTAATGATGCCCTTGGTATCTTTTCAACCGCCCAAGTCCCATATTGCACAGCTATGCTAGAAGGGCAAAGTCCGGGAAGAAGATGAAGATGCTATTGTTCAAAAGGTGTTCAATGTTTAAAGTCAATATTTCGACTACGTATGCAGTTTACTAAGAGCAATAATTGTCAAACACGTCGCAAGCGAGCACCTTTCAAATACTGTCAAATGCTGTAATCCCTCATTTGTAGTGTTCGTTCATATCTATGTGAGGTTTGTATAAATATTTGTATTTTTCTTTTATAGTACAAACTAAAGAAACATAAGAACATGCAAAAAGTATTTGTTAAGAAATATACCAATTAACTTTGTATCAAAAGTTACCTTATAAAGAGAAGATTGTTCAAAATTTATAAAAAATAATTTAACTCATTGATGTAATAAAATTGAATATTACCGACGGTAGTGATTAGGGATGGCAATTCCCACTTAAACCGGGGACCCGGCCCGGTTGGGTCGGGGATTCCTCGATTTAAGCGAAGATAGGTCGGGGACGGGCTTCATTTCTCGGCCTGCCAACCGGAGACAGGTCGGAGACGGGGATTGCATGATCTCCGCCCCCGGCCCGCTTTACATATATATATATATATATATATATATATATATATAATAGATATATATATATTTATATATGCATATATATATACATACATATTATATAAATTATAGATAGATTATATATATTATATATGATTATATATATGTAAAGGTAGATTATATATGTATATAAAATAAAATAAAAAAGAAAAAAATATTAATTATTAATTTTATTCTTACTAATCTAGTGATATGATAAATATATGATTATTGAAAATCATTACAAAAGTTTTCTATATAATTAAAAAATTTTGAATAAAAATATATTGGAGGTAAATCTTTATAATTATTTCTGGATCCAAACGGGCCCCCGCTTCCCCGGGCCGGGGCCGGGGATTGTTTTGTCCCCAGCGGGCCGGGGGCGGGAATCCCCACCTTTTCCCGTATCGGGGATGGGCCAGGAATGAAGATACGAGGACATATGCGGGGACGGGTCGGGATTTCTAGTCTCTGGCTCGGCCCGACCCCATTGCTATCCCTAGTAGTGATTTCATATAATATATCTTAACAAGTAAATAATTATTTTACCATATCACACGTTTAATTATTTTAACAATTTCTCATGATGTAATATTCGGTTCAAAATGTTAAATGTGTTATAAAATTAGGGTAGTATTAGAATAAAATCTACACACTACACACTAAGAAAATTCTAACTATTCTTTGCACAAGAATTTCTCTTCAAACTTCTCTCTTTCTTTCTCTCACAATTCTTTCTCTAATCTTTCTTTCACTAATCTTTCTTTCACAAAATGATGGTGTATTACAAACTTAGAGAATAGCTCTATTTATAGAGCTCTAATTAGTGAAATACATCATGGCATACATCATCTTCAATTAATGGTGTCTCCACTAAATGGTGGACATCCATAAAAATCTTCTAATAATTCACATAAATCCATAATTAGTGGAGCCTCCACTAATTAATGGAGATTCCAATAATTCATAACACTCCCCCTTGGATGTCCATCAATTACATAAAGAATATGCCTCGTTAAAACCTTACTAGATAAAAACCCAGTGGGAAAAAAAATCTAGTGAAGGAAAAAGAGTACACTATTCTATATGTATGTTTATTACTCCCCCTGATGAGATGATTCCTTTAAATCTTTAAACCGACGCATACCAATTTTATATCTCAACTTTTCAAATGTTGCCGTCGGTAAAGTCTTCGTAAAAATATCTGCGAGGTTATCACATGACCGAATTTGTAGCACATCAATTTCACCTTTCTTCTGGAGTTCATGAGTAAAGAAGAATTTTGGTGAAATATGTTTTGTCCGATCTCCTTTAATATATCCTCCTCGTAATTGAGCTATGCAAGCTGCATTGTCTTCATAAATAGGAGTTGGAATACCTTTGATTGATGATAATCCACAACTTTCTCGGATATAATGAATCATGGATCTTAGCCATACACATTCTCGACTTGCTTCATGAATGGCTATAATTTCAGACATGATTTGAAGAAGTAGTCTGCTATAGATTGTTTCGTAGAACGCCATGATATAGCGAGTATTTCCACATGTAAATATATAGCCCGTTTGAGAACGTGCTTTATGTGGATCGGATAAATAACCGACATCTGCATAACCTATCAATGTTGGACTGGTTTTATTTGAATAAAATAATCCGAGATCAATTGTACCTTGGAGATATCGAAGGACTTGTTTAATTCCATTCCAATGTCGTCGTGTTGGTGAAGAACTAAATCTTGCTAATAAATTGACAGCGAAAGCAATATCGGGCCGTGTGTTATTAGCAAGATACATCAATGCACCAATTGCATCTGAGATATGGTACTTCGAGGACCAAGGAGTTCTTCATCATTTTCTTGAGGTCGGAAAGGATCTTTATCCACATTTAATGATCGGACGATCATTGGAATACTCAATGGATGTGCTTTGTCCATATAAAATCTTTTTAGCACTTTTCTTTGTATATGTTGATTGATGAATAAATGTTCCACTCTCCAAATGTTCAATTTGTAAACCAAGGCAAAATTTGGTTTTACCAAAATCCTTGATTTCGAATTCTCTTTTTAAATAATCAATTGTTTCTTGGAGCTCTTCAGGAGTTCCAATAAGATTAATATCATCAACATATATAGCTAATATCACAAATTTAGAACCAGATTTCTTAATAAAAACGCATGGACATACCTGGTCATTTTTAAATCCCGCTTTCAATAAATATTCACTAAGACGTGTGAACCACATGCGCCCAGTTGCTTCAGGCCATATAATGATTTACGCAACTTGATGGAGTAATTTTCACGAGGATAATGTTTATATGCTTCGGGCATATGAAATCCTTCGGGGATTTTCATGTAAACATCATTTTCTAAATTTCCATACAAGTAAGCGAGTGACAACATCTAATAGGCGCATATCTATCTTTTCATGTCTTGCCAAGCTGATAAGATATCGGAGTGTAATAGCATCAACAACGGGAGAATAAGTTTCATCATAATCAATACCTGGTCTTTGTGAAAAACCTTGGGCTACTAATCGCGCTTTATATCGAACGATTTCACTCTTTTCATTGCGCTTTCGCACAAATATCCATTTGTAGCCAACGGGTTTTATACCTTACGGTGTTCGGACTGCGGTCCGAAGACTTCACGTTTTGCCGGTGCATTTAACTCCGATTGAATCGCATCTTTCCATTGCGGCCAATCTTTTCTATGCCGACATTCATCAAGCGATATTGGTTCGGGATCATCATTATCTGTGTAACATCAAGAGATATATTGTATGCAAATATATTATCAATAACGAGTTTCTATCCGATTCCAACTTCTACTGGAAGTGGTATAATTGATAGAAATTTCGGTGTTACTTTCATCAACTTACGGTTCTTTGTCATCGGTTCTCTCTTGGTCTTTATCATTCTTTTCTTCAATATGATCTTACGGATCATTTAATCCTCTTTTCTTTCGAGGATTTTTATCTTTAGAACCAAGAGGTCGGCCACGCTTACGGCGTGTTTTTGACTCAGCGACTATAGGTATAATATTTTGTTCTGCTTGGAACTTCAATTCGAATAGGAGCATTTATAGGCTGGAATATGCGATTTTGTAACTCTTACGGAGTCAACAAAAGCGTACGGCATTTGATTTGCAATGCTTTGCAAATGAATTATCTTTTGAACTTCAAGTTCACATGCGCTTGTGCGCGGATCAAGATAATTTAATGATGTTGTCCAATCAAGATCCTTTTTATCTTGTTTGGGTTCTCCCCTAATTTAGGGAATAATGATTCATCAAAATGACAATCGGCAAATCTTGCTTGTGAATACATCTCTGTCGGGGGTTCAACATACACGATAATAGAGGGAGAATCATATCCAACGTATATCCCCTTTCTTCTTTGAGGACCCATCTTTGTACGTTGGTTTGGTGCAATTGGAATATATACGACACACCCAAAAATTCTTAAATGAGCAATATTTGGTTCGACCCAAAAGCCAATTGCAAAGGAGAGAATTTATGATAACTAGCTGGTCTTATACGTACAAGTGTTGCGGCATGTAGAATAGCATGTCCCCAGTGCAGATGTTGGGAGATTTGTTTTCATTAATAATGGTCTAGCAATTAATTGTAATCGTTTAATCAAAGATTCGAGCAAGACCATTACGTGTGTGAACATGAGCTACGGGATGTTCAACATTAATCCCAATTGACATGCAATATGCATCAAAAGCATGTGATGAAAATTCACCGACATTATCCAAACGGATATTTTTAATGTGATGGTCCGAAAATTGTGCTCGTAATTTAATTATTTGAGCAAGTAATCTCGCAAACGCCAGGTTGCGAGTAGATAATAAACATACATGTGACCATCGGGATGATGCATCAATTAAGACCATAAAATATTTGAACGGTCCACATGGTGGATCAATAGGTCCACAAATATCTCCGTGAATCCGTTCGAGAAATGTAGGACTTTCAGCTCCTACTTTTACTGGTGATGGTTTAACAATTAATTTTCCTAGGGAACATGCAGTACATGCGAATTTTTCTGATGTTAATATCCTTTTATTTTTTAAAGGATGACCATGTGTATTCTCAATGATTCTTCTCATCATGGTAGATCCTGGATGACCCAACCGGTCATGCCAAATGCTAAAAGTAATAGGATCGAGTAAACTTCGGTTTACTAGATGATGAATTTCAATTGTACGTATTTTTACAAAATATAGACCAGTAGAAAAAGACGGCAGTTTTTCTAATACCGATTTCTTACCCAAATGCATTTGAGTAATAAAAAGATACTCAATCATATTTTCCTCATTTGTTTCAACATGATACCCATTTCTGCGGATATCTTTAAAACTCAATAAATTTCTTCTGGATTTTGAGAAAAATAGTGCCTTATCAATAATAATTGTTGTTCTTTTAGGCAACAATATACTAGCTCTTCCGGAGCCCTCAATTACATTTGCACTACCGTTTATCGTATAAATATTTATTTCCCCCATTTTGAGATCAGAAAAATATTTCTCATTTTTTAGTATGATGTGTGTAGTTCCACTATCAATAATGCATACATCATCATTAACAACAGCCATCTGAACACAAATATATATATATATATATGCAAACGTAAATATTATTAGAATAGAATGAAAATGAAAATAAAAAAATATCAGGGTGAGGCTTTAGTTCTTCTGAACACTGCCATCACCAATTAAATGGTCTATCCTACCGTCTGGGTGTTCAAAAAAAATCCGATACATCCATATGGGTAATATTGATATTAAGATCTTCAGGATCAATATCATCATCCTCACCATTATTTATTGGATGTTGAGAAAAATTTGCTTCCACATTTTTATTTTTCAATGAAGCTTGATACAATTCAACTAAATGCTTAGCCGTACGACAGTTTCGTGACCAATAACCTTTCATGCCACATCTATAACATATATCCTCATGCTTTTCTTTAATTTCTTTTTCTTTTCCCTTTTGATCTTTTCTGTTCCACTTCAGGTGGCCAGTATTTCTCACAGTTTGATTATAATTGTGATAAGGGAAATATCGAGCGTGTCTACGACCATAACCACGACCACGGCCACGACCACGACTATAACGATGGCTTCTGCTGGAGCCAACAGCATTCACTTCAGGAGTGCTTTGTAGAGCCGATTGGTCCGGCTTCATGATTTCTCAATAATAACTCATTATTTTTCTCTCGCAATGAGGAGGGCGAGTAATTAAATCCGTAAATTTTGTATACCCCTTTTCTCGATATTGTTGTCTGCAGGACAATATTCGAGGCATGAAAGGTGGAGAATGTCTTCTCCAACATATCTTCATCGATCACTTTTTCTCCGCATAATTTTAATTGAGATGTAATTTTATACATTGCGGAGCTATATTCATTCACGGTTTTAAAATCTTGCAACCTCGGGTGCAACCATTCATACCGTGCGATGAGGTAGTACGACCATCTTCGGGTGGTCAAATCTTTCTTTTAAATTTACCCATAGGCCATATGGATCTTTTTCGGTAAGATATTCCATTTTTAAATTTTCATCGAGATGACGACGAATAAAAATCAAAGCTTTAGCCTTGTGTTGTGCGAGATGCACTATTATTTGCTTGAATAGTTTCACTAAGGCCTTCGACATTTAGATGCATTTACGCATCGAGAACCCATGACATATAATTTTTTCCGGAAATATCAAGGGCTACAAATTCGAGTTTTGCGATGTTAGCCATAGAGATCAATAAATGCGTACTGTCTTCCGGCTTTGGTAACGGCAGAAACTCGTGCTTAGTCTTCCGGCTTTTGTACCGGTAGAGACTCGTGTCGATAACGTGTTATAAAATTAGGGTAGTGTTAGAATAAAATCTACACACTACACACTAAGAAAATTCTAACTATTCTTTGCACAAGAATTTCTCTTCAAACTTCTCTCTTTCTTTCTCTCACAATTCTTTCTTTAATCTTTCTTTCACTAATCTTTCTTTCACAAAATGATGGTGTATTACAAACTTAGAGAATAGCTCTATTTATAGAGCTCTAATTAGTGAAATACATCATGGCATACATCATCTTCAATTAATGGTGTCTCCACTAAATGGTGGACATCCATAAAAATCTTCTAATAATTCACATAAATCCATAATTAGTGGAGCCTCCACTAATTAATGGAGATTCCAATAATTCATAACAAAATACAATTATTCTTCAATCTTCTTCATAATTAATGGTTACAATGGCTAACCCCATGGACACGTGCTTTCTTTGATTATTATCATTATATATATCAATCGTGGAAAATGGTTTAAACGCGGTTTTTAGCAGCGTTAGACTTTCTTACGAATCCAAAGAAGCTGTTCTTAGTTTGTCCCTTAAACACAAAACAACACGAAACCTACAAATGCTAATCCCATCAACAACTACCCATGCCGTTGCATTCCAACTTGACAAATTTCCCTTTGTTTTTTCTGCTAGAAAGAACTGAATTTTTAAATATTATCTATCGCAATCACCCCTTTTTCACGCAGTAGGTTAGGTAAATTGATTATTCAAAAAACAACTGAGATTAATGTGAAGATAAACATTATAACAAACTATATATTTATAAAAAAAAAAAAAACCCTTCACAGTATCTTTCCTCCGTCAACTGAATAATCCTCCCTTTAGTTAAAAAATATGTGAAAAAATATATTGATGTTACATTGAAATTGATTTAATTATAAATTATATGATATTATCGTTATCTTTTCTTTTTTTTTTTTTTCAAACAATCAAAAGTCGAGTTCTAGTCAATTAATGAAAATATATAATTATAAATTCCAGAATTTTGAATGGATTGATCAAATTAAAAAAAAAAAAAAAAGAAAGGTACAAACACAAAAACATGAAGTAAAGATTTAAAAAAACCCATAAATATATAATAAAAAAGAGTAGATTGACAAGAAAGATAAAGAAGGTTATTTGAGCCAAAATTGCCCTAACATACAAGGAAAAGCATAATGGGAACATCGCCAGCCTACTAGAAACTAAAGAGGGAAGCTTTCTGCGCCAATGCCCTTTGGGACCTCTAGAAAAGGTTTGAACCACAATGAAATAGTAATGGCGTCCGAATTCCATTCTCTGGTAAGAAGATATTTGATCAAAACTTCTCGACCGCCATGGATGAAACTTTCAGCCCGGAGACTATAATTTGTTTGTCTACTAGCTCGCTAGCCCCATCAGTTCTGTTTGAATTCATTTTCAATAGTTGTTGAAGATAGAGGTTTCCTTTTCCATGCAGTTACAGGGCCAAGTGAATTCGACAATCTCACGTGTTTGACTTTGGTTTTTCAATTTATTGCATGAATGGACACAAAACTAATTTCTACGAGTGAGATTTGAAGTTGATTTTTGCAAATTGATGGAAGTGACAGGGATGGCAATGGAATGTTATGTGTGAAAATGCATACAAAAAATGACACCGGGAGGGAAGGGGGTTCTTTCTTTATTCTTCTTTGTGGAAAATGGTTTATTGCGGTTTTGTGATGCTGTGAGATCATATAGTTATAGTTTTGGGTAGACAGCTTGGGGTGGAGACAGATCCGAACCATGATACCCGAAGAGTGTTGGGAAATAAACCAAAAGAGCAAAATATCAAGCTTCACACAAATTATAAATTATCTCAAGATTAAAATTATTTCTTAAGTGTCAATTAAAAATAAAAATAAATTAAATATACCAAATAAAATCACATAATCAGGTAAAAGAAAGTACCAAAATAAATAACACAATACATTAAAATTTTGAACGTAGAAAACTTGATATGGGAAAAAATTACGGGACCTAATTTAGTAAAAACTTCTACTATCAATAATAATTAATAATGATGGGCTACAAAGTCTTCTCTAGATAAAACTAAAGGCACACCAAATAATATACCAATATCTTCTTCCAAAACTACAATCAAATAAGAATTAAATTTGGAAGGATATTACCAAAACTAGAATCTAAACCGATAGATAAGTAAGTCTTGTTGAGAAGAATACGTGGCATTAAATTTCGTCTCAATCGGACTCCGAATCACCATCCAAATTGAGGCACAAAAGCTTAAAAAACAACTACAACGACTTCCTGCATTCTTCAGTTTTTTTTTTCACCACCACCCTTTCGTAGTGATTTCCGATTCTTTAATGTTGCCAAAAACCAAAAAATCCTAATTGACTTCTATTTTCCTCTTTTCTTTGTTTTTGTTCTTGTGGGCCTTTTAATTTTACAACCAAATGGACTAGATTATTTTTTGCCCAACAATCTCCCCCTCTAGCTCATTTGGGAACACCTTAGTCAGCATATTAGAACCATTATCATCTGTGTGGACCTTTTCAAACGTTAGCAATTTGGAATCCAATGTTTTTCTTATCCAATGATATCTCACATCAATATATTTAGATCGAAAGTGAAACGTAAAATTCTTACACAAGTGAATAGCACTTTGACTATCAAATGAAGATTATACTTTTCTTATTTCAAGCTCAATTCCTAAAGAAACCTTTGCAACCACAGAATCTTTTAACAAGCCTCAGTAATTGTGATATATTCTGCCTCTATACTAGAAATAGTAATATATTTTTTCAACTTACTTTGCCACGATATTGATCCCCTTACAAAAATCATTAAGTAACCAAATATAGCTCTTCTCTTATCAAAATCACCTCCTATATCCGAATCAAAATATTCATCAAGTATGATATTGCCATTTTCAAAACACAAACATAATTTGGAAGTTCCTTTAAGATACCTGATAATCCACTTAACAGCATTCCAATGCTCTTTACCAGGCTTAGAGAGATATCGACTAACCACTCTAACTACATGAGCTATATCTGGCCTGGTGCAAATCATAGCATAGATCAAACTACCAATCGCTGAAGCATAAGGAACCTTTTTCATATCTTCTTTGTCTTTCTCACTTTTCGGACACGACTCACTAGCAAGTGAAGTAGAAACTTCCTTAGCATTGCTCATGTTAAACCTATCAAGCACTTTCATTGCAAAAGATTTGCTCATCTCCTTTTTCAACTTATTAATCTTCACCACATCATGACCAACAATCAACATATCATTTATATACAAAAAAGGGATAATAAAATCACTATCTAAAAAAATCTTCACATAGATACAATGATCTAATGTGGTCCTGTGATATTTTTAATTTGTTATGAATGAGTTAAACTCCTTGTACCACTGTCTCAGTACTTGTTTCAAACCATATAACTTTTCCTAAGACAGTATACTAGATTCTCCTTGCCATTTTATTTGAAACCCTCTGGCTACTCTATATAAATTTCTTCTTCCAAATCACCATGTAGGAAGGATGTCTTCACATCAAATTACTTAATATCAAGATTCAAGCTAGCAGCAATACCAATAACAATTTGAATAGATGTCATCTTTACTACTAGAGAAAAGATTTCTTTAAAATCTATACATTTCTTTTGATTGAACCCCTTCACAACCAACCTTGCGTTGTATTTTGGTTGTGAGTTATTCTCTTGTGACTTTAACCTATAGACTCACTTGTTTTTCAGTGCTCTCTTACCTTTAGGTAATTTCACTAAATCGTATGTATGATTCTCTTACAATGATACCATCTCCTCTTGCATAGCTTGCAACCATTCTTCTTTCGTCCCATACTCTAAAGCTTCACTATAGGATTTTGGCTCTTCTCCATCAGTCAACAACACATATTCATCGGGATTATACCTGGTGAAAGGTCTTCTATCTTGCTAAATCTCCTAGGTTCATCTTGTGGCATTGCTATTGGTGCTTCTTGCTCAATCTCACCAACATCATTATTATCATCCATAGTTTTTCCTTACTCTACCTTAACTCTCCCTTGACTTGAATATCTATTTCTGGAACTATCTCATTGTTGGATTGTATGCCCTCTTAGACTAGGTTTCTGATGTAAAATCGAATATTTTAATAGAAGAATTTATTTTCAAAAATTGTTTGTGAATTTACTTTTTGTTTGTGCACGATTTTCGTTTGGAACAGACCCATTGTGTTTAAATAAGTGATCCATGTGAATGGTGGTCTTTCACAGTAAGGTATGGATCACGGGTTATTTAACACATAAACATTTGTTCTTAACCTATTGATGAGACTGAGAATCTCATCATATTTAGGTTATTATGTTATGAATTCTAAATGGGGAATGGCTTACCTTTAGCCAGTGAGTAGTCCACTCACTTCATGACATAAGCGTATTTCGAATACGTAGAATAGGACCTGTAGTAGTGGTTTCTAAAAAGTACTATATGATAGAAACTTAGACTACTACCGCTACACGTGGACTAGTATTCTACGACTTGAGTATGAGTTGGTGGTCTGGCGAAGCTGGAAGCATATACTTTGATTTGCTATAGTTGAGGTTCTATCGTAGGGCCAATATACTTGCATGTTGGGTATGTGTGACTAGTTAGTTAAAACAGACTTATACAAGAAAGTTTCTGCACTATATCGCCCCTTGTGGTTGTCCGAATGGTCTAAAATGTCCAGGGCCCTAGGAAACATGACTTGGATATTTGCTTTAGGGTAGCTCCCTTGGAAAGCGGAAACACTCCAGGAAGTCGTAGATCATTGGACTAGAAGCCTAAGAATGGTAGATGTTTTTTAGAGGGGTGTTAGTACACTTCTTCCTCTCTAAATGTACGGCGATATGTAGAGGGGTATTTTAGTCATTTTACCTGTAGGTCGGAGACTTTTTGAATGCAGCATTGTCCTTGGGGTTAATATTTCCTTATGCTGATATTAAAAAATATTTAAAATGCAAAATACAGCTATTTATATAGTAGGGGTATTTTGATCATTTTAGCAGCCAAGGCGATGTGTCTTTTTGGTCCTCGGGATAGCCCGTAAGTCCTAACTACTTTTGGATTGAGGAATTGGTCTCGTATGAAGAGGATTTTATTTTATTTTATTTTATTCAGGAAGTCTAATTTATTATTGGACTGGAATAAAATAAATAAATTAATTAAAATAGGAGTTGAGAGAAATTAATTATCTAGTTTAATTGGTTAATTAAATATTCAGGGCCTAGGTCCAGTATGAATAATTAAGAAATTAACCTGGGCTTAAACTATGGAAAATAATTAATATTTAATTATTTATTGGGTTATTTATATAGGTCCAATAAATAAATAATTAAAGATTAATTATTATGGTTCATTTAGGCTTCTTAATTATTTATTGGGTTGTTTATATAAGCCCAGGAAATAAATAATTAATGTTTATTATTTTGGGCCTTTTGGGTCCAAGAAAAATAATAAATATTTTTCTGGCCCAATAGCTTGGACCTTAGGGTTTTTTCCAAATACGGTTAAGAGGAGTTTAGGGTTAAGTCAAATTGATTCTCAGGGATAACATCCGGGTGTTTAAAATATGATATCTCGGGGATATGTTTATCAGATATTGAGAGACCTAATTTTGGCTAACTAATAAATAACTCTCTGGAAAAAGAAAAACCCTAATTTTTCCCTAGCCACTCTAGAACTCACGTTACTCTCTCTCAGACTCTCACGTTGCTTTCCTCTTCTGGTTTGTTCTCCTTGGAGCTTTGCTAATCAATAACAAGAGAACCAATGAGATTTGGGACCATTCTTCTTCTCTGTTGTGTTCACCGACTAGAGGTTAGGCAGAGGAATATCCCGAGAGCTAGAAAGCTAGGCGTTCATGCAAACAAGGTGGAGTAGAAGGCTAGCAGGTGTTCAACCGGAAGCTTCTTCAAGTGGACAAAGCGAGGCGATTCCAGTCGTTCAATCCACTCTTATTCAACCTAGAAGGGTTAAGGAACGCAAATGTATGATCTTCATGCTTCCGTGTGGCCTTTAAGGCTCGCGGGTTTTTTTCTCTGAATTTTTTTTTCCCGTGACTGTGCATGCCCCCTGTTTCCGTTTCCCTCACTCATCAGAACTAGTTGGTGCAGAAACGAAATTTGAACTAAAACGAATATCATTAGAGAATCTTAGTCTTGACTTTGGCTTATAATATTTCTCAATATCTTCAATGGTTTGATCTTCAAGAAAGACAACATCTTTGCTTCTGATCAATTTCTTTTCCACTAGATCATATAGTCTATAGTCAAACTCTACATGTGCATATCCCAAGAAAATACACTGTTTGGATCAAAGGAACTGAAGGAAAAAGATTAATTAGGTCAACTGTAGTTCTTATTATTCACCCCAAAAAGATTTTGACAGCTTGGCATTGAAAAGCATACATCTAATCCGCTTAGTGATGGTTCTGTTCATCATTTCTACTATCCCATTCTCCTATGGTGTTTTTGGTACAGTCTTCTCTAGTCTGATCCCATGAGACTTACAGTAACTTTTAAATGGTCCTTTATACTCACCACTATTGTCAGTCTGAACATACTTTAACTGTTTACAAGTCTCCCTTTTGACCTTGCTATAAAATTCTTTAAACACATCCAAAACCTGGCCTTTAGATTTTAAAGCAATACACCAGACTTTTCTAGAGAAGTTATCAATAAAAGTGACAAAGTAAATTATACTACCAAGAGACCTATCTTCATCAGTTTGCACCAACTCTAACAGATTTATCTTTCTAGAAGAAGAATGTCTTTGAAAAGCTACTCTATGTAGTTTTCCATGAATGCAATCAACACATGATCTAAGAGAAGTACCGGTTACATTAGGAAGAAGTTGCCTGCGAACTAGTATATGGATTCCTTTGTTATTTACTCATGTGCCCAAGTCGCCTGTGTTAAAGATTAATAGAGGAGTCTTGAATTATATTCATTTCTCCTTTTCCCAGCTTGCCTTACATTAAGTAGAGAGTGTTCTGTTTCTTTCCTCTGGTAACAATTAGATTTCCTTTGCTAAGTTTCTATTTGTCTCCGCCTTGAGAACTATAATAGCCTCCATCATCAAGCTTTTCAGTAGAAAAAAGATTGAGACGAATATCAGGAACATGTCTGGCATTCCTCAAGATTAGTTGGTATTCGGTATCTATGTCTAAACATATATCACCCTTACCTACAACCTTACCTACAACTTTGCAAAAAACTTCATTCCCCATCCTAACATAGCCAAAGTCTCCTTCAGTGTAAGTTGAGAAGAAATATCTAAGTGGAGTAACATGATATGATGCATCTGAATCAATTACCCAATCACTTTCTTGACAGGTAACATTGACATGACTATCATCACAGAACACCAACATATCAACATCGAATGCTACAATTGTTGTAGTCTCTTCTTCATTT
Organism: Voacanga thouarsii; assembly: GCA_026120185.1. Taxonomy (NCBI): domain Eukaryota; kingdom Viridiplantae; phylum Streptophyta; class Magnoliopsida; order Gentianales; family Apocynaceae; genus Voacanga; species Voacanga thouarsii. The sequence continues at coordinate 4,875,022 of JANUWF010000982.1, forward strand.
CTCATCTTACTATTGCCCATTTTCTCAGTAAGTTTCCGTTTCAAGACTTTGCACAATGCTTCTTGTTGTATCTTTTCTTTTTACAATAATAGTACTCAATATTTTTTAGTAACTCATATTTGCTCTTGGATTTGTTATTCCTATTATGAGAACCTCTACTCTTACTTTTTTCCCTTCCTTCTTTCTTTTGCATAATCAATTCTTGGGACTCATTAAAAGTACCTTATTCCTTCCTCCTAATCTCCTCATCCAACACCGCTTCTTTTGCTATAACCATGGTTAAGACACTATTTGGAGCTAAATTGCTAACAGATACTACAATTGTTTTCCAATTATTGGATAGTTAATTGAAAAATAGTAAAGCATGTACCTCATAATCTAAATTCAATTTTAATGAAGCTGCCTAATTTATCAATTCCAAAAAGATACTCAACTTTATTTACCCTAGGCCAACCCACTCAAGCTTAGCTATCACTTTCTTATTTAAAAAAAATAGGATTCTATAGTTTAGGGAGGAAATTAATTTAAGGATGATGAATTCCAAATTTATTCTACTTAAATATTCTATTTCCTTATTCTTCTAAAATTCCATATTCCATGTGCTTTATTTTAGTAACTATATTATAATTAATTCTTATTTTAATTCTAAGGATAATATTTTGAGATTGAGTGGGATTTCTTCCATTTTATTTACAATCCAGTCTGCACTTGCCTTGCTTGGAGAAGTAGGATAATCCTTGGGGCCTTATTTCTTTTTCCCTTCCGAAAAAATTTCAAATCTAAATTCTCTTCCTTTTATGCATTATTGTAGTAGGCCAAAACATGGGCTTATTACCTTAAAACCTTCCTCCAATTTAGAAACAAGATTTGCAATCGTCTAACACTGGAAATAAGTCCCTTCTCTTTTGGATTTCGGCGTGTAGAGAGATATATCCTCTATCATCTCGGATTTATTCGCTTACTGCAATTACTCACTACAATGTCCTTTTCTTCAATTTCAAAATCCTAAAATTACTCCTCGCTTGCTATCAGACAGTCCGATTTTGTGGACTATCTAAAACCTCAATTCTGGCCTCAATACTGTCTACCAACTCTTCGTGTACAGCTAGGTAGTTGCCATGCATGTTCAACTAGCTGGGAATTGGGAGAATGTTGTAGGAAAGGAAAGCACATTTGGTTGTGCAATCAAGTAATTCCTTGTTATAGTAAGCTGTTGTATAATCTTTCCCTCGAGGTTTCTAGAAATCTCAATGATTTCTCTCCCCACCCCAGTTCAAGAGGGATTAACCTCCTTCCATCCCTCGAATAGTACACTCACACTAAGCTACGATTTTGGTCCCAAAAACCCACTCAGCAAACCCCTTTTTCTGCAGCACCTTGAGATGACTCACACACACTCACCAACGCTCTGCATCTCTACCAAAAACCAGTAACAAAATAGAACTAGTACAACACAACCAAAAATAATCCTCCACCTCCTTTCTTTTGCAACCGAGACAACAAAGCCCAAGCTGTTTCTCGGCCTCTCTTACACATACTCGAGAGCAAGCGATCAAGACCATTCAGTCCTCTAATCAATCCACTCTTCTCGCTTTCCCTTTTTCCATCCTATTTGCCTAGCACCTTGACTGAAACCACCACCCCAATCACCTCCTCAGCACTTGGACTTTCTATTCTTAAACCCATCAATCACCCTCCTTCACTCCTCTTATGAGACTCGGACTTTTCCCCCTTTTAGGTCTTTCCTATTTGGGTTTTTCTTTAATTATGTTGGTAGACTTAGTCTATGTGTCTAGGGGTTGTTTTAGTAAAGGGAATAGTTTTGGGATTATTTTGCAATTAGATTTATAAGAGGGTCAATAGTCTTATAAGAAAGATCAGTTACGTTTTGGGGCTAACATATGTTATTTCTAGCAGACAATAATGCTCTTACAGAGATAGCTTTGGAGAAAGAGAAAATCAGCGAGAGAGAAGAACTCGATGAAGAAATTGAGCCAGAGGTTTCGAATCTAGGTAAGTCTTTCGATATTCGTGTTTTAGTTTGGGTTAATTTTCGCTTAGGGAGTGACTATTATTGAATTGAGCATAAGGGTTTGATTTGGAGATTGGGTAGAAGTTGGGCAATTGATTATATTTTTGGATTTTTGTAAGCTATTAGATACACGGATTGGGGATTGTGGATTGGTTTGGGTTCTAAATTGTCTGGTAAGGGATTTATGATTTTTCTTCTTTTTTTTACTTTCTGATTTTCGAATATCAAATTTTGAACCTTTTGCCAATGAATGTTATTTTCATATTACTAAATCGGATTGAGCATGATGTATGTTTAATGCTTTAAGTATTGTGGTTGTGTGGATGAAATTGTACAAAGTAAATTCTATTTTGGGTCAGTATTGTATTATGAAAATTGATTGATACTTGAGTTGGTTTTAGAGGAATTCCTAATCTCTGTTGTAAGACCCTTGGCTTGGGAGATATAATATTTAGTTTTCAGTTATAAGGCCATTGTTTGGGGGATACAGTATCTAGTTTCAATTCAGGCCCTTCTCCTAACGAGATATAATAGTTAGGAGCTGATATCAGTTAACTGAAATCTTGCACTCAAGCATGTCTCAAATTCTATAATATGTTATGATTCAGTTACGTTTTGAGTGTGTGAATTCAGCTATGTTTTGTTAAAAATTGTGGTTGGTTGTGTTTTATTTTATTGTTTTTCATTTGGGGTATTGTGAACCTTGAAAAACTCAAAAATTGGCCAAATTGTACCCGATTTTACTATGAATTTCGAATCAGTTTTTCCTATCTCAAGCGGAGTCAGCGCCAACTCCAACACCCTTACCCAGCACCGGTCGTGCTTTGGAATTCGTCGGCTTCGCGCAGCTGGAGTCGTATGTGATCCCCTCACCCGGCGCCAGCCCCCTCTGATTTAATTTCGGCACCAGTTTTTTCCTATTGAAGTGATGGTTCTTCCCCCCTAATATGTTTGTCATTATTTTTATTAAATAAACAACACCAGTTTGATATTCATGTGTCAGTTATGCCTCATTCGATCCAATATTGGGTAACGTTAAGGATTCGTTATTCCTCATTTCCTCCCTCTTGTTTCCTTGTGTGAGTTTCCAAGATCTTCATATTGTGTGACCAACCCACCAAGAAGATACTTTGAAACCCCATGAGTTAGGTACTACGATAATTTAAAAACTATTTTGAACAATTATTTTATAAATGTATATGTATATGTAGCATACTCAATCTTAGAAAAGCTATATTTTCCTTGCTGAGCTAGTGAGCTCACTTTTTTTTATTGCCATCTTTGCAGGACATCAATTAGAAGAAGAAGAGTTAGACAAATGGTTTGAGGAAGATTGGCAATGATATCTAACTATTATTTTTGAATTTTTTGAGTATGTTTATTGATTTGAACGGTTAGGATGTTTTGTTAGACTTTGATGATTTTGATAGATTTATGTCTGTTATGTACTTGGTAGGTTATGTAAATAAATGCTCAGTTGGATTACTTAGACTTGATTACGAATTTGAGTTTTTAGGAGTATGAGTTTGTATGTGCAGGTTATTAAAGTATCAAAGTAGTGTAGTGGAAGCATGGTGGATCAATTTGAGATGCTAAGGGTTCGGTATTCTAAAATGGGGGTGCTGTCGTGTCATCCCCGGACTCGGGGCGTTACACCTCTAACGAAGGAACCAGATTTTCCTAACCTTCTCCCCAATTGAAGCAAACCAAGCACACCCCAGAGAGTTCCCTCGGCCTCTCTAATTTTTCTTCCCATTACTCTCTGCCGAAGTCCTGAAAGTACACCCACATCACTCTTTTCCCTTCAGCAAAACTGGAGCCACTTCGTTCCCCTTTTGTTTTGAAGAACTCGGACGGCAATTGGAGAAGAACATCGCAACCATTCTTCTTTTCCTTCCACGATTGAGAGGTAAGCTAGAAATTTTATTACTCCTTTCCTGTTGGAGTTCATGCCATGATTGTGACAGAACCATGTGATGTTTTGCTTGGATGTTTGTTAGTTGGTGTCCTGTTGTGCAAAACCATGGGCGAAAATTCAGTGAAGAATTTGGTCAGCATTGTTGTCTATGTAAAGGTTGTGTGCGTGGGATGTTGTAGAATAACATGTGTTGGGCAGTTGGGATACTTATATAGAACTACTTTATGATGTAATAAAATAGTACTAAGGAATCATATATTGTTGTGTGCATAGTCATATTATATTAGTTAACATTAATTCTATGATTTGTTTGCTCATAGTATTATATAGTTATTAACTAATCCATTGATTAATCTACTTAGTTTCTTGGTTATGCAATTATCTATTTATTTATTATTCCTATCACTAAGATTATTAGCTATTAATATCTATTGATATTATTATTATTATTATTATTATTATTATTATTATTATTATTATTATTATTATTATTATTATTATTATTATTATTATTATTATTAATTCAACATTTTCAAAAACCTATTGTTAATAATTTGAAAATTATTTAATTATCAACTACATTTATTTAACTCTTGCAAATTAAAGGCTAAACATTATTTGCTATTCATCAATTGAACAAGATCCCTTGTTAAGACTCCTATATCTTTATTTGATTGTTAATTACCTTATAGTCATGAGTTTATTTAAATATACTTATCTTAAATACTATCTATTATTTTAATAGAGGTCATGATTAATTAATGAATTTAATTAATTTCGGATAATTAATGTATTTGGTTGGCAAATAATATCTATTTGTGAAGTTACATTTGTCTACCAAATTGAAATTAAATAAATGTCCAAATGATTGTTTGTATCTATATGATATCTCTATACATATATATGTGCTTATGTAAATGAATATCATATGGATATGCAATGATATGCTTTGATTGGGAGGGTGAGTAGGAGTTTAAACCAGGGTTCTAATCCTGGGTTTTAATTTCATTTGGATTTGGGGACGGGACCTCGGATATAGCTATGCAGTGCTTTAGACATACCAGAAGAATCTAATCCAATAAGTCCTTGCATAATTGTTTGATAAAATAATGTACAGAATTGCAAGTCATTGTGTTCAAATATTTATTTACTGTCTTGATGATTGGACATAGAAAAACCACGCATTGGGCACAACACGATATTTTGGTCAAAATATTATTTGTATAAATGTGAGACAATCACTTTGGATATCTTTGAAAACAAGCATCACATTTGCATGTTCGATTGATTTAACCATTTGTGTATTTTGTTAAGAACATCCTAAATCGGAAATGATTCGTTGAGTACTCAATTAGGGTTGGCTTCTAATACTAGAATCTGAGAGTTAGGGCTAGTCTCTCGTTAGGTGGCTACCTCTAGGAGATGAACTCTTTCAGGATGAAATGCCAATATTAGTAATTGATGACTTGCAAAAGCCTTCTGTTAACTGTTTAAAATTGCATCATGAAAGAATTTCTAAAATTATTCTATTTGCACACACAGAACTCACTAAGAATTCTTTTCTCACACAATATCCTCTATTATATTTCAAGAGGCACTAGACCTGAGGAGGGCATTTATTAGAGACGATTGTTGTCTAAATTTCGATGCTTTTTTTTTATTTATTCGTGATTGAGAAGATACTTGTTTATTCTAGACATTGTTCATTTAAGTCTTGGATTTGAATTTGTACGCTTTAAATTTTATTTTCGCAACCTTGTATTAAGTTTTGATGGGATGTATTCCTTTTGTGTTGAGTTTTATACTTTATCCATTTCACTTAGTTATAGAGACTTCTAGTCCTTAGGATGGGGTGATACCCCCGACCCTCTCGAGTCTCATAGTAGTGGGATGTTACATTAATCGAGTAATATTTCTCAAATAAGAAAACTTGTTCATTCCAGTTTTTCTTTCAAACATACGTTCAAGTTTTTTCCATAACACATCAGCTCTAGTCTCTTGAACAAAGTATTGAAATATACTTTGACCAATTTACGTTCTAATATTACCCACTATGTTTCTCTTCATATCACTCATTTTTTCTCACTCATATCAGATGGTTTCGCTTTGTCCCTTGGAACAGGCTCAAACAAATTTCTACAAAATAAATAGTCTTTTATTCTAAACTTTCAATCTAAATAATTTGAAGTGTTCAATTTTATCATGCATCCCATTATCTGAATCACCTATTTTTTAATTAGCACAAATTAATCAACAATCAACTAGGCTCTGATACTACATTGTTAGGAAATAAACCGAAAGAGCAAAATACCAAGCTTCACACAAATTATAAATTATCCTAAGAACAAAATTATTTCTCAAGTGCCAATTAAAAAAAAGAATAAACTAAAGATACCAAATAAAATCATAGAAGCAGGTAAAAGAATGTACCAAAATAAATAACACGAGACATCAAAATTTTTAATGTAGAAAACCTGAAATTGGAAAAAAATAACGGGACCTAGTCCAGTAAAAACTTCTACTATTAACAATAATAATGTTGGACTTCAAAGTCTTCTCTAGATAAAATTAGAGGCATACCAAATAATATACAAATATCTTCTTCCAAAATTACAATCAAACAAGAATTGAGTTTGGAAGGATATTACCAAAATCAGAATCTAAACAGATAAATGAGTAGGTCTTGTTGAGAACATGTGGCATCAAATTTCATCTCAATCAAACTCCGAATGACTATCCACATTGAGGCACAAAAGCTTGAAGAACAACTACAATGGTTTCTTGTGTTCTTCAGCTTTCTTTCGCCGTCACCCTTTCTCAACGATTTCTGATTCTTTAATATTGCCAAAAATCGAGAAATCCTAATTGAATTCTATTTTCTTTTTTTCTTTGTTTTGTTCTTGTGGGCCTTTTTATTTTCCAACCAAATGGGCTGGACTATTTTTGGCCTAACAAAGAGCTCTCCATGGCTTGGTTTCGGTCGTGCCCGAACCTTGAGGCTAACCATTTAGCTGGTTCGTAGCAAATGCTTCTCTTTGCCCCTTGAGTAGGACAAGAAAAATAATTAGACATGCTTTGTATAAATTTTTTTCATTACACAATGGGCTCTTTTCAAATGATCCAAAAAGACAAGACCTAGTATGTTGCTTCCAAGTTTATGACTCTTGGGGAAAATTTATTCCTAAAATTCTTGGCTTTTCATTTAGCAGCCTCTGCACTGGCAAATCTCCTTCCTTTGGCCTCTTTAATAGACTTGGGGTGTTGTTTCCCAATTTTAAGAAAGCAAAGCACAAACAGAAGCGTTGGTCTCCTCTTGCCCGCTTTAGGCTTAGTTTTGGAAAAACCAAATGAGCAATATTCTCCTCGGCTCCTCCCCTGGTATCAAATTCAATGCCCTTCCTTAAAGATCTAAAAAAATTGAACATAAAACAACTCGAAGCCCAAAGACACAAATGCCATTATCGAAAAGATGACAATATCATAGGGACGTAAGTAGATAATAATTAGTTTGAGATGAATTTTATAAAAAAATTATTAAATATATAGGATCAAATAGGTCTAAAGAGGAAGAATATGATGTGTTATGAATAGATGATTTTTTAAAAAAAACAAAGATATTATAAAATAATAATATATTTGAATTAAAGTAAAATTTTAATTTGAAATAATATTAAAAAATTCCAATCCAGATGGACATCCAAGTCTCAATTATACGGGCAATTCTTATGTAGACAGATTCCATACGTATCGAAAGCTTTAAGGAATTATATCGTACAACTTACACTATACACGATACTACTCCTTAAAAAAACTAGGCTCATATTAGAATTTTCATCAATTATAAATGTTTCCTGTCCCAATCATCTTTTTTGGTTCTCGATTAATGTGTTCACTGATTACGCTACTACTTAAATGAAAAGAATCCCAGACAGTATCATTCGTCAATTGAATAAACCTCTCCATAGATACTCTCAACTAATTTTATATATTTATAGTCATCTCTCTCTCTCTTCCCACTCCTTCTTCACCTTACTTGAAGATCTCAACAATTTTCCACAGCTTCACTGTTTCATCAAATCCAGATCCTATAGCAACTAGTGATCTGAAGCACTCCAAGAGGGAAAATTACAACTCTTTCACCGCCCAAAAGAGGCAGAATCATAGGTTTGATTTTGGAGGACTAGATGATACAGAAAGAGAAAAACCTCACCGAATCAGAAGTTAAAGCTATAGATCTTGTCCCGAGAAGGAGAATGATCAAAATGAGAATTCTTGAGGAGTGGGTATAGAATGAGAAAGTCCCATCAGGAGTCGAGAAAGGAAATCCCCCAAGCCCTTTTCTAAGGAAGGGAATGATCAAACCAAGGATTCTTGAAGAATTTATGCAGATGTTGGTTCCACCCGTTCCAGAAAACTCCGTTCACTTGGTTAAAATCGTCTAGATTAATCTAAACTATTGTACTTTGTAATTTTTTTATCTTTTTTTTTTGGGCCAAGAGGTGGGTGATGAGTTTTATTTTGCATTCCTATCTAGACTAGGACAAAGTGGTTTGATTGAAAAGATATTCTTAATATATTTTGAATTAAGAAGTTACAATTATCCTATATATTTTAGAATTGGGGAACTATTCTTACTACGTTCCATGTTAATTAAGAATCTTACAATTTAGTACCTATATATAAGTGGAATCATAATCTTTCTAGATGGTTTTGTTTGTTTTGGTGTATCCAGTGTTATGGGGCCTATGGGTATAGGTTAGGTGAGTGTATGAGGGTTGAGAGACAGGGTTAGGAAAATACCAAGAATACCTTGTATAAATCTCCTAGTAGCTATTAATAAAGTATTTCATAATCTTTGTTGTGGACGTAGACTTAGATGGATAATCTGAACCACGTAAATCTTTTGTCTTGTTTTGTTCTTCGTATTAATTTTTCTGTTCTCGTTATCTATCCCAGTTTAGATTCTCCCATCAAGGTGAAAATCAATGAGAAGAATTATTTAGGTGGTAAAAGATAGAGAAGCACTAATTTCTCTTGAAATGGACATATTGGTCAATACTTGTTTTATTGACGAGGTTGTGTTTGAAGAGAGATTATTAGACACCGGTAAAATTACTTATACAGTTGTAAACCCTAAGTGAACTGGATAGACTATGGGCCAAAAGTGTCTGACGGTGGATCTATGGCAAGTAGATCCATGTTATACAATTAGAAGAAAGAACAAACGGTTGTAGTTGCTATAAATGGTCATGTACTTATTACAAAAAGAAAGATGAAGATTTATGATGGTAGTACGATGATGGCGAATATATCCTCAGAATCTTTAAGCATATGAATACTTCTTCTTGAGTGGATTTTAGACTTCAGATGTTGTCTTCAAAGGAGTTCTTGAAGTGAGATGCATTTTGGGTGGTGTGAGAAATATTCTAAAGATGAGCGGAATCTAATTTTCTTGAGCCAGTAAGATTTCAATAGTTGTGTTTTTTAAGTGATGTGAAGTTCTAAAATCACACATGACTAGAATATCCCAGTATAATAAGAGAAGTATGAACAATGATGTTTATCTGCAAGTAAGAAAATACCTCGACGACATGGAAAGGAAAATGTACAATGACTTTCAGGGGACAAATGATGGTGTGAGAAGAAATCTTGCAAAAGCGAGAAAAAATCTAAGCTTTCTCATATGAGTCAACGGATCGTATTGGACTCGAAATAGTTACAGATGTTCATTGATCAAGTCAAATTAGGAATAATTGGGATCATATTGATTCGGGTGTGTAGTTAGGCACCAATAAGATTTTGGTAATTGTGAAGGTCAATGGAGTCAAAAGAATTGCGACTTTGATATTGTTGCATGTCATAGAGGCTAGTGAAGGCGGAATACAAGCCAATGTAGAGATTGTTGAGTTTTATCTTGCATTATTAATCAGACTAGGATAAAGTGGTTTAATTCCTAATGTATTTAAAATTAGGAAGTTACTATTGTCTTATGTATTTTAGAATTAGAAAGTTACTATTACTATATGTCATATTGATTAGGAGTTTTATGATTTGGTACCTATATATAGATAAAGTCATAAGCTTTCTAGGTGATCCTGGTTTGTTCTGGTGTATCCAGTATTATGGGACGTATGAGTGTAGGTTAGGTAAGTGTATAAGTAATGCGAGACAAGGTTTGAGAAAATACCAAGAGTACAATGTGTAAATCTCCTGGTGGTTGTTAATAAAGTCTTTTGTGATCTTCGTCGTACACATAAGCTTAGTTGAATAAGCCTAACCACGTAAATCCTTTGTACTTTTTTTTTCATGTTCATTTTTTTGTTCTCGTTATCTATCCCAGTTTAGATTTCCCCAACAGTGTTGTGGGGTTGTGTTAGGGAGGGTAGGGGTTGGAGGTGGGAATGTTATGCTATTTAAGAATTAGAGCTGGGGTTATAAGATAAAAGGAATGAGATGTTAAAATCTAATGAAGAGAAGAAACATGGATGAAGCCTTATTAGCCAATTGGGATTATATGCAATTCTCTATCTTTGTGCATTAACAAAAAATTATGCGAAAACTTTGTCTTACCATAATTTCCTTAAATGAAATAAAATGTGTGTCTAATCTCTTCTGTTCAATTGTACCAATTATTTCAACTGAGGTAGAACTATAGGACTAAGGCTGGCAATCAGCCTGCCAAAGATATTTGGTATTGTGTTTGCCCGTTACGAATAAACACAAATTTGTTTGAAAACATTACCTAATATTTGATATATTATATGCATTTGAAATTCGTAGGGTCATATACATTAAACATATGGATTTAGGGCTTCAAATTGATCCTGGCTAGAACTTCCCCAACCTGGTTTTACTATCATTATGAATTGTAACATAAGAAATTTTGTTGTTTTAGTCATAATTTAGAGACAAATTGTATTCTCGTATTTTAAAAATGTCATTGTTTTGAATTATATGATTAGGATTTGTAATTTTCAAATTCTTAATATATTATTGAATTGTATGAAAGGTACTAATAACTACTTGAAATTATTAATTCTCTAAATTATTCAACTATTTTAAATCAAAATTGCGAATTTTAGCATTGAAAAGCATACTTAGAGAAACAATATCTATCACGGCTTAATTGCCTAGTGTTGGCAAGCAAAATAATTGGGCAACTGGATAGTTATGTTGGGAAGTATTCCCTCTTATATTAGATTTCTGATGTAAAAATCGAACATTTTAATAAAAGAATTTATTTTCAGAAATCATTTGTGAATTTGTGCACAATGTCATTTGGAAAAGACCAATTGTGTTTAAGTAAGTGGTCCATATGAATGGAGGTCTTTTACAGTAAGGTATGGATCACGGGTTACTTAACACATAGATATTCGTTTTTAACCGATCGATAAGAATGAGATTCTCATCATGTCTAGGTTATTATGTTATGAATTTTAAATGGGGAATGGCTTACCTTTAGCCAGTGAGTAGTCCACTCACTTCATAACATAAGCGTATTTCGAATACATAGAATAGGACATGTAGTAGTGGTTTCTTAAAGTACTATATGGTAGAAACCTAGACTACTACCGCTACAGCATGAACTAGTACTTTACGGCTTGAGTATGAATTGGTGGTCTGACGAAGCTAGAAGCATATACTTTGATATGTTATAGTTGAGATTATATCGTAGGGCCAATATACTTGCATGTTAGGTATGTATGACTAGTTAGTTAAGACAGACTTGTACAAGATAGTTTCTATACTATATCGCCTCTTGTGATTGTCTGAATGATCTAAATGTTCAGAGTCCTGGGAAACATGACTTGGATGCTTGCTTTAGGGTAACTCCCTTTGAAAGCGGAAACACTTTAGCAAGTCGTGGATCATTAGACTAAAGGCCTAAGTGTTAGGATTCGTGAACTCCTAAACGCGAAAAACATCCACGAATCCCTCCCGAGGACCCAAGTAAACGATTAAGAAGATCTAAGCTTTAAGAATTACCTCTGGTTGCTGTAATCGAAATCCTTCGATTCTGGTTGCGCTGTTGTACGTTCAACCCGAACAATCACTAGACGCTGCAGTATGCGAACGTCCTCTATCGGATACACACCGCGAACTCACTCGATACCCGGGGAGTGCTAGCGCCTAGGGTTTTAGAGGGGGGTTTTTTTTTTCTCTGGTAGAGAATGGCACGAATGTTCTCAACCGAAAAATTGGACTCTTGAAAAGACGGCTAGGGTTTTCTTAAAAAACCCTCGAACCTCTTAGAGTCCAACCCTAATAATATCTTATCATATTCTAATTTAAATTCAAATTAAATTAAAACTGATATGATAAGATTCTGCCATTATCTCAGTAATTTAACTAATTAATTTATCGAGTCAGATTCTTATAATCTGGATATTATCCAGATTCATCGAACCTGGTCACCAGAAAAATAACCTAACAAGTTCGCTTATTGTGTGACCCTATAGGTTCATTTAACACTGGCAGTGTGCCTAAATCATATTTAAATGGCCCACAAGTTATAAGCGGTTTCTAGCAAAACATTATAACTATCCAGGTTGAATGAAGATCGGTGATCTCTTTGAACCAAACCATAATTTTTATATTTAGTCCTTTTGTCACACGATATCCAGATTAAGCATAAGGCACGGAGCATATCATCCTTATTAAGCTTAATCAATTATTTCTTGATTTCATAGTAGATTGTTCAAACAAATGATTTCAATATCTTAGATTGATATATTTGAGCACGGCCATGCATTTTTAACAGTCTAACTTATCAAGGGGCCCATGGATATCTCTCTCATAACTGAGAGGGACAAATTCCTTCACAATCAATCATATTCCTCTCCTTGATTTATTCTATATCCAACAGTAGTCTAATTTATTATCTGGTTAAAGACAACTTTAGACAATATCAAAATATAGAATTTATCAAGTAGGAAACTATGATAAATTTAGGTCGAAGGACTTTCAATATTATTATGGCTAGAAAGTACTTATGACATATTCCATGAAGTACTCTCACAGTGGGTCATGTCCAATACAATGTTCTCTAACATTTATTTATGTCTTGACTCGATATCACAAATATCCATGGCCAGTAAAACATAGCCATCAAGTCACAAACATACTAATCTTAATTTATTATTATTCCAATAATAATAATTGATCAGGGACAGTTTTAGAATAGTCATTGTATTCATTGTAGGGTTTTACTATCAAGTCACGTACTTGATGACCAACAAAACAAAACTCACTATTCATGGAAAGGAAAGCCTCATATTATTATATAAAACATAATGACAATTGTATAAGTACAAATTGACTCTAGGGCATATCCCCAACACTAAGGATGGTAGATGTCATTTAGAGAGGTGTTAGTACACTTTTTCCTCTCTGAATGTACGGCGATGTATAAAGGGGTATTTTAGTCATTACACCTATAGGTCGTAGACTTTGCTAACGTAACATTATTCTTGGGGTCAATATTTCCTTATGGTGATATTAGTAAATATTTAAAATGTAAAATACAGCTATTTATATAGTAGGGGTATTTTGGTCATTTTAGTAGCCAATGCGATGTGCCTTTTTGATCCTCGGAATAGCCCGTAAGTCCTAATTAATTTTGGGTTGAGGAATTGGTCTCAGTTAAAGAGGAATATAAATTCAAGATGTTATTTGATAATATAGTGGAGTTTATTGCGAGAAAGAGAAGTTGATGGACCAATTTATAATTCTGAGAATTTCATGGGTTCCCATTGCAATTGGAGAATTGAAATTCTCAGATTTGGAAGAGACTTCTGTCTCTTCAGTTGGAAAGAAGAAAACTTAGTTTTCTTTTTCCCCAAGCCTTCTCTCTCTCTTGACCTTTGGCTCTCTCTTTCTCTTGTGACCTTTGCTTCTCTTGTTCTTTGTATTAACAAAGGATACAAGAGGTTGCGTGGTTCTTTTTCTGAAAAAACTTTTGGTTCACCAAGAAGGTAGAGAGGACTCCTCCTCAACGGTTTTGGTTTTCACAAAAACGAGAGAAAAGGTTGAGACCATGCATTCCTCCTCTTGAGAGATCATTCTCTTCACCCTTTGTTTCACCAACAAGAATTAGGCAGTGGAATATTCCGACAACCGGAAAGTTTTGGCGTTCATCGTTCATGCAAACAAGGAGGAGTAGAATGTTAGCATGTTTTCAACTGAAAGCTTCATCAATTGAGCAAGAAGGGGCTGTCCCTGAGGTTCAATCCATTCTTTCACAACCTAAGAGACTTAAGGCACCTAGAGGTATATTATAAATGTTTCCATGCTGCTGCTCTTAATGGTTTTTCTATGCCTCTATTTGTTCTCCGTTTCTGCAACATGCTTCTTTGTTTACTGTCAAACCAACAAGTTAGATAGTAAATAGCCAAAATTATTGAATAATTGGATTAGCTGACTTAGAAGACAATTTGCTGATTGAATTAATGGATTAGTTAGCAGGCATAATTAGATTTTTAGGAAGTTGAATTTGAGTGGTGTTGACAAGTAAAATGATTGAGCAATTGGACGATTAAGCAACAAACAGTCAAGACCATTGGACGGCTCGACTAGCTGACCAAAAGATGGCTAGAGGATTGAATCGATGAGTGAGTGATTGGACGTGACCAGATTTTTAGAAAGTTGAGTTTAAGCAGGATAGTGTTTAAAATTTAGGAAATGCGGTAAGAGTTCTGATTGATTTAGGCACCCACTTTCCACCATATTTTCAAAAAGTTGAATTTAAATAGGATAGTATCTAAAATCCAAGAAATGCAGTAATAATTTTGACCGATTCAAGCACCCACTTTCTTACCATGTTTGCCATAAGCATCGAAGGGAATAAGACAACTAGAAATGGAGGAAGTGATGAATATGTGGTTATCAAATCCCTTTAAAGTCACTAATAAAGGATAACTCACTCAATAGTGGGAATTTGTGTGTACTCTTGGAAGTATCAATTGGAATTCTAAGTTCATAAAAGATCCTTTTACCTTAATTCCTAAATTTTATTCATTTATATATAAAAAAGATTCAATTATGTATTAATTGATCATTATAAGATTGAGATCTCAATTTGTTGAATAATTATATCCCTGTCGATTGATCGGCTGAAGTCGACCAACATATAGTAGAGTTTCTTCTCTCTTATCTATTTCACACCGCTGAAAGGATTTTGGAATTGCTTTTATTGCAACTTAATGAGGGCTATGGAGCCCCCTATTGACTTGCTACTTTTGTTGAAGTTAAGAGGAGTCTCTATCTATTGGCTAAAAATTTTGAAAATCTTCCCAATAGATTTTGGCTCCATAGCACCATTCTTCGGCTCCGAATCTTCTAGTATATTTTTCTATAACACTCTCTAGTATATTACTAAAAACGTAACACGTGTCTACTGATTTAATAAATATTTATCTAATTCTGTAAATTAATAGATACGTGTATTAGATATTCATCAAGTATTAGATAAGAATTGAGTAAATATCTATTAAATCAGTAGACACGTATTACGTTTCTAGTGGTGTACTAAAGAGTATTGCAGAAAGTGTACTAGAAGATCCTAAGCCCCATTCTTCCTGCATCATACTCATCATCATTAAAAAATATTATAGTGATGATATTATTAATTGAGACTATTGAATATACAACAATAACAACAAACTAAGTTTTAGTCCCAAGTAACTTGAGATCGATTACATGAATTAATGTAAGACTACGTATGGTCATCCACATAAATCCTCTCATTCCACTTCTTTCTATCCAATGTTATTTTTTCATCCAAATCCAACAGAGATATATCTCTCCTAATCACCTCCATTCACATCTTCTTAGGCCTGCTATACTTCTATCTAACTTATCTTACTTCCATCCCTCAATTCTCCTAATAGAGGCATCCATCGGTCTTCCCTGTATATCTTCAAACCATCGCAAGCGATTTTTTCTCATCTTGTCTTCAATAGATACCACCCTCATTTTTTCTTGAATGATCTCATTTCTTACTTTATCATTTCTATAAGATTTAATATTAATAGAGAGATTAGGATAACTATGGTTTGTTGTAACAATGAATGGTCTGTGTGAAGAGTCTTTCAAGTGTAGGGAATTATCTTTTGTTTTTGTTTTACTCAAGAAAAGGCTATCCTTGGATAAGAGAGATGGACCCACGCCAGGAAGTCACTGGCCAGAGCCGACTCCAAGACGCTGTGAATGAAATCTACCAGTGGATTCATTCAATGTAACATTAATGTGAAAAGATGGAAAATTCGGGAAGTCATATGCATTAAACATATGGATTTGGGTCTACAAATTGATCTGGGTCGGGCCGGCTGTTGGGCTGGGACAAGTCCAACCCCATCCTTAGGCTTGATAGGCCGATCCGACTCACTTGCCATTGCAAACCCGGATTTCTCTAACGTGATTTGACTATCATTATTAATCCTAATACAAGAAATTTTTTGGTTTAATCATAATTTAGAGACAAATTGTGTTCTCATATTTTTAAAAATGTTATTGTTTTAAATTATACGATAGGATTTATAATTATCAAATTATTACTCCCTACATCCCAAATTATAAGTCGTTAGAAACTATTTTTACTGTCTCAAATTACAAGTCGTTAGGGACTTTTCAAGGAGATTTTAAAGCTATTTTTACGTTTTTATCCTTATCTATTGTTATATTTTCCTCTCTTTCTTTCTCTTCTCTTCTCTTGTTTCCAAAACATTTAAATAGGGGTGTTTTAGAAAGAAAAAAAAAAATAAAGTCACATTATTTTTGAGAATCTTAATATGTGTGAATTTAAGTTAAACGACTTATATTATGCGATGGAAGGGGTAATAAATTATTAAATTATGTTTGTAAGGTGTTAACAAATTATTTATACGTTCCTAGATATTGTAATAAAACTGCAGATAATTTGACAAAATGGGCTAAAAATTCAGAATGTTTTGGCAAAATTCCTGTCAATGTCATGTCCGTAGTCTCTAATGCTGATACCAATTCCTATGATACTTTTGAAATTAATGGACCAAGTTGAAATGACCTCATGAATGATTAATTATCTATTCAGCAAAAATATCACGTTACTTGAATTTATTAGTTCTCTAAATTATTCAAATATTTAAATCAAAATTGCTAATTATAGCATTGAAAAGCATACTTAGAGAAACAATATCTCTCCTGCCTCAATAGCATTGTAGAAGTAGAGTTTCTTCTCTCTTATCTGTTTCACACAGCTGGAGGGATTTTGGAATTGTCTTTAGTACAAGTTAGTGAGGGCTAGCTGGAGGCTGCTTACTTACTATCGAACTCCCTATTGACTTAGCTACTTTTGTTAGACTCATTGACTGAAAATTCTAATCTTTTGTTATAGATTTGGGACACATAGCAGCATTTATATAAAACTTGATTAGAAAACGTGAAAAATGCATAATTTATTGTTAAATGTAATTTTTAGTAGTTATCTTGCAATTTTTTTATTAAAATGGTAACGTTTGGAGTATCTAATTTAGGAAAAGTATCAGGAGAGTTATACCCTAGGGAGTGTTCATTTGGTTTTCGATTTTGAAATTCGATATTTTTCGATTTTTATATATATTTTTTAAAATCAAATCGAAATAAAATTTTAAAAAAATCGATAGAATCGAACCGAAATAATTTTGATTTGGTTCGATTCGATTTTAAGCCGAATTTGAATGTCTCTTTAGTAGATCCATTAACCTAATATAAATTTAAGCCAAAATAAATAAAGTTTGATATAAATTACAATTCAAATCTAATATAAAATATAATATAAATTAAAATCTAAACATTTTAAAGATTTGGGCCAAACATTTTAATAGAAAGTTATACTCATGAATGCAAATTGTAAAGATGAAGATTTTAAACTCAATTATTAATGGTTTTATTTTAAACAAAATCAAACCGAACTGAACCAAAATAATTAAAATCGAACAAAAAATTTTTAAAAAATCATAATTTAAAAATAAATAACTAATTAATGAACAACATTTTAATATTATTTATATATTTTAAATTTTAAAAATATAATTTGATTTTTTATTTTAAAAAACCGAAAATCGAACTGAATTTCTATATAAACTCTAAAACTAAATCGAATTGAATCAAATTTCATTAAAATCGAAATTAGAATCGATTTGGTTTGATTTTTTAATTTAAATCGAATAATAAACACCCCTAAGTGTGTGTAATGTATGGTAGGAATAATAGAAGTCTTCTATATTTACATTTCTTTTTTGTTTTTATTTTTGTTTTAGATAGACAATTAGGATTGGCAATATTGAATACGACACGAAAATGACACGATTATAATGAGTTAGGGTTAAAGTTTCGCAGGTTCAGGTCAAAACAGGTCAACCTGTTTAACTTTAAACGTGTTCGGATCATAAACGGATTCAACCTATTTTAACCCGAGAATCCGTTTAACTTTTTTTTAATACTTTTTGTAATACCCTACAAATTTCACTATAGGAAATTAGATAATTTGATTTTTTTTACATGAATTAATTGAATTAAATTTTATTATATGAATTAATTGAATTGTTTGTGTGTCCATTTTGTTTAATTATATGAGACCTCTTAAGAAAAATAAATGATGTTAATGTGATTATTTGCTTGATATATGGTAAATGAATCTTTCTTGATTAATT
Organism: Voacanga thouarsii; assembly: GCA_026120185.1. NCBI lineage: Eukaryota > Viridiplantae > Streptophyta > Magnoliopsida > Gentianales > Apocynaceae > Voacanga > Voacanga thouarsii. Next base: position 4,893,641 of record JANUWF010000982.1, read on the forward strand.
ATTATTTAGCATTTATAATAATATTATTATTACAACGACTTTTAGTTAAAGAAAATAATTTCTTGAACAATCTTATTTTATTGTAAAATTACATTTGATTAGATTTTTAAGGTTAAGTCTTATGAATTTATTGAGATATCTAGATATTTAGTTAGATGGTTTGATATTTTATTGGTTATTTAAGACTTTATGGGCTGTTTTATTATTATTTTTAAATTTTATATTATTTGATTTGATTTTTAAAATTTTTTTTTGGTAATAGGTGGACAGATTGGCGAATTTAATAGATATTCGGATTGACAGATTTAGTAATTATCTATTTAATTTTTATGTCTAATCAGTCACGTCATGTCAACCCGTTTTATAATACGAATACGATACGAAAATAAATAAGTTGATACGATATGCCACGTTTATTAATCGTATCGTATTTGAATTGACTTATTATGTATAATTATCTCAAATTGACAAGTTTCGTCAATTTAAACACGACATAATTGCCACCCTTATAAGCAATAGATTTCACCGGCTCCTCCCAGCTCCAGCCGATTATATGCGAACAAGTGGCAAATTCATACCGAATTTTGAGACGGAAATATTGGAATCTTCCAATTGCATTTAAAAATACATTGAATAACTTGTATTATTTTATAATAAATTATTTATTTACGTAATATATATATATATATATATAAAAGTTTTTGTAGTGCAAAAGTTGCTGCGGCTAGTTTCTTAACCAACACGTGTGGTGATTTTATTAGTTAAATTGTGATTGAAGGGAATTTTATTAGTTCGAATTTTATCCCATGGATCGCGATGTACGGATGATGTTATCTTTCTTAATAAGGCCTTAAGTGGATAAGGATCTGTCATAAACTAATTTTAAATATATTTTTATTTTTACATAATTTATAATTTTTATTATATTTAAATAATTTCATTTCAAAATAATTTTTATTTAATTACAAAATAAATAAATCAGGTTGTTACATGTGATTTGACTAGCATTCTCCAGTTAATCTTTTTCTATTTTTATATGTTTGTTTTTACACGTCGGATACGGCCCACAGGCGTGACATCAGCCAAGAAGTCGATGCTGACATCATTTCTTGGTTCTCTCAAGCCTCAACTTCGTCGTAGTTTAAACAGCAATGATTAAAAGCTGCTGCCCTCTTGTTTAAGTTGCGGCTGTTTTTATTACTTCAACAAAAAGAAAGAATCGACCTTTTTAAAAAAATCCACTTTTTCTTATTATATTAGCCACTAATTTTGGTAGGAACAGTGGAATTCGATTGGATTTGTTAGAAAAGAAAATGTTTCTCGCTGCTGCGGTTCCGTTCCAAGAACGTTGTACCATTGAGAATAAGAAAAGCTTTTCCCTTTTTGGATAATGTTGATAATTATTATTATTTTATTATTATTTACTTTTAAACAAATATAACATTTAAAGTACAGTTAGATATTAATTTTTATCAAAAAAAGTTTTTCCTCTGGATTAAAAAAATTTCAATCAAAGTCATTTTCAATTCATATGAAATTATTTTAATTTTCAAAAATTATCATTTACTTATAAAAATAATAATCTTTGTTTTGGTTCCATATTCTCTCTTCTTAGGTTTATTTATTTTTTAAATTTTAAATTCATTCTCAATTCAAATTAATTTTTTTTTACATGAATTGCGGTCCAAGTAAACCCTTAGGGTAAACTTGGATTATTTTTATTTTTTTAAAAAAATACTATTATTTTCTTATTGTTATGAAAAATAGATTTGATAATATTGACTATTTTATTATTATTATTATTATTCATTTCAAATAAATTATGATATATTAATCTTTAAATTCATAATTTTTTATAAAAATTATATCTATATATATTTTTTAAAAATCCCCAATTCAAATACACTCTTATTACAAAGATGGTTCCAACGTGATGGAACTAACTTATGGCTATAGTCTATAGAAGTTACTATATAATTTATTATTTGCACAAAAATTACCAAAATTTTAATAATAATAATTAAAATTTATTTTTATATTAATAATAATGCTATTATTGTTATTGTTGTCGTGGTTATATAATTTATCCAAAAAAAGAACATATCCTAATATAAAATTTTACAATATGACTAAAAATATTAAACACGAGATAGATTTAATATATAATACAAATTTTATAGATTAAATTGATATTTTAAATAAGAAAAATATAGAAATATGAGAACTATATATATATATATATATATATATATATATATATAAGTAAATATAGGGTTTTAAATTTTTTTAAAGGGCAGATGTGACCTTCCATATCCTTTTGGATTTTTTTTTTATTATTTGTATGGGGAAACTATTTTTAAGAGGATGGTTTTGTGAACAGCCTATTGCTTTATTGGAGTTCAATACAGCTTACAAAAGGCTGAAAATTTTCTGGCCGTCGATTAATGTTGATCATGTGGCACGATATCAGTAGAGACGTACGATCTTGAAAGAAATAGGAAACGATAGAAATAAGGGTGTCAATCGTGTCATGTTTAGGTTGAGAGGTCGTATCAATTTGAAATAATTACACTTGACAGGTCAATCCGAACACGACCCGTTTAATAAACGTGTCAACCCGTTTATTCTCTTGTCGTGTTCGTGTTATAAAATGGATTGACATGATTAGACACAAAAATTAAATAGATAATTATTAAATCCGTCAATCCAAATACTTACTAAACCCACCAATCTGTGCACCATTACACAAAAAATTTTACAAAATTAAATCAAATCATATAAAATTAAAAAAGCTAATAAAACAACCCATAAAGTCATAAAAAACTAATAAAATAACAAACTATCCCACTCAATATTTAGAGATCTTAATAAATTCATAAGATTTAATCTTAAAAATTTAAACAAATATAGTTTTGCAATAAAATTGGATTGTTCAAAAATTATTTTCTCTAACTAAAAGTCATTGTAATAATAATATTATTATAAACACTAAATAATAATTAATTAAGAATGATTCATTTACTATATATCAAGTAAATAACTGTATTAACATTATTTATTTTTCTTAAGAGGTCTCATATAATTAAACAAAATAGACACACAAATAATACAATTAATTCATATAATAAAATTTAATTTAATTAATTCATGTAAAAAATTAAATTATCTAATTTTTTATAGTAAAATTTGTAGGGTATTACAAAAAGTATTAAATATAACTATTAAAAAAAGATAAACGGGTTCGCGGGTTGAAACGGGTTAAAACGGGTTGAACCCGTTTATGACATGTACACATTTAAAGTTAAACGGGTCGACATATTTCGACCCGAATCTGCAAAACTCCAACCCTAACCCGCTATAACCGTGTCGTTTTCGTGTCGTGTTCAATATTGTCGCTCCTAGACAGAAAGCATAAAAAAGTTCTAAAATCCTTTCTTTCCTTATTTTGCCTATTCCATCCAAAATGCCATTTTTATCTACCGACATACTATATAGTCACCGTCATCTAATAAAAATTACTATTTACTAGATGAATTTTTTTTTAAATTCAATATTGAAGAAAGTCATTTTCAATTTTTAGTTTTTTAAAAATTTTAAAAATTATAATATTATTTATTTCATCAACTTTATTTTTTTTTATTTCGTCCCTAAAGTTACCACATCATTACTAATTAGATACATATAATATACTATTAATAGATTTTAATTTTAATTTATATTTTTTATAAAAATGACAAGTCATAGACTACTATACTTTTCAAAAAGAAGTTTCCAACTACAAAACAAAAAAAAAAAAAGGAAAAAGATGGTCGTCTTGAATACTTTGACTATCAGACTGTGGAATGCTCATAATTTCAATTTCTCTTTTTTTTTTTTGCTATATTTTTCAAGCCGTAAAACTAAATAATTATTATTACCTTTTCCTTCGCATTCAATAGATTATGTAATGGGCACTTTGTGGTGTTTTTGAGATTGGATCGGTTGCAGAGTCCAACAAAATGTAAAGGTAAATAATATCCTTATTTACTAATTTACCCCCACCCTTCTGCTAAACCATGGTTAGTTCAGTATTGGAACATGAGAATTACTCTCTCTATCTTTTTTATCTGTTCATTTTAACTAACACTTTTGTCCTAATTTAATTGTCACATTAGCAAATTAAAACTATATTAATTGTTATTTTTTTACAAATATTCTTCTTTAATACAATAAGTACTTGTGCAATTATAGTGAAAAATGAAAGTGAATTAAATATACTTATAATATATAAAATTTTAGAATTTAATTACTCTTTATTAAAGAGAGAGATTCTTTGAGGATAAAATAGAAAATGTTGATTAATTAATTAACAATTTTTATTTTTCTTAAAACTTGTGGATCAGTAAAAATAGACAAATATAAAGGGATGGGGAATAACAAAGAATTTCAACTTGATTTCTTTAACCAGACCCTTCTTTGTATAGGTCCATGTATATGCTGTAACATTTTAAAATCTCTCTTAAAAAAAAAGGAGAATACTTTCAATATTTTTTTCTTTTTTTTTTGGGGGTAGGAAAATATCTGTCATAAAAGAATTTCCATAATACGAAATTGTGACAACATATACATAATTATCGAGAATATTAATAATGAAACTAGGACAATTACAGAGAGAGATCCCACTCCAAATTTTTTTAGTAAAAAGAAATTTATCCCCTTTTCTTTGTCTCTCCTTTCATATCTTATAAAAGTAAAAACGGTCTTGGTACTGTTTTAAAAGTAAAGATGCGGTCTAATTCTATGACATTACAAAAAGAAAGGCTTAGATGTATTTGGATTGTAATTTTTTATTTTTATTTTAATTTAAAAATAATAATAATTTAAATTATTCTCGTTTTCTGAAAAATATCAAATACTCACCATTCATTATTATTTTTTTAATTCTATATATTTAATAATTTTTTAATACTTTCAATAAAATTCATTTTAATTCAAATTAATAAAATCTCAATCTATTTACACCCTTATGTGTGACGGCAGAGATATTACATCATAATTAGACCCCTTTGGCTAGTTTCCTTCATTCTTAAAAAATAAACTGTCACCATATCAAAATCAAAAGCCATATTCTGTAATCTTAGCCGTCCGATTGTCCTTCTCAGTAGCTATCAATCAGAGTTAAATTCTTGGGAAATTAAGGAGTAAGGTGCCACAATAATATAAAGATTATTAGTGACCAGAAGATATTATTATTACGCATACATACCATTCGTTCTTAATTTTTTTTTTAACTTATAATATTTTTCACTATATTTTCTTTTCTATGACTTTGACTCCAAATTCAAAGTTTTGGTTCTTTTCTGCATTTGATGAAGAAGGAGAGCTTGAAAATCAGAAAAGTAGACAAAGTACAATGAGAAATTTTTATATGCGCCCGGTGTACATGGCATGTACACCGAATACATTAAAATGTTATATCATATGCAACTCGTATTGTACTTGCACACGTGCACAGCAAGTATAATATCCTCTCATGTTGAAAACTTGGAAACCAAGTAAACCAAAATAATAATAATAATAATAAATAAATAAATAAATAAATGCTAATAGCAGTACTTCTCCACTTACATACTGTCCGGTTCAGAACTCTCCGCCCGCTTGTACAACTCAGTTTCCCTTCTCTTGGGCGTAGCCATTCCTCTGTTCTTCTTTCCCCGTGGAATCCTTAGTCCGAAATCACAAGAAATCGAAATAGCAGCCAAGAACTCCATGAGGAAACGAAAGGTTAGGCTCCCTCCAAAGAGAGGTCAGATCAAAATCAATATGTTCAAGAAACTTGACAACGCATTCGTGTCGATGATGGGCTGTCTCGGCAAGAACAATAAAGGAACCCTTAGTCCGAAATCTCAAGAAATGGTAATCACAGCCAATAACTGCACGAGGAAGCGAAAGATTAGGCTCCCCCCAAAGAGAGGTCAGATCAAAATCAATATGTTCAAGAAACTTGGCAACGCATTCATGTCGACGATGGGCTGTCCCGGCAAGAACAAAGATTCCGATGAAGGGGGGCTTTGCTCGGAAGCCTGTGGTTTCTTTCGATTCTACCATTGAGTGAAGATTTCTTCACACTTGCTGTACTGTGACTTTGTTGTCGTAGCTGATCATTTATTCTTTTCCTTCTTTCATTATTAGTACTGCCATGTTCTTCAGATAGCTTGTCTTTACTCTGTGGTAGCTGAAGTTATAAACTCTTCTCAGGTGCAGCCCACATCGATCTTCTTCTGTAAATGTGTGATGAATTTTGATCTCATTCCATTTCATTTTGATCTTGAGACGCTTTACTGTTTCTTCCAAGACTTTAAAGGGCGATCATGAATCACAAAAATTTATATTTTGTTAAAGAAAAATGGCTTTACAGTATATGACATGTGAAATAAGTTTTCAAGACTGCTTCAATGGTCGCATCAGAAAGAAATTAAAAGTTTGGGATTGCCATTGAATCCTAGAGAAAAATTCAAACATGCCTTCTGTTTCACTGTTCAGTCAAGAGTTTTACTTGCTCTGTTTTTTCTATCACTAAAAATCAAGCAATACTTTTCTAAAGTCAGTCAATTACAGAGCTGCGTTGTCTCTTTGTAATCAAAATTGTCCATGTATGATGAACAGAGGAATGTTCTGAAGACGCTGAGGGTAGCAAATTTGATCTTTTTCAACAGGGTCACTTTTGCTTTCCCACTGGTAGAAAGATCAAGATAATGGGCACTCATACTCAAAGTATTCTAGCTTATATTTGGCTTCAATTTTCCCTATTAACCTAAACCATGGTTTTATGGACGGTACTTATTTCTAGTATAAGGTTAGACAAAAATCATGATTTGGTCTTTTCCATGAAGGGCTATATACCCTCATGTAAGCAACCAGTTCTTCATGAAGTGTAGTCCAAGTTACTAAAATAGCAACTTAAATATACGGTTATAACTAGAAACTCGTAATTAATATATAAAAAGACATATTAAAAAGTAAAAGGTAACATTTAAGTAAAATATTTTTAAAAGTTATAATTTTTCCAAGAGAGATATAAAATTTTTAAAAATTTTGGAAGGATAGATGTTACTTCCACCCCCTAGTTCCGTTCCTATTCAAAATATATATTGTTATTTTTAAAGCGTGTATATATATCTTAATATATACTGGTGATAATTTTTATAAATTTTGTAAAAAAATTACTTTTATAAATAATAGAATTTCACATTTAACTTAGGTAAAATGTATTACTTTGAAGCGTGATTGTATGCCTATTAACTTCCTTGAAATGTGACAATCGATGGCCAACAGCTCTGAAAGATTCAATATTGAAGATAAACCACTGTCTAAAGTATGAGTTCCACAAAGGAAGAAAGCCATTCTATCTGATGAAAATAATATACAATGAAGGAATAAAGAAATCAGATGGTCAAGAGGAATTGGTTCCCAGAGAAGTCCAGGGAATAAAGTAAAATCAAAGAGGAAGTTGGCAGTTTCGATTCATGGCAAAAGGTGATTAAAGGAAAAGTTGAAACGCTATCAGCAAAGAGAAAAAGGGCAGGAACTTCAGGGTCCGGGGGCACCTCTAAAATAGAACTTTTTCCATTTTGAATGTGAACCCTAGAAGGGCATATGACTTTTGTTTCTTTAGCTATATATATTACTAGAAATTTTGAAGCTAAGTTCTTAAACATTTATCTTCTTGTGGTCATCCACAAAGTGACACAGTGCTGAGGTATATTTTATTGCAGTTTTTAAGAATTCTATTCTAGACTATCCCTTTCTCTAGAGCGAGACTCCTGTCTCTGCCGAGAATTTTCCTCCCATTTTTGGATCTTCTTTTAACTTTCCCTGACTGGCAAATTCTCCTTTAATAGTAGGAGAATATTGAAAATTTATATTATTTACATTGTGCACGTTATATTTTATACAAGACTACATTTTTTTATATATATTATCCACGAAAATTAAGTCAATATAAAATATTGTTTTTAAAGTTCAGTATATCTGCATTTAGACATAATTTAGAAAGAGGAGGGGGGGGGGGTGCAGTACCAGGCTTGAACAAAGGAAAACATTCCCAGTTGCTCAAGATTTATCCAAGTTTGTGAGTTTTACAATTTTGTGAAATAATCTTCTCTCCTTAGATTTAAAGTTGATGGTAATAAACTACGAGTAAATCACCCAACCAATCACTGGTTTCCAGTGGATGCAGATGAGCCCACTTGAAGGCATACTCGGTTTGTAACGTTTGTAAGAAAAATTTATTTGAGTTGAGAAAAATTTTAAATTAAAAAAAAATTATGTCGCTAAATAAAGAAAATGTTGTTATGAATTATTGGAATCTCCATAAAGCTCCACTAATTATAGATTTATGTGAATTATTAGAAGATTTTTATGGATGTCCACCATTTAGTGGATACACTATTAATTAAGATTAGTGGAAGATGATGTATGCTATGATGTAATCAACTAATTAGAGCTCTATAAATAGAGCAATTCTCTAAGCTTGTAATACGCCATCATTTTGTGAAAGAAAGATTAGTGAAAGAAAGATTAGAGAAAGAATTGTGAGAGAAAGAAAGAGAGAAGTTTGAAAAGAAAAATTCTTGTGCAAAGAATATTTAGAATTTTCTTAATGTGTAGTGTGTAGATTTTATTCTAACATTACCCTAATTTTATAACACGTTATCAGCACGAGTCTCTACCGGTACAAAAGCCAGAAGACTAAGCATGAGTTTCTGCCGTTAACAAAACCAGAAGACAGGTACGCATTTATTGATCTCTATGGCTAATCTTGCTAAACTCGAATTTGTAGCCCTTGATATTTTTGGAAAAAATTATATGTCATGGGTTCTCGATGCAGAAATGCATCTAAATGCTGAAGGCCTTAGTGAAACTATTCAAGCAAATAATAGTGCATCTGCACAACACAAGGCTAAAGCTTTGATTTTTATTCGTCGTCATCTCGATGAAAATTTGAAAATGGAATATCTTACCGAAAAAGATCCATATGGCCTGTGGGTAAATTTAAAAGAAAAATTTGACCACCTGAAGATGGTCGTACTACCCACTGCACGGTATGAATGGTTGCACATGAGGTTGCAAGATTTTAAAACCGTGAATGAATATAGCTCCGCAATGTATAAAATTACATCTCAATTAAAATTATGCGGAGAAAAAGTGACTGATGAAGATATGTTGGAGAAGACATTCTCCACCTTTCATGCCTCGAATATTGTCCTGCAGCAACAATATCGAGAAAAGAGGTATACAAAATTTACAGATTTAATTAATGTCCTCCTCATTACAGAGAAAAATAATGAGTTATTATTGAGAAATCATGAAGCCAGACCAACTGGCTCAACAGCACTCCCAGAAGTGAATGCTGTTGGCTCCAGCAGAAGCCATCGTTATAGTCGTGGTCGTGGTCGTGGTTATGGTCGTAGACACGCTCGATATTTCCCTTATCACAATCATAATCAAACTGTAAGAAATACTGGACACCTGAAATGGAACAGAAAAGATCATAAGGGAAAAGAAAAAGAAATTGAAGAAAAGCATGAGGATATATGTTATAGATGTGGCATGAAAGGTCATTGGTCACGAAACTGTCGTACGGCTAAGCATTTAGTTGATTTGTATCAAGTTTCATTGAAAAATAAAAATGTGAAAGCAAATTTTTCTCAACATCCAATAAATAATGCTGAGGATGATGATATTGATCCTGAAGATCTTAATATCAATATTACCCATATGGATGTATCGGATTTTTTTTGAACATCCAGACGGTAGGATAGACCATTTAATTGGTGATGGCAGTGTTCAGAAGAACTAAAGCCTCACCCTGATATTTTTTTATTTTCATTTTCATTCTATTCTAATAATATTTACGTTTGCATATATATATATATTTGTGTTCAGATGGCTGTTGTTAATGATGATGTATGCATTATTGATAGTGGAACTACACACACCATACTAAAAAATGAGAAATATTTTTCTGATCTCAAAATGGGAGAAATAAATATTTATACGATAAACGGTAGTGCAAATGTAATTGAGGGCTCCGGAAGAGCTAGTATATTGTTGCCTAAAAGAACAACAATTATTATTGATAAGGCACTATTTTTCTCAAAATCCAGAAGAAATTTATTGAGTTTTAAAGATATCCGCAGAAATGGGTATCATGTTGAAACAAATGAGGAAAATATGATTGAGCATCTTTTTATTACTCAAATGCATTTGGGTAAGAAATCGGTATTAGAAAAACTGCCGTCTTTTTCTACTGGTCTATATTTTGTAAAAATACGTACAATTGAAATTCATCATCTAGTAAACCAGAAGTTTACTGATCTTATTACTTTTAGCATTTGGCATGACCGGTTGGGTCATCCGGGATCTACCATTATGAGAAGAATCATTGAGAATACACATGGTCATCCTTTAAAAAATAAAAGGATATTAACATCAGAAAAATTCGCATGTACTGCATGTTCCCTAGGAAAATTAATTGTTAAACCATCACCAGTAAAAGTAGGAGCTGAAAGTCCTACATTTCTCGAACGGATTCACGGAGATATTTGTGGACTTATTGATCAACCATGTGGACCGTTCAAATATTTTATGGTTTTAATTGATGCATCATCCCGATGGTCACATGTATGTTTATTATCTACTCGCAACCTGGCGTTTGCGAGATTACTTGCTCAAATAATTAAATTACGAGCACAATTTTCGGACCATCATATTAAAAATATCCGTTTGGATAATGCTGGTGAATTTTCATCATATGCTTTTGATGCATATTGCATGTCAATTGGGATTAATGTTGAACATCCTGTAGCTCATGTTCACACACAAAATGATCTTGCTGAATCTTTGATTAAACGGTTACAATTAATTGCTAGACCATTATTAATGAAAACAAATCTCCCAACATCTGCCTGGGAATATGCTATTCTACATGCTGCAATACTTGTACGTATAAGACCAGCAAGTTATCATAAATTCTCTCCTTTGCAATTGACTTTTGGGTCAGAACCAAATATTACTCATTTAAGAATTTTTTGGTGTGCTGTATATATTCCAATTGCACCAAACCAACGTACAAAGATGGGTCCTCAAAGAAGAAAGGGGATATACGTTGGATATGATTCTCCCTCTATTATCGTGTATGTTGAACCCCCGACGGAGATGTATTCACAAGCAAGATTTGCTGATTGTCATTTTGATGAATCATTATTCCCTAAATTAGGGAGAGAACCAAAACAGCATAAAAATGATCTTGCTTGGACAACATCATTAAATTATCTTGATCCGCGCACAAGCGTATGTGAACTTGAAGTTCAAAAGATAATTCATTTGCAAAACATTGCAAATCAAATGCCAGACGCTTTTGTTGACTCCAGAAGAGTTACAAAATCTCATATTCCACCTATAAATGCTCTTATTCGAATTGAAGTTCCAGCAGAACAAAATATTATACCTATAACTGCTGAGTCAAAAACACGCCAGAAGCGTGGCCGACCTCTTAGTTCTACTAAAGATAAAAATCCTCGAAAGAAAAGAGGATTAACTGATCCAGAAGATCATATTGAAGAAAAGAATGATAAAGACCAAGGGAGAACTGATGACAAAGAACCAGAAGTTGATGAAAGTAACACTGAAATTTCTATCAATTATACCACTTCCGGTAGAAGTTGGAATCGGATAGAAACTGTTATTGATAATATATTTGCATACAATATATCTCTTGATGTTACACAGGATAATGATGATCCCGAACCAATATCGATTGATGAATGTCGGCATAGAAAAGATTGGCTGCAATGGAAAGATGCGATTCAATCGGAGTTAAATGCACTGACAAAACGTGAAGTCTTCGGACCTGCAGTCCGAACACCAAAAGGTGTAAAACCTGTTGGCTACAAATGGATATTTGTGCGAAAGCGCAATGAAAAGAGTGAAATTGTTCGATATAAAGCGCGATTAGTAGCCTAAGGTTTTTCACAAAGACCAGGTATTGACTATGATGAAACTTATTCTCTTGTTGTTGATGCTATTACACTCCGATATCTTATCAGTTTGGCAGTACATGAAAAGATAGATATGCGCTTATTAGATATTGTCACTGCTTACTTGTATGAAAATTTAGAAAATGATGTTTACATGAAAATCCCCGAAGGATTTCATATGCCTGAAGCATATAAACATTATCCTCGTGAAAATTACTCCATCAAGTTGCAGAAATCATTAAATGGCCTGAAGCAATCTGGGCGCATGTGGTTCACATGTCTTAGTGAATATTTATTGAAAGCGGGATTTAAAAATGACCAGGTATGTCCATGTGTTTTTATTAAGAAATCTGGTTCTAAATTTGTGATATTAGCTATATATGTTGATGATATTAATCTTATTGGAACTCCTGAAGAGCTCCAAGAAACAATTGATTATTTAAAAAGAGAATTCGAAATCAAGGATTTTGGTAAAACCAAATTTTGCCTTGGTTTACAAATTGAACATCTGGAGAGTGGAACATTTATTCATCAATCAACATATACAACAAAAGTGCTAAAAAGATTTTATATGGACAAAGCACATCCATTGAGTATTCCAATGATCGTCCGATCATTAAATGTGGATAAAGATCATTTCCGACCTCAAGAAAATGATGAAGAACTCCTTGGTCCTGAAATATCATATCTCAGTGCAATTGGTGCGTTGATGTATCTTGCTAAAAATACACGACCTGATATTGCTTTTGCTGTCAATTTATTAGCAAGACTTAGTTCTTCACCAACACGACGACATTGGAATGGAATTAAACAAGTCCTTCGATATCTTCAAAGTACAATTGATCTCGGATTATTTTATTCAAATAAAACCAGTCCAACATTGATAGGTTATGCAGATGCTGGTCATTTATCTGATCCACATAAAGCACGCTCTCAAACGGGCTATCTTTTTACATGTGGAAATACTGCTATATCATGGCGTTCTACGAAACAATCTATAGCAGCTACTTCTTCAAATCATGCTGAAATTATAGCCATTCATGAAGCAAGTCGAGAATGTGTATGGCTTAGATCCATGATTCATTATATCCGAAAAAGTTGTGGATTATCATCAATCAAAGATATTACAACTCCTCTTTATGAAGACAATGTAGCTTGCATAGCTCAATTACGAGGAGGATATATTAAAGGAGATCGGACAAAACATATTTCACCAAAATTCTTCTTTACTCATGAACTCCAGAAGAAAGGTGAAATTGATGTGCTACAAATTCGGTCATGTGATAACCTCGCAGATATTTTCACGAAGACTTTACCGACTGCAACATTTGAGAAGTTGAGATATAAAATCGGTATGCGTCGGTTTAAAGATTTAAAAGAATCATCTCATCAGGGGGAGTAATAAACAGACATATAGAATAGTGTACTCTTTTTCCTTCACTAGATTTTTTTTCCCCACTGGATTTTTATCTAGTAAGGTTTTAACGAGGCATATTCTTTATGTAATGGATGGACATCCAAGGGGGAGTGTTATGAATTATTGGAATCTCTATAAATTAGTGGAGGCTCCACTAATTATGAATTTATGTGAATTATTAGAAGATTTTTATAGATGTCCACCATTTAGTGGAGATACCACTAATTAAGATTAGTGGAAGATGATGTATGCCATGATGTAATTAACTAATTAGAGCTCTATAAATAGAGCTATTCTCTAAACTTGTAATACACCATCATTTTGTGAAAGAAAGATTAGTGAAAGAAAGATTAGAGAAAGAATTGTGAGAGAAAGAAAGAGAGAAGTTTGAAAAGAAAAATTTTTGTGTAAAGAATAATTAGAATTTTCTTAATGTGTAGTGTGTAGATTTTATTCTAACACTACCCTAATTTTATAACAAATGTAATGTTTTGTGAATATTTAGTAGTTTTTAAAAATTAATTATCACTTGCATTGAATTTTTTTTTAAAAAATTATATAAATACACGTCAGTTTCAGTCGCATGTTTCACGAAACTCAAATCTGGGCAGCTCTGTCATATCTCCCCTTTGTTTGTAGCTTCTAAATCGTCGGTAGACTTACTATGATTTGCTTGTCGGTCCCCACGCGGCTGGGGTTCTGGTTTTTGTTCTTTTTTTTTTTTTAAATTTAGAATCAATGTGCAATTTTTTTTGGGGGGTTGAAAAAGTAATTTGCGTATTAGCTTATGTAAATATCTCTATACAGTATAGGACTTCTCTCTAAATTCATAGAAACATATAATTGCCTTTCTTTTTTTGGTTGGAAGAAAGAGGATTTGAATCCATTGTCACATGTTTACTCTAATTTTTGTTGTTTTTTATATTGAAACAGTTTTTCTTTATTCATATGCAATGAGTTTAGATATATTGAGTATATAATTACTTTGATAATATAACATAATAAAAAATTACTTTATCTCGCATGATGAAAGGTAGAGAAAAGAAAGATATAGACTATAAAAAAAAAGATAGAATTGAACAACGTTTCACATTGTTTACAACCCTTCCAAATTAAGTTCCAATGAAGTGAATTACTAGATTTCTGTTTATATTATGTGAGTTAAATTTTGAGTTTAAATTAAAAAAAAAAAAAACTATCTGACTTACACAGTGATATTGTGAGTCAGAATGCATTTAGTTTATACGCATCATTTAAGATAAAAGAAAAATGAGTGCACATAACCATTCAAGTCTTCATTTCGTCGAAAATATGGTTTGAAAGCTACACTTCTTCTCTCATTTGCTTTTATTCCCTTTTTTTTTCACCTACCTTTAGCATAGGGAAAGAGAAAGAGAAAAAGGGGAAAAAAAATTAAAAAGGGAAAGTATTTAACATTAAATATCAAAGAGAAAGAGAAAAAGGAGAAAAAAACATTAAAAAGATAGAGTAAAGAAGGTGGAAAAAGGCAAGAATTTAACATAAGAATTTATAGATACTAGGCTTCCTATTCTCTCTCCCACCAGTGTGGGACTTCACAACAAAACTAAAGAACTCCAGCTGCTAGCTAGAAGTGGACCTTCCATTTGTAGTTATTAATTGGTCGGCAGCCAATGAACTTCGAGCTTTGGAATTTGCATTTCAAATTTGGATGTTTTATTAGATGCTGAATGCCTTCCAGCGAACACATTGCTGTCTATCATTCTTGTTACCATCACAGAATGCCTCCATCTCTCTTTCCTTGCCATCTGTTAACTATAACAGTGATATTGTGGCCATAAGCATTAAGAAGTAACTCAACAATTCACAAGAACATGGAGATTACAGCTTCTAATTCCAACGACAAACCATAAGCAAAACTCCAATTTCCTGCCCAAAAAGAGATCATATATGCCAAGGCTATCAACTTCCAAAGTGAAGGGGCCAAGAAGTCAAAAAGGAATAAGTTCCGTGCATGGTGAGTTATTAGTAGAAAGGCTAAAAAACGATGTGATATGTCTGACGTCTCTTTGTCACACACAACCACACACAATTTCATGTCGATCTTCATCACGCACCCATCCCATCCCAAAAGAACAAGAAAACCTAAATCCCATTATGTTCAAGATTGTACAAAGTAAATGGGATCGAATATGTTTGAATTTTGCATCCTCTCATTATACCATGTTTGTCAGTCTTTTCCAACTTTATCCTACTTCTGTCCCAGTTATGATTTCCAAAATCCAGATTATGCCTTTTTGGCCATTTTCATCAACAGAAACTCCCCAAAAAAAGGTTTGGTTCAGGGACACGCAGAATAGAAAATTTGATCGAATCAAAATTTAAGACCGGTATAAAAATCTTATTTATTGTTGGGTTGATGAAAAGAACTCGAAAGAAAATAATTGAATGAGATAAAAAATTCTCAAACGGAGTATTTTAATAAGTTAATAAATATTAAAATTCTAAAATTTAATAAATATAAAAAATAATTAATGAATTTGAAAGTGATTGAATAGTATAATATATATATATATTTTATATTTTATAATTTAATATATTATAATTAGAACAGATTTTAAAAAATAAGAAGGACAAAAAATATAAATATTTTATATTTCATAATTAATATACTATAATTACTAATGATTTAAATAAAATATAACCTGCGTCCGCCACTGGTTAGTTCCACTGAGTATCTTGAATTTTGGACGTCTATTGTAGTTAATACTCCAACTTTTGATAAGGAAAGTTAGATTTCTTTAAAAGAAATTAACGAAATATGACCTTACTTTGTGTTGATAAACCATTAAAATACTTATAAAATATTGTATCTCGTTTCTCCTTTATCTTCCTCTCATCCTCTGAAATGTGTTTTGTGCATGGTTTGGGTTAAAACACAAGAGGTCCCGCTTAGATTGTAGCCATCTCTTCCCAACCTCGCTGCTGCCGCCGAAGTGGAAGCCACCTTAATAACTGTACTTAGAATCTCTTGTTTCAAGTTGCTGTTTGCATGAGCTTTCACCATGGCGTGTTTTCATCGTAGTAATCATAATGACAGAGAGAGGTCCTCACGCGTTTCATTCGGAAAATTTTGAGTTCTTCATGAAGTTGATCCGATTGGCTACCTTGTGTTTTGTAATCTGCAATCATATCATTTGAAAATTTTTCTTGAATCTTGGATATTAGTTCACATATGATTACCCTTTATGTTTCTGATTTATTTCTAAATAATTTTGTGTTAGTAATAATAGTGTTATTATTCGAAAAGTAAATTTTAAATTCGACATTATATTACATCTCAATCTTTTTTCTATCTCTCCACTTTTTGTTTTTTTCCTCCCCTTCTTAAAAAAAAAAAAAAGGAAAAGTTACAAATGTTCCCTCCAAGAAATCCTCCCCAGGAAGCTCAATCTTCCCCAGTCAATCAGTAATTTTTTTATTTGTAGGATTCTCAGGTGATTTCAGAGTATAACATGAGCCCTTCAATTCTAACCCATATTCAATAGTAATATTTTTATAAGACAAACATTCCTGTTTTTTTTGTAGTTGTGGATGTATTCTAGTAATAACATGAATAAATGAAATGTTGGCCTTGCTGTGCCATAGCGGATATTCTATTTATCTTCCTCTGTATTTGAATATCGCATTCTTAAATGAAATTAAATAATAATATAAATATTAAAATTCAAACAAATAAAATATTTCGAAAGTAACGAATAAAAGAAATTTAAATAATGTCATAAATACAAAATCTATTGCTGGATTCTCTAAAATCCCGAGGAGCTAGACGAAAGATTTAGTTAGGAACTCTTACTTTCACATCCACTAACCTTTTTCATTTTCTTTTCTTCAATCTACTCGATGACGGAAATTGCTTCCATTTTTTCCTTTAACTTTAAAAATAGAACCTTAATTTTCTTGAATTACGATTTAGATATTCGAGTGCAAGTTATTACCTCAATTACAAAAATTTCCACTTTGACTCTTGTATTTGTTAACCTTTTCTTGAATCTCCATTGTAACTTTTGCAGATAGCCAATAGTCGTTCCTCAATTTTCCTTCCAATTCATTACTCCCAATAGTTCTTCCTATTCTTCTCTAGCTTTCTACCGATTCCATTCCATCATAAACAAAAGGGAATCAGCCTTTGTTGGATGAATTATATTAACTTGTGAGGTAAGAAAGTGAACTGACAATGTCCCCGAAAGCACCAACAAGGAACCCCACTTCAGATCCTATATAAGCAGTACCCACCGGGAGCTTGGGAGAGACAAATACATGCACTAATCATTCCTCTGTTCCCCCTCTATCTCTCCCTCTGTTTCTTGCACGAACTTTTCTTCATAATTATTCTTCCGTGTACAACAATGGAGAACAAAGCTTTCAGTGCAAAGAACAAACCAAAAGCAAGACTTCCGCCAAAGAGAGGGGAGATTAAACGAAGGATGTTTAGAATGATTTTCAGATCAGTCGTATCATTCGCCTCGAGGATGATCGGAGGGAGAAACAGGGGAGACGGAGGATGCCTGAGCTTAACCCCTGTCGTCCCAAGTCAAATTCCAGGTGGGTTTAGCTGAGAAGGCCATATTCATGGATGATTTCTTCACCTCTGATGAAAATTCCTGTAATATTCCGGGCTATGAAGTTTCCTGTTTACAATTTGACAAAGGTTGGTAGCTTTTTTCCTTTTTTTACTTTAGTTGGATATTCCAGAAGAAAGGTATAGGTAAAAGTTTACTGCCTAGTCCAATACTGTTCAGTTTTGCAGCTGAATGTACTGTAACTAATAACAAAATGTAACTGTATTCCTGTGATTCATTTTTTACAGTGATAATATGCATTTGTTTTCTTTCTTTTTCTACCTTGCATAGGTGGGGGTTTGGTCATTTAGGATGAAGCCTTGAAAAAAATGAGATTTTTCATTTCTTTTTAGCCCAAGAGATTAAATTACCATTTCTCAGGTCGAAGACGGTGAAAGAAGAAAATTCTGACAAAATATTTATGCACATTTGAAGAATTATAAATTAATAACTAAGGGGGTAAAATTTAAATGTTACCATACACTTGCAATATTATTCATTTTCAAACCAACCTCGTACGGTATTTTGATAAGAAAGGAAACGCCCTTTCATACCACACCTTCAAAATGAGGAACTGCTGAATCATTCATTCATTCTGTCTCTTTCATTGTCTGATTTGGAAATGATAAGGAGACATATTGGCCGAATACAGAGTGCCCGTGAATTTATTTTCCATCCAAGTTGAACACTATATCCTTTCAATTAAAATTATACTTAAGTCATAGTTGAATTGAATAATGAAATAATGGAATTGAATTTAATATTTTTAAATAAATTTAAAAAAATATTGAATTGAAATTGATTTTTTTTTTTTATCAAAATCGAGATGGGATAACTTGATAAACGTGCAATTCATATACAATTATATTCTCAGCAGGGCATAAGCTTGACTCGAGTGCTTAGCCTTAGTTGTGATTGTGGCACACAATTGTCCACCGTTGAGACCTCCAGCTTTAGGTCAAAGTCTTTCTTCTACTACAATAGTAGCTAAGGTGAAGGATGAAGAGGCCGTAGCAGTATAGCCCCACCCATTGATTTCCAATCTTGGGTCTTTATATGAAACTCCCTCGGACCTCCTTGGTCAAATTTGATTGTCCGTATTAGAGAATTTTTTAGTATAATTATCTCGTAAAAAATCATATACGACTTTGATTTTTGAAACATGGAATGTCTCGCATGCATGCTGAGTTTTTCAAATAGAATTACGTGTGAGAAGGCCATTTATAATTAATTTCGTGGAAACTTTTTGTCATGAATTAACCATCTAAACCTTTTTTTCCCCCTAGCTTCACAATTAGAAGGGAGAGAAAGTAAAAAAAGTAGGTGAAAGAATATTGACCTTTGGTGAAAGGCCCAAATCGAAAATGACTTCCGCGAAAATGACCAGTCTGTTCCATCGTTTTCTCCAGGCCCTATCACTGCTTTGTTAAGTGGTACCCCTCCCTCGCCTCTTCCCTCTTCAATCCATGTACTTTATTAATGATGCCACAGGTATCTTTTCAACCCCCGAGTCCCATATTGCACAGCCATGCTAGAAAGGCGAAGGCCAGGAAGAAGATGAAGATGCATACTTGAGCCACGAAATTAAAAAGAAGCTTCTCTATTAGTACTCGTAATAGAGTTTAAAATCAATTTGTGGAATAGATAAATTGATTGTTAAAGTTCAAAACCTCTCCACGGTTAATGATTCTTTACACAGTATCTGTATAATTTCATGGTCTATAGAGCCCCATTAGGATTGAACCTTGAATTCATTTGCAAGTAAACATATCAAACGTTGAAGACAAATGTTTCACTTTATCTCCATTTACACGGAAGTGAACTCGACAACCTCTCGGGTTTGAGTCTGGGCTTTAATCAATAGATTTGATGGACATAAAACAAATTTATCGGAGTGGGATTCGATGTTCATTTCTGGAATTGTAGATAATGACAATTGATCTTCTTCTTAAAAAAAAAAACGATAATGATAATTGACACATTGGAAACTTGGGGAAAATTTCATAGCAAAAAGACCTTAACTTTGTTGATAAACTATTAAATTACTTATAAAATATTATATTTCGTTTCTGTTTAACTTTTTTAAAAGGTATTTTGTGTTGAAAATGACAACTTTGGGAGTTAATAATTTTTAACTCATGATTAGTCAGCCTAAAACAATTAATGAGAATTGTTTTTGACATGTTAGAGATTGTTTTGATTGTGGTAGAAGCCATTTTCATGGTGGGAATTCATAATTAAATGTTGTTAAAGTTGGGCTTGTGCCATGTTTTCACGATCCTCTATTTTATTTGGCCCAATTAATTAACTCTAACTTGAAAAGGAATAGGAAATATAAAATTTGGTAAGGGAATTAGGGCTTCCTAATCCGAATTGGGTTTTAATTTTCCTAAGGCGACATTAAAAGGGGGAACAAAGCTGCCATTAGGGTTAACCCCTTTTCGTGCTTTTTTGCTTTTTGCGAGAAAATTCGCCGCTTCGGTTCTCTCTCCGCGATCTATAATTTTTCCCTTATTGGGACCGGTGAATTGAGGGAATTTTCGAGGTGATCACAGTTGGTGTGCGTCAACAGTGATCTGAGACCGTCTTATCCTGCAAGAAGAGTCGCTGTACCTATCGCACCGGAGTGGGGCGAATAGCTTCTTGAAGGTAAACCAGCATTAGACTGGTGATTCGGTCAGCTGTACAATACGTTGCGGCGCAACTTGTCCAGATGAGTGCCAGCGCTAGGTACGTTCTGGTAGAACCGCGAGCAAGTCAATCAGGTATACTATTGATTTGTTTATTAAGTGTGAATTCTGTCTAGTTACATTACGTTTGGACTGTGTGGCCTTGCCGGCATTGTTGATATTTGATAATTGTAATTGTTAGAGCCCTGGTCGGGTATAGGCGGTGCTTGTTCAATTCAGTTGAGTTGCCTGTTTGTATCTAGGTACCCTGGTTGACTAACACTCTTCAAGAAGCTATTCTGCAATTATCTGTGTGTGTGCAATGGCCAGTTCGTCAGGTACTGCATCTGCTGCGTATAAGCCTTTGGTTGACTTGAATGGTTTGCCGGACAAGTTTGGTCTAGGGCAGAATTTCAAGCGTTGGCAACAACGCATGAAAATTTGGTTGACCGAGGGGCTTATTATCAGCAGTGCAGGTAGACAGGCCTATACCAACTGAAAGGCATTCTAGAGTAGCTGAGATTGCTGCGTGGGATGCACGGAATAATGTAGGCAGAGGGGCAATATTGTCAGTATTGACAAATGCTCTCTTTGATGTCTACTGTTTTGAGTCATACACAACAAAGATGCTATGGGATGAACTGGATAGGAAATATAATATCGAGGATCAAGGTCTGGAAAGGTATTATTTCTCCAAATTCCTGAAATTTCAGATGGTTGAGGGTAAGTCTGTGACTGAACAGACTCAAGAATTGCAATTGATTATTCATTCTCTTCATGAATCGGATATGGAACTTCCTGAGAAGTTTCAAGTGATGTCAGTAATAGAGAAATTTCATAAGTCTTGGGAGGACTTTAGTATGTCCCTCAAACACAAGACGGAGAAGATTTCTCTAAACGATCTGATGAAATCAATATCCATTGAGGAGTAATATAGAAAGGATAGTCATATTGTACCTATGGAGTCTAATGTCCATGTTGTGACTACTGGGAAGAAGAGCAATAATCAGAGGAATGTGGGGGTTAACTCAAACTCTAAAAACATAAAAAAGACAAAAGGCAAGGCCAAGAAGAAACCGAAAGCAAACAAACCTTGCTGGAATTGTGGTCAAGTTGGACATTGGGCTAAGGACTGTCCGTCTAAAAAGCCCAAAGTCAAACAAGGATCAAATTTTGAAGCATAAGTCAATGTGGTGGTAGAGGATACTAGTCAAGTGGAGGCTGATTTGAGTACTCACCTTACTGAGGTTTGTACCATTAAGGCTAAGACTGGTATCACTACTTCTAATGATGATGAAAGGTATGTTTCTGTTAACCCAGAAGTATTTACTATTTATGAGCCACTTGAATGGCTGGTTGATACTGGAGCAAATGTGCACGTTTGTGCTGATAAATTGCTTTTTGTGTCTTACCAGCCTATTAAAAGAAAAATTGTGAAGATGGGGAACTCAACTGCAGCCAATGTGTTGGGGATTGGACGCGTGGACTTGAAGTTTCCTTCAGGGCATATTTTTTCTCTTCATAGGGTGCAACATGTTCCAACAGTTCGTAGAAATATTCTTAGTGGTTCATGTTTAGTTAGAGAGGGTTATGAATTTACTTTCAAATGTAATAAAGTAGTGATTATGCACTACAATTCTTTTGTTGGCAAAGGTTATTTGTCAGATGGTTTATTTAAATTAAGAGTTGAACCTTTTACTTCTGATTTGAATAAAGTTTCTTTTATTGAGAATTATGTTTATCCTATGGTGCACATTATTGAATCCACTGATGTTTGGCATAGTAGACTTGGACATTTAAATTTAGATTCTGTTAAAAGAATGATGAATTTAGACTTGATCCCTAAACATTCAATTGATAAGAAAAATAAATGTCAAGTGTGTGTGGAAGCTAAAATAACCAGGAAACCCTATCATTCAATTGAAAGGGATTCAGAAATACTTGATTTAGTTCACACAGACATTTGTGAATTCAATAACTTATTGATTAGGGATCATAAGAAATACTTCATTACTTTTATTGACGATTGCAGTAAATATTGCTATGTTTATTTACTTAAACATAAAGATGAAGCACTTGAAAAGTTTCTCATATTTAAAAATGAAGCTGAAACTCAAACTAGCAAGAAATTTAAAGGTTAAGATCTGATAGAGGTGGAGAGTATGGGTCTAATCCATTTGTTGAATATTGCCAAAGCAATGGCATAATTCATGAGGAGACACCCCCTTATTCTCCCCAGTCTAATGGGATTGTTGAACGAAAAAATAGAACGTTTAAAGATATGATCAACAGTTTACTTTTAAATTCTGGATTGCCTAAGTATATATGGGGTGAGGCTTTGAATACGGATTGCCATATTCTGAACAGAGTCCCTCATAAACATAAAGAGGTAACTCCATTTGAAATCTGGAAAGGTAGGAAACCTAACTTAAAATACTTTCGTGTGTGGAGTTGTCTTGCAAAAGTTCTAATCCCTGAACATAAAAGGAAGAAGTTAGGACCAAAGACTGTTGATTCCATCTTTATTGGTTATGTGGAAACAAGCTATGCCATGAGGTTTTTGGTAATTAAGTCCGAAATACCTGGTATAGATTGTAACACTATCATTCAATATCGTGATGCTACATTCTTTGAGAATGTGTTTTCCATGAAAACTGGTTTGCCTCAAGATGTTTCTACTTTAGATTCAGCCTTAACGTCTGATTCCATTCCTGATCATGTGGAAAGGATGAAAGATGTGGGGGCAAGTCCAAATAGTCCCAATACTCAAATTGAGGAATTGGAAGAACCTAGAAGGAGTAAGAGAGCTAAGGCTGTCAAGGACTTTGGAAGTGACTTTGTCACTTACAATGTTGAGGACGAACCTTTGACTTTTCAAGCAGCTATGGCTTCCTCAGAAGCAGGGCATTGGAAAGGAGCTGTCAAGAGTGAGATGGATTCCATTGTCTCTAATGGGACATGAGAATTGGTAGATCTCCCTCCTGGGTGCAGTACAATTGGATGTAAATGGATATTTAAGAAGAAACTTAAACCGGATGGGACCATAGATAAAGCCAGATTAGTTGCCAAAGGGTTTAGACAGAAAGATGGAATAGACTATTTTGATACACACTCTCCTGTTGCTCGTTTGACTACAATCCGAGTGCTAATTGCATTGGTTTCCATATATGGTCTCACCATCCGCCAAATGGATGTGAAGACAGCTTTTCTTCATGGTGATCTTGAAGAAGAGATATATATAGATCAACCTAAAGGATTAGTGGCCAAAGGAAATAAACGGAAAGTTTGTAAACTTATTAAATCCCTATATGGTCTAAAACAAGCACCCAAACAATGGCATGAAAATTTTGATAAAACAATTTTATCATTTGGCTTCAACATAAATGAGAATGACAAGTGTGTTTACTGTAAGGTTAAAGGTAATACTTGTATTGTTCTATGCCTGTATGTGGATGATATTTTGCTATTTGGGTCCAATATTGAGATAATTAATGAGACTAAATCATTTTTGAAAAGTAAATTTGAAATGAAGGATATGGGAGTAGCAAATGTGATTCTTGACCTAAAGTTGATTCGCTCAACTGAGGGGATAACCATTTCTCAAACTCACTATGTTGAGAGTGTTCTTGAGAAATATGGGTATCAAAATTGTAGAATTGCTAAAACTCCAAGTGACCCTTCTGTAGCTTTGTTCAAAAATGAAAGTGGAGTTCCTGTGTCTCAATTAAGATATTCTTAAACTATTGGTAGCTTGCAATATCTTGCGAATGGCTCAAGACCAGATATTTCATTTTCTGTATCTAAGCTGGCAAGATATACAAGTTGTCCAAATCGGACTCATTGGGAGGCCTTGGATAGAGTACTAAGGTACTTGAAGGGAACAGTGTCCCTTGGGCTGCATTATGGAAAATAACCTACTGTACTTGAAGGGTATAGTGATGCAAGCTGAATAGCCAAGAACTCTGATAGCAATGGATGCACTGGATATGTGTTTACATTAGGTGGTGGTGCAGTCGCCTGGAAGTCTTGTAAACAGACTTTGATAACTCGGTCAACTTTTGAGACTGAGTTATGTGCCTTGGATACTACTAGAACGGAAGCTGAATGGCTGTATGGACTATTGTCCTCTTTGCCAATGATCAGCAAGTCCGTTACTGCTATATCTGTGCATTGTGACAGTCAAACCATAATTGCAAAGATAAAGAGTACCAAGTATAATCAAAAGACTAAGAGACACATCCAAGTTAGACTTAAGTCTATAAGGGAGTTAGTGTCTGAAAGGGTGGTGTCTGTTGACTTTGTTGGATCCAAATATAACATTGCAGACCCCCTAACTAAGGGACTTGAAACATCATTGTTCCTTAAATCCAGGTTGGGAATGGGACTGATAACCCAGAAATGATTCACCTACAGTGGCAACCCAACTGACCAAGTGGAGATCCCATAAGGCAGTTCAATGTGGTATAAACAAGCTGTTTGAGTGAATTTGGCACCAATTCTGATACTTTTGTATCTAGGTCCTTTCCCTGAAAGCATGTGGTGCGTTTATTGCAATAAGTAAGAGTTTTGATTCTGAATGGGATCAAGTCTTTTAGACAGGATGCTAGCAGTACATCCTTGGAGATCGCCAACTATGTGAGTGTTGTTGTGTGGCCGCAACTAAAGGGAATTGGGTTTTCTCTGAATACACTCATGAGACAGGATCAGGACACATGGCCATAACGTGTCAACCCTAAAGATTATCTCCATAGCCGATAGTCTGTTGTTACCAATGGACGCCGTCACATTCAAGGTTCAGATTCAAGGCTTAAGTCCATCTGTTCATGTAGGGGCATAAGTTGGATAACTTAGGTAGTGGTTCAAACCGGAAGGTACCATTATTGAAAGCAGAATATGTGAATCCTGAATAGTCTTTAACTATAGATTTGTGGGGGATTGTTGAAAATGGCAACTTTGGGAGTTAATAATTTTTAACTCATGATTAGTTAGCCTAAAACAATTAATGAGAATTGTTCTTGACATGTTAGAGATTGTTTTGATTGTGGTAGAAGCCATTTTCATGGTGGGAATTCATAATTAAATGTTGTTAAAGTTGGGCTTGTGCCATGTTTTCACGATCCTCTATTTTTATTTGGCCCAATTAATTAACTCTAACTTGAAAAGGAATAGGAAACATAAAATCTGGTAAGGGAATTAGGGCTTCCTAATCCGAATTGAGTTTTAATTTTCCTAATGCGACATTAAAAGGGGGAACAGAGCTGCCATTAGGGTTAACCCCTTTTCGTGCTTTTTTGCTTCTTGTGAGAAAATTCGCCGCTTCGGTTCTCTCTCCGCGATCCATAATTTTTGCCTTATCGGGACTGGTGAACTAAGGGGATTTTCGAGGTGATCACAGTTGGTGTGCGACAACAGTGATCTGAGACTGTCTTATCCTGCAAGAAGAGTCGCTGTACCCATCGCACCGGAGTGGGGCGAATAGCTTATTGAAGGCAAACCAGTATTAGACTGGTGATTTGGTCAGCAGTACAGTACGTTGCGGCGCAACTTGTCCAGAGGAGTGCCAGCGCTAGGTACGTTCTGGTAGGTACGTTCCACTTAGTATCTTGGATTTTGGAGGTCTATTGTAGTTAATATTACATAACTTTTGATATCGTAAGTTAGATTTCTTTAAAAGACATTAGAGAAATATGACCTTAACTTGTGTTGATAAACTATTAAATTACTTATAAAATATTATATTTCGTTTCTGTATAACTTTTTTGAAAGGTATTTTATACATTGTTTAGGTTAAAACACAAGAGGTCCCGCTTAGATTGCAGCCATCTCTTTCCAATCTCACTGCTGTTGCTGAAATGGAAGCTACCTTAATAACTGTGCATAGAATCTCTGGTTCCAAGTCGCTGTTTGCATGAGCTTTTCACTTTCATAGTAGTAATCCATAATGACGAGAGAGGCCCCCATTTAGCCAAAAAAAAAAGAGAGAGGCCCCCACGCGTATCGTTTGGAAAATTTTGAGTTCTTGATGACGATGATGATGATGCCACCATAGCATTTGGAAAAATAAATCTGCAATCATATCATTTGGAAAATTTTTCTTGAATCTGGAATATAACGTGACACGTGATTTTTTTTTATATTTTTGATTTATATCCAAATATCATGAACAATTTGTCAATGGAAGGAAAGTTGTTTGAATAGTAAATTTTAAATTCAACGTCTTATCATTTCGTCTATCTCTTTCCCTGGTTCTTGTCATCCTCTTTTTCCTTTTAAAAAAAATTTAAAATGAAAAAAAAAATCCAAATGTTCCCACCAAGAAATCCTCCCCATGAAGCTCGATCTTCCCTAGTCAAGCAGTAATTTTTTTATTTGTAGGATTCTCAGGTGATTGTAGGATTTGAAATGAGCCCTTCAGTTCTAACCCATATTCAATATTTTTATAAGACGAACATTCCTATTTCTTTGTAGTTGTGGATGTATTCTAGTAATAGCATGATTAAATGAAATGTTGATGTTGCTGTGCCATTGCGGATAGGAAAGCACAATCCATGGGTCTTCGTCTGAATTTGAATGTCGTATTTTTAAATAAATTTAAATAATTATATAAATATTTAAATTCAAAGAGATAATGCATTTTGAAGGTAGTAAATAAAAATAAATTTAGAAAATGTCACAAGTACAAAATCTATTGCTGGATTCTCTAAAGTCCCGAGGATTTAGACGAAAGATTTAGTTAGGAACTCTTACTTTCACATCTACAAACCATTTTTTTTTTTTAAATCCACTCCATGACGGAAATTGCTTCCATTTTTTCCTTTTAACTTTAAAAATAGAACCTTAATTTTCTTGAATCGGCTCTTGTATTTGTTAACCTTTTCTTGAATCTCCATTATAACTTTTGCAGATAGCCAATAGCTGTTCCTCAATTTTCCTTCCAATTCTTTACTCCCATTAGTCCTTCTTATTCTTTTTTAGCTTTCCACCGATTCAATTCCATCATAAACAAAAGGGAATCAGCCTTTATTGGATGAGTCATATGAACTTGTGTGGTAAGAAAGTTAACTGAAATTGACCCCGAAAAGCACCACACAAAAAACCCCATTTCGATCCTATATAAGCAGCCCCTAATGGAAATTAATGAAATTGACTCAATCGAATTCTTCAAGAATAAGAATTTACTTGAAAGATTATTTGGATAGAGAATATGCGGAAGCATACCTTAATCCATAATAATTAGTAATTACACATTTGGGTTCCTTGGTTCTTTTGATTGTTACGTACGCAGCCTTCTTCCTCAAAGAAATGGAAACTCTAAGAGACGGCTAGAGTTTTCAGTACGTACAATTAGAGACCACAACCACATATTTATATTATTATGTAGTTGTTAAAACAACCCATTATAGTTTTTGCAACTACATCCTTGAGTTTCTGTACATTATAAATAACTCTACAATTTATTAAGATAACGAACTCATATAATTAAATATAGATCACCATAATTGGATCTTAAACTTTATAATAATCATAGTCACATAATTAATTTAGAGATACATATATATCTACATGTCCAAATACTACATAATAATATGTGTGTTCATAACTTAAGTCCAAATTCTAATAATCTCCCACTTGGACTTATGTTTCATGTGCACATGCAGTAGACCAAATAACTATGTGAAAGTTATGGATCAATATAGGTACTACCAAACTTTAGTTTGTCATCTTAAACCAATCCTATCCATTAGTTTCGTTAATACATAGATCAAAGAGGCCTTTGCTGCATTAAAAGCACAACTAAACCCAACGATGATCACATATATTAATTCAACTAAATGGCCTGGATTGAGTATAGATGTGTAGCATGGAAATTATATATGAATATAATCTATACATATTTATTTCCAACTGGTCCACATAAGATCATTTAACCAAATATAACATCTAAGGTGGAAACAAATAACTGAACTCTATTATATTAATGAGCAAATAGTATAAATGTATATCATCTTGACAACTTTAATAAGAGTAATAAGTATAAATATAAATTATAGACTCCCACTGAATTCAAATACCCTCTAGAGATAAAACACTCATACTAATAGTGTGTTCTACAAAGGCTTTCGGTGTCAGAACTTTAGTTAGCGGATCCGCATGCATGGAGCCTATCCCAATAAACTCAATACTAACTATACCATCATGAATTCGCTCTTTCACAATAAGGAACTTGATATCTATATATTTAGACTTTGTCGAGCTCCTGTTGTTATTTGAATAGTAGATTGCAACTTTATTATCACAAAATAATTTAAGTGGTTTTTCTATCCCGTCAACCATGAGCAGTCCAGTAATAAAATTCCACAGCCAAAGAGTTTGATTTGATGCCTCATATCATGCTACAAATTCTGCCTCCATAGTGGAAGAACCAAAAAGTATATATTTGGCACTCTTCCATGATATCTCTCCTCCAGCAAGCAAGAAAATGTACTCTGATGTAGATCTCATACTATCTTAACATCCACCTAAGTCAGAATTTGAATACCCAATGATCTCAAATTTTTCTGACTTTCTATAAGTGAGCATGTACTCCTTTATTCTCTGCAAATACCTCATGACCCTTTTGACTGCTTACCAATGAACGTGAAGGTTTAAAATGGCAAAAATTATCAAAACGAAAGCATGCTAGTTAAACAAAAAAATTTACCTCTGTGATTGAATGGCATTCTTCGTATTGATGTAGATGTCTGCATAAGGATACTTGAAGCTATTGGATCACGTCCTTATAAACGTCTACTGCGTCTCATTCACGTGAAACCTTTGATCTTCCGAAATGGTACTCGTAGCATAGCTGGTGAAAGTTTAAAAATTGAGTTTGCTAAGCCTTTGAAGGCTTCTCCGTCAAAATGCTTTCAGTTGGGTTTCTCTGTGATTTGAAAAAAATTGAAAAACCTACTTCACAGAATGCAGGAATGCCTTTTCATTTCCTTTCCACATTCCTTGAGAAAGAGCATCCAACTGCGTGAAAATAGAAAGCATCCATACTTTCTGTTATCCTTCATGCAAAACAATACGGGATCCATCTCGTGTTGTTTATTATTATTATTATTTTTATTTTAATTAATTAAATTTAATTTTTTTAATTTTATTTTACCCTTAATATGCATCGCCGTGCATTTAGAGAGGGGAAGTATACTAACAGCTCTCTAAAAGATATTTACCATCCTTAGACTTCTAGTCTAATGATCTACAACTCTTAGAATGCTTTCACTTTCCAAGGAAGCTGCTCTAAAGTAAACATTCAAGTCATGTTCCTCAAGATTCTGGATAATTAGATCATTTGAACAGTCACAAGGGGCAATATAGCGTAGAAGTTTTCTTGTACAAGTCTGTTGTAACTAACTAGTCACATATACACAACATACAAGTATATCGACTCTACAAAAGAACCTCAACTACCGTATATCAAAGTATATGTTTTTAGTTTCATCAGACTACCAACTCATACTTAAGCGGTAGAGTATTAGTCCACGCTGTAGTAGTAATAGTCTGGATTTCTTTAAATAGTACTTTTAGAAACCACTATACATCTCTTATTCTACGCATTCAAAATACGTTCATATTATGAAGTGAGTGGACTACTCACTGGTTAAAAGTAAGCCATTCCCCATTTGAAATTCATAATATAATAACCTAAATATGATGAGATTCCCATTCTCATCAATCGGTTAAGAATAAACATATATGTGTTAAGTAACCCGTGATCTATACCTTACTGTGAAAAACTACTATTCATATGGATCACTTACTTAAACACTACTAGTCCTTTTCAAACGAAAATCGTGCACAAATAAAATGTAAATTCACAAACAAATTTTGAAAATAAATTCTTCTATTAATAAATTCGATAATTACATCAGACAAACTAATCTAGAGGGCATATATTCCAACAATCTCCCACTTCCACTCTAAGACTAAGAAAGTTCATAGGTGCCCACCCCTATGACGTCTAAGTATCTCTTGAAGATTCTTTCAGCCAAAGGCTTGATGAAAGGATCTGCTAGGTTGTTCTCCGAGGCTATCTATTCCACCACGATTTTTCACATTTGAATGAAATCCCGGATCAGGTGGTACTTCCTTTAGATGTGCTTTCCCTTCTTGTGGTTCTTGGGTTCTTTGGATTGTGAGACTACTCTAGAGTTGTCGCAATACACCATAATCGGTCTATTCATGTATGGTACAACTCCAAGTTCTGAAAGGAACTTCTGGAGCCAGACTTCTTCCTTGGATGCTTCCGAAATTGCCACATTCTCAGCTTCTATGGTTGAGTCAGTAATACAAGATTATTTGATACTCCTCCATGAAATAACTCATTCAGACAAGGTGAAGATATATCCACTAGTGAATTTTCTCTCATCTCTATTTGCCTGGAAATCTGAGTCTATATATCCAGTAGAAACCAAGTCATCAGTCATGTAAACCAGCATATAATCTTTCATACCATTGAGGTACTTGAGAATATGTTTTACAACATGCTAATGAACCTCCCCAGGGTTTGATTGATATCTACTAACTAATCTTACGACAAAGCAGATATCGGGCCTAGTGCACAACATGCCGTACATGAGACTTCCTACAGCCGAAGTGTAGGGAATCCTACTCATTCTATCTTTTTCCTCTTGAGACTTAGGATAGTCCTTAGAAAAAAAAGACAACACATGTTTGCAAGATATTAGAGCTCCCTTGCATAAGTTCATATTAAACTTGGCTAGCATTTTGTCAATGTATGTCGTTTGGGATAATTTTAAGATTCTCTACTTCCTATTTCTAAGGAGCTTAATCCCGAGAATGTAACTAGCTTCTCCTAAATCCTTCATATTAAATTGACTAGACAGCCAAACCTTAGTAGATGACAATGTTCCTATATCATTTCCAATGAGTAGAATATCATCCACATATAGGACAAAAAAAATCACATTTATGCATTCCATTTTCCTGTACATGCATGGTTCATCCTCGTTTTGAATGAAATCGTAAGATTTTACAGTTTCGTTAAAACGAATGTTCCATGTTTTAGATGCCTGCTTAAATCTATA
Organism: Voacanga thouarsii; assembly: GCA_026120185.1. Classification (NCBI taxonomy): domain Eukaryota; kingdom Viridiplantae; phylum Streptophyta; class Magnoliopsida; order Gentianales; family Apocynaceae; genus Voacanga; species Voacanga thouarsii. The sequence goes on from JANUWF010000982.1 coordinate 4,925,438, forward strand.
AATGGACTTCTTAAACTTGTAAACCATATGATCTTGGCCTTTAACAATAAAACTTTTCGGTTGGGACATATCGATGTCTACGTTAAGATATCCATTAAGAAATGCTGTCTTGACATCCATTTTCCATATTTCATAGTAGTAATGACATGCAATGGCAAGAAGGATACGGATGGACTTAAGCATGGCTACCAGGGAAAATGTTTCATCATAATCGATTCCTTCTTTCTGAGTATACCATTTCGCCACAAGCCTAACTTTGAAGGTTTCCACCTTCCCATCCGCTCCCATCTTCCTCTTGTATAACTACTTACACCCAATGGGTTTTATTTCTTCAGGTGAAGTTACAAGATCCCAAACCTGATTGAAGTACATAGACTCAATCTCGGCTTTTATTGCTTCATACCATAGATCTGCATTGACATTAGCAATAGCCTCCTCGTATCTAGTGAGATCTTATTCCTGATGGTCAGAGATTAGTTTGAAAGCCTTTCCTGTCCATCTTTTTTGAACTCTAGATATCCTCTCACTACAACGAAGCTCCGTTTGTATAGGTTCTTGAGACTATGCCTCTTCTTGTTCTATAATCGGGTCTGAAGAAGTTGACTCAAAAGATAACTTCTCCTCGAGTTCCAACTTTGTTGAACCCTTAGTGGAAGTACTTTGATCATCTTCTAAGTATCTAGCATTAGTACTTACTAGTATTTTCTGCTCCTTGGGATGATAAAAGTAACTTCCTTTTGTCCCTTTTGGATACCCAACAAAGTAGTATAATTTTGGTCTTGATTCTAGCTTATCTCCCTTGATCAATACATAAGTTGGACAACCCCATATCCTGAGATGATTTAGACTTAGTTTACACTCAGTTCACATCTCATAGGGTATCCTAGGTACTGACTTGGAAGGTACTAAATTTAGAATATATACCGCTGTTTCCAAGACATATCCCCCAAAAGAGATCGGAAAAATATCATGGGATAGCATGCTTTGGACCATTTTCATTAATGTCCTATTCCTTCTCTCAACTACTCCATTCTACTGGGGTGTACCCGCTGCAGAGAGTTGAGATACTATTCCATGATGTACTATGTAATATTCGAACTCATCAAGGAGGTATTCTCCACCACGATTCGATCATAAGGTTTTGATCAATTTACCTGTCCGACGCTCTACTTCAGCCTTAAACTCTTTGAATTTATCAAAAGAGTCAGACTTACACCTTATCAAGTAGACATAACCAAACTTTGTACAATGATCCGTGAAAGTGATGAAATACTCAAAACCCCCTCTAGCTTGAGTAGACAAAGGACCACACACATCAATATGAACAAGACATAATATTTTCTTGGCTCTATCAACCTTTTGGGTAAACGACCTTTTGATCATTTTCCCCATAAGGTAGGATTCACATTGAGGCCAACTTTCCAATTTTAATGAGCCCAAAGGCCTATCATGGATTAACCTCTGAATCCTGGTTGAGTTAATATGGCTCAACCTTAAATGCTAAATATATGAGTTATTAACATTGGTCTTTCTCTTCTTATTTAAAGGTTCAAACCGAATGTTATTTATTTGAATATTTATAAGATTTAAAAAGAATAAATTTTCATACATGTGCCCTGTACATAAAACTTCTCTATTTCTACTGATAGTAATACCAGAATGGAAAGAAATAGAATATCCATGATTTATTAGCTTTGCAACTGAAATCAAATTATGTCTAAAATCGGGTACATATAAAATATCCTTTAATACAACTACTTTATTATAATAAAAAGTAAGATCCAACTCTCCCATTGCAAGGGCTTATACTCATGCTCCATTTCCTACTCGTAATTCATGCTCACCCTTCTGGAGTCTTCTTATCTTTCTAAACCCCTGCAAGGAGTTATAGATATGATCAGTGGCACCAGAATCAACAATCCAAGTAGAAATTGATTCAACTATTGAAATAAACTCTAAATAGAGAATAATACCTGTAGGGTTTTTCTGGGCCTGAAGTTCCGGACACTCTTTTTTATAGTGTCCCTTCTGCCCACATTTGAAGCATTTGCCTTTGGGCTGGTTCTTGGGTTGGGCCGATGCGTTTCCCTTCTTCTCCTTAAACTTCGTGGACTTGGGCCTAATTCTGAAAGAAAAAGTCCTAATAATCATAGCCTTGGACTGTGGCTTAATGACCTTCTCCACCATCTGGAGCTCTTTCATTAACTTAGTTAAACTCATGTTTAACTTATTCATATTGTAATTCAACTTGAATTGAGTAAAAGAACCCGACAGAGATTCCAGAACCATGTCCACTTAGCTCTCGGGGTCAATAACAGCCCCTAAGACTTTCGTTTCCTCGAAAATAGTAATCATTTTGAGCATATGCTCCCTGACTGATACTCCCTCAGCCATCTTAGTATTTATGATCGTCCTAAGAGCTTCCTGCCTTGCATGCTAGCTCCTATCGGCAAACATTGTAACTAATGATTGGCTAATGTCATATGCACTGGTCATATACTCATGTTTTGATTGGAACACATTAGACATGGAGACCAACATATAGTATCGAGCCATTTTGTTAGCCTTTTTCCATGCTTTCTTAGCCTTGCGCTCGTCAACGGTGGAACTTTCCCCGATAACAGGGCAGGTTTCAAAGAAGACACACATAATTTGAACCTGTTAGCTTATTCTCACGGAGAATAACTACCAAATGACTAAAAGAACTTCTACCAATCATTTCTAAAATATCGGAAATAAAAGAAATTTTATTTTGTGAAAAAATAAAATAATTTGTGACTTTATCCTCATATTAAATCTAATAATAGTTAACCCTATCACTATTATTTTTAATATGTTTAGTTTGGCTTTTAGAAAAACTAACATAACTTTTTTGGAAGATTAACAGTTTCCTAAGCTAAGTGTATTAATCACCACAAATTAATTTTCCTTCTAGGTAATGATCTAGAAGATAATTCCACCGTGGGATGACCATTTCTTCTCATTTCCTATAGACATTCCTTACACTATAACTTTCAACGTGGGCTGACCGATCATAACATGTGTTTCGAATTATTAATTACATCCATCCATTAGTTCTAGATCCTTGTAGTATCCACATCCTATACGAGTTCACTCCCAAGGTGACACACAAGGACCCACGATCTTTAATGAGGATCGTGATGAAAGCCGTGAGGCCGTTAGAACCCTTTTCCCACTTAGTATTTTAAAATAAGGGTTTTCTTGAAAAATATCTTTTAAAATTTTCAATTAAGTTTTCTTTTAACTAAAAATAAAATATCTAAACCCATAAAAATTTCTATGTCAAGGTTTATACCCTTAGAGAAATTTTTTCATGAATTAATTTTATTTAAGTTAATAAATTTAATAATTTCAAACATTTCTAACAAAACTTTCGAGAGATTTTGATCTCAAGATTAATTTGACAAAAACAATTTTTCTTGTTAAAATTCAATCAAAGTGGTTTTCTATTTTAATTCACAAAAATATCTAAATCCAATATATTTTCTATGTCAAGGATAAAATCCTTTGAGAAAATAATTCTGAATTAATTTTTATTCGAATTAAAATTAATCATTTGATTTAAGAAAAATAATTTTTTTCTTTGTCAAAAATTCCCAAAGACTTTGGTCTTTGAGAAAATGTACACATAAGGTACAAAAAGAAATAAGCATGCTAGAAAATTATAAACGTTTTTATACTATAAACCATAAACCGCCTATGCTCTTAAAAAACATTGGGCTTATACGACATTTATGAAAGCAATCAAAATACAGTGTTCCTATACTTTTACTTGCGAAACTTATAGTAAAACTACCTATACCAATAAACACGAAGGATAACAGAAAAAATCCAAAACAAATATTTTCTTATTTTAGTTAAGCCTAGTATGCTTCCTACATTTGTCAAACCATGTCTCTGATACCAATTGTAGGCTTAAAATGACAAAAGTTATCAAAACGAAAGCATGCTAGTTAAACGAAAAATTTACATTTGTGATTGAATGGCTCTCTTTGCACTGATGTAGATATCTGCACAAGGATATCTTTGTAAACGTCTACTATATCTCATTCACGCGAAACCTTTGATCTTCCGAAATGATGCCCATAGCACAGCTGATGAAAGCTTAAAAATTGGGTTTGCTAAGCTTTTGAAGGCTTCTCTGTCAAAATGCTTTTAGTTGGGTTTCTCTGTGATTTGAAAAAATTGAAAAGCCTACTTCACATAATGCAGGAATCCCTTTTCATTTCCTTTCCACATTCTTTGAGAGAGAGCATCTAACCACGTGAAAACAGAAACCATTCATGCTTTCTATTATCCTTCACACAAAACAACACGGGATCCATCATGTGTTGTTTTTTTATTATTTTTTAATTTAATTAATTAATTAAATTAAAATTTTAAATTTTATTTTACCCTTGGTCTTATTGATTGGGCCAGATAAAATTATTTACTCTTGAGCTTGAACACCCATAAATAATAAATCTTAATTATTTATTTTATGGACTTCAGTAAATAGCCTAATAAATAATTAACAAACCCAAATAGATCAATATAAAATATCAGACATTTTATCTAGTTTTATATCTAGATTAATTTTCTAATTATTCAATATGGGCCTTGAGCCCAATCTAGATTAAGAAAATATTGACCCCAAGGATAATACTACATTAGCAAAGTCTTCGACCTACAGGTGTAATGATTAAAATATCCCTCTACGTATTGTCGTGCATTTAGAGAGGGAAAGTGTACTAACACCTCTCTAAAAGACATCTACCATCCTTAGACCTCTAGTCCAATAATCCATGACTCCTGAAATATTTTCACTTTCCTAGGGAACTACCCTAAAGTAAACATCCAAGTTATGTTCCCTAGGGCTCTGGATAATTAGATCATTTGAATAGTCACAAGGGGCGATATAGCGTAGAAATTTTCTTGTACAAGTTTGTCTTAACTAACTAGTCATATACACCCAACATAGAAGTATATCGGCTCTATGAAAGAACCTCAATTACAGTATATCAAAGTATATGTTTCTAATTTCGTCAGACCACCAACTCATATTCAAGCGCTAGAATATTAGTCTACGTTGTAGCAGTAATAGTTTGAGTTTCTTTAAATAGTACTTTTAGAAATCACTATTATAGGTCATATTCTACATATTCAAAATACGCTTATGCTATGAAGTGAGTGGACTACTAACCGGCTAAAGGTAAGTCATTCCCCATTTGGAACTCATAACACAATAATCTAAATATGATGAGATTCTCATTCTCATCAATCGGTTAAGAACAAACATTTATGTGTTAAGCAACCGGTAATCCATATCTTACTATGAAAGACTACCATTCATATGGATCACTTACTTAAACACAACAGGTCATTTCCAAATGAAAATTGTACACAAATAAAATGTAAATTCACAAACAAATTTTGAGAATAAATTCTTTTATTAATAAATTCGATAATTACATTAGATAAACTAGTCTAGAGGGCATATATTCCAACAAAACGAGGCCCGAATTGCTCAAATAACTACCTAACATTCCAACTACGAAGGCAAATCTGGACGAGTACAGACTTGCGCATACATGAGACGTCCAAATGTTGAAGTATAAGGAATGTCTCTTGTTTACTTGGATTTAAAGTTATTTTTAAGGTATTGTTTGTTGCTAAATTTATCTTCTTTAGCAACAGGAGTATCGAGTGGTTTACAATTTTGCATCCCAAATTGTTGTAGTAGCTTCTCGATGTAAGTCTTTTGTGATAATTCAAGTAATCCTCAAGAACGATCTCGATAAATTTAGATTTCTAATACAAAAGTTGCATCACCAAGATCTTTCATCTCAGATTTCTTTGGGAGAAATTTCTTAATTTCATGTCTTAATCTTACATCATTACATGCTAGCAAAATATTATAAAGGACTAAAAAGATGTACTAATCCCCACAAAACTTGTGATATACACAATTATCTATGACATTTGTCTTAAAATCAAATGTTAAAATTACCTTGTAAAATTTGTAATACCATTGACGGGAAGCATGTTTAAACCCATAGATAGATTTCTTAAGTTTACAAACCATTTGTTTATAATCTTTAGAATCTAAACTCTTCAGTTGTACCATATAGATTGTCTCATCAATGTTTTCATTGAGAGATGCAGTTTGGACATCTATTTGCTATAGTTTAAGATCAAATTGTGCTACTAATGCCATAATATTATAAAAGAGTCTTTTGAAGAAATTGGAGAGAAAGTCTCTTTATAGTGAATGTCCTCTTTTTGAGTAAATCCTTTAACGACCAGATGCGTTTTATATCTTTTCACACTACCTTTTGAATCCTTCTTGGTTTTAAAAATCCATTTACAACCAATCAGTTTCACACCTTCAGGTAAAGATACAAGATCCCAAATGTCATTGTCTTTCATGGATTATATTTCCTCACCCATGATATTTATCCATTTTTGAGCATTCAAGCTTTCAATGGCTTGATGGAAGGTGACTGGATCATCTACCGTTGAGTCAATGCCTTCCACATGCTTGGTAAAAAACACAATGTAATCATCACGAATTACATTTCTTCTTTCTCGAATGGATCTTCGTAAAGATATTAGTTCTTAAGGTTGTTGAGATTGCTCCTCAGGAATAATTGGTTGAGGAGTGACTGTATGATCAGGATTAAGTATATCTTTTTAATCTAAGTTAGGAAGAAATTCAACATTATCTTGCGTTGATTGTTGTTGTTGAACACTGTTAGGTACAGAAACCAATACACGTTTTGGAACAACTATAGGAAGGCAAATATATTTTTCATTAAAGATAATATTTCTTAATTTATCTTTCCCCTCAACCTCAAAATCCTCAAAGAATCGGGTATTTTCCGTCTCAAAAAATGTTCTATTATGGGAATCATAGAACTTGTAACCTTGTGACCGTTCAGAGTATTCAATAAAATAGCAACTAACAATTCTTACATCCAATTTATTTTCATTGGGCCTATAAGGCCTTGCTTCAGCTGGACATCCCTATACTTGCAAATACTTTAACACAGGTTTCTTACATGTCCATAACTCATATGAGGTTTTGGTTCGTTACTTTAGTTGGAACTCTATTTAAGATATAGACTGCAGTTTTAAGTGCATCTCTCCAGAGTGATTATGGTAAAGTAATATGACAAATCATACTTCTTACTATGTCCTTAAGGGTTCTATTTCATCTTTTAGCAACTCCATTCATGCTGAGAGATCTCGGCATAGTATACTGAGGGACGATCCCACACTCTTCCAGGAATTTAACAAATAGCCCTAGACACTGTTCACCTAAACTGTCATTGCTGGAGCATTTAATCCTTTTACCTAGTTGATTTTCAACTTCGACTTTAAATGCTTTGAAGTTGTCCAAGACTTCTAATTTCTCATGTATCAACAATAGGTAACCTAACAAGAGTAATCAGTTATGAATGTTATAAAATAGTGTTGATCATTTCAAAAAGTTGTGGGAAATGGTCCATATATATCCGTATGTACTAGTTCCAAAACATCTTTAACTCTCCCGGCGCCTATCTTTTTCTTATTTGTTAACTTACCCTTAATACATTCAACACCTATTAGAGTGTTTGAAGTATCAAGTATTTCGAGAATTCTGTTTGATACAAGTCTTTCAATTCTCCTTTGGGAGATATGACTTTATCTTGTGTACCATAATGAGTAGGAATCCTCATTAGTTAATTTTTGTTTGGTGTCCTATGTATCAATGTTTTTAGAATCGGACCGGACATTGAACTAAAAAATTTATTGGTTCACAGTTTAATGGTTTAATTATAATTAGATCGTAATTCAACCGGTAATATTATATTTTAATATTTTAAAATATAGTTTATAAAAAATAAAATTAATCCAATAATATAATGTAATTTTAATTTATAAACATATAAATATTTAAATTCATAATTAATATAATGTACTAAAATAATAAATTACTAATAAAATAAATAATTTACAACTACAAATTTTAAAGTAACCATTTTACTTTATTACTAACAATCTAGCACATAACAAAATTAAAAGTATTAGTCATTCTTAGTTTATTATAAATACGCAATTTCAAATCCTTATTACTTAAAACAAAGGTACACATCCTCAAATTCCTCTAAACCAACTTTCATCATCATGATCCTCATTGTTGGATGCACTACTAGTGCTTGCAACTCCAACATTAACATCTAATAGTTGTGACTCAAATGCAAATTGATCCATTCTTGAAAGATCAATGTCATCACCAATATCTTCCACCACAAAATTATCACCATCATTGTCATTTACAAATAATTTAAATAGATTTAAAAGAGTAAAAAAATATAACACTAGTGTATTATAAGTAATTTTGATCAATATTAAAAAAATAAAGATTAACCTTCTCTTCCACGACGACATTGCCTTTGTAATCTTGGTTCCTCAAGCTCTTCATACAACGTTTTCTCTACTTTTTCAATGTTACTTGAAGGCTCATCCTCCATACCTTCAAGAATCTAATAGTCAGTAGTATTTATACTTCCATAATCAATAGTCAGTAGTATCTCTTCTTGTTAGACAACAACCTATTATCAAACTAAAACTAATATGTTATATCAAATAAACATTTAAAAGAATAATCAATTAAAAAAAATAAATTTACCTATTTTTCAACTTCAAGTTGTAATGAACAAAGATAAGGTCACTAAATCTTTGATATTCGAAACTATTTCTCTTTTTAGTATGTATCCTTTCAAACACACTCCAATTTCTTTCATATCCAGAAGAACTACTTGTTTACCCTAAAATACAAATTGCCAACTTTCTTAAATTTGGTGCTCCATAACCAAACATTTTCCACCACTCATCTATTAAGAAGAATAAAATTAACAATTGAATTAAGAATAATGAAACAAAATTATATAATAACAATTTAATAACTAACATAAAAATAAAAGTGAAAGAATTAATATTATCAGGTGGAAAAGTTTTGTAGGTCTCTTTTGCAACATTAGAACCAAAACTACCTAATTAGTCTCTGAATGTAATACTCTCTTATAATATTTTACTCCAACCCTCCTTGGTCTTTTTAGTAACAATCTCAATAAGACTATCCATGACATAAGATTTATTACAAAAGTTTTCTCGATTATATTGAAAGATAGGGTTCAACAAATATGCAACAGCATGTATACTTTTCTTCAAATGTATATCCCATGTTCATTTAATGATATTAGTATACACCCTGTAATATTTTTTTTCTTTTTGATTGAATATCATTTTAATTGCCTTCGTGCCCTATGCATGCCATCAATTGCATAACCTAAAGATGATTTTTTATCACTATCCACAATATGCAACAAATGCATCAAGGGCTCTACTACTTTAACAATAATATGATAAGCATTCTAAAACTTGTTATCCAAAATGATTGCAACCACTTCGTTTGTTTTATTTTTTCTATAAAGCTTAGAATTACAAAACTCCTTACAAATCACCAAAACCCTTAAGTCATGCATATATTGATAGACATTATTGAGAGTAATAAAAGTGGTAGCAAACATAGTAGCACCTGGACGAATGATTTCAATCCAATCTTTTCCTTTTCTCAACCAGCTCAACCAAAAACCATGATTATATGCAAATTTAGTAATTGCAGAAGCCTTCTCAGCAAGAATTTGTACATGGCCCAATTTACTAACATCCCACAATACTAGATTCAAGAAACAAGCTGCACATGGAGACCAACTGATTAATGGATAAACATTATTAATTAATTTTCTAGCAACCACATAATTTGCCCCATTGTCGGTCACCATATGAACAACATTAGTTGGACCAACTCATTCAATAACTTCTTTAAATAACTCATACAAAGTTCGTGCATTTTTCACAACATCAGGGGCATCAATAGATTTCAAGAAAATAGTTTCACGAGGATAGTAAACCAGAAAGTTAACTAATGTCCTTTGTTTGTTATTAGTCCAACCATCACCCATTATAGTGCAACCAAGTTTTTCCCACTCCTTTTTCATAGAATCGACAAATAACTGCACTTCTTTTTTTGCATCATTCAATAAAGAAACTCGCAATTGATGATAATAGGGAACTTTAAATCTTGGCCCTATAGCACATGCAGCATCAAACATCTGTTGGAAATAGATATAATTCACAGCATTAATGGGTAAACAAGTATCATAGAAAAATTTTACAACTTCCATATGTGATCTATGTACCGCCTCTTTATTTGCAAGCACATTTTTTAAAGTTGGTTGAGAGCCTGGAGTTTTTCATTTTTCTATTTGAGATGCATTAAGTTTCAAGTGGTCACGAGGTATAGTATCATTTGGATGAGGTATTTCTTGAACATCTCTGTCATCTTCAAAGTTTGCTACACTAGGTCTATAAGGATTTTCAGAATCAAAGTTTTCTTGAGTCTCTCTCTTTTTTTTAACAATGTCATCAAGAGAATTTTTCATTTGAAATTTCACATCATGTGAACATGTGGGCAAGACTTGACTTGTCCTTTTTTTTTAGCTAAATGTTGTTTCATTATATATATTCCACCACTTTTCCCCCTAAAACCACAATACAAACATGCCAACACAATCTTTCCATTAATGACCTTTTGACCTATATGATTCCAAGCAATGTCAGATTTACTTTTCCCAAATGAAGTGTTATCTAATGGAGCAGCTGATGGAGGAGTTGAACTATCTTTTGAAAAATCCATTTCCATTAAGTCAATCCTACAAAGGAAACAAAACTAATCTATTGAGATGTTGTACAAAAAGAAACCAAAGATAAAGTGATAAAATAGAAACAAAAATTTAACAAAACTAATTTAATCCCCAAGACATTCAGCAGAACCACATTTCTATCCTCTAATTTTCTAATAAAAAATAACCATTCTATCTCAAAACACTCCCAAGTCCCAAGGATCAAGAAAAAATGCAGCACAAAAATCTGAAAAGGAAAGGGGAAAAAAGATAATGACAATGCATAAAAGGATGCAAAAGGAACTACACTTAGTGTGCTTCAATCATAATTGATAAGTCATTGTTAGAAAATAAGAATGCTCAAGAGTTCCAGTTGCTGGAAATACAGTGGATAATAAAATCTACTTTCCGAACTTTTTTTAACTATGTTATGAAATTAAATTAATTAATATGAATTTATTATAGTAAATTAATTTCTATATTGTAATTTTAATTATTACCTAAATATAGTAAATAAAATCCTATTGGTTATAGAATACGTATTAAGTCCAAGAAGGTTATGCATGAGAAAAGTAGTTGTGAAGCAAAACAAAAATAAAAGTGGCCGAAAGAAAATACTTTTTCAACCTCTTGTAATGTCAAATATAAAAGAAAAAAAAAAAAGGAAAATGTGGAATCAACCATGAAGATGGAACAGTCTCGTTTCAATATGCTAATTGTAGATTAAAAAAAAAAAAGTCTCTTTTCAACAAATGAATTAACTATCTATCAACTGAACACTAGCAAGTAAGTTTAGTTTTTTTTAATTAATTATTTATTCTTCCGTCTAAATAACGGTACAACAAATGTTTCTATCAATTTCAAATAATAATCAAATTTTAATAATAATTTAAATGTCCCAATAACTTTTAACTTCTACTGTACTACTGTTCTCCATATAGATGAATCCTCATCACTTTTGCAGATAGCCAATAGTTGTTCCTCAATTTTCCTTCCAATTCTTTACTCCCATAAGTTCTTTCTATTCTTTTTTAGCTTTCCACCGATCCGTTCCATCATGAACAAAAGGGAATCAGCCTTTATTGGATAAGTCGTATGAACTTGTGTGGAAAGAAAGTTAACGGAAATTGTCCCCGAAAAGCACCACAAAAAAAACCCCACTTCGATCCTATATAAGCAGTCCCCACCGGGAGCTTGGGACAGAGGAATAGATGCAGCAATTATTCCTCTGTTCCTTCTCTATCTCTTATTCTGTTTCTTGCAGGATCCTTTCTTCATAATCATTCTTCCGTACAATGGAGAACAAAGCTTTCAGTGCAAAGAACAAACCAAAAGCAAGACTTCCGCCAAAGAGAGGGGAGATTAAACGCAAGATTCTCAGAATGATTTTCAGATCAGTCGTATCATTTGTCTCGAAGATGATCGATGGGAGAAACTGGGGAGATGGAAGATGCTCGAGCATAACCCCCGTCGTCCCAAATCAAATTCCAGGTGGGTTTAGCGTAGAAGGCCACATTCATGGATGATTTCTTTACCTCTGATAAAAACTCCGGTAATTTCCCCGGCTATGAAGTTTCTCTTTACAATTTGCCAAAAGTTGGTAGCTTTTTTCCTTCTTTACTTTAGTTGGATATTCCAGAAGAAAGGGATGGGTAAGAGTTTACTGTCTAGTCCAATACTTTTCAGTTTTGCTCCTGAATTTACTGTAACTAATAGCTGCATGTAATTGTATTACTGTGATTTATATTTTATAGTGATATGTACTTGTTTCCCTGTGATTCATTTTTTACAGTGATGTGTACGTGTTTCCTTTTTTCCACCTTGCATTTGAAACCTTGAAAAACATGAGACTTTTCATTTCTTTTTTGCTCAAGAGATATAAGTACCATTTCCCAGGTCGAGAAGATGGTGAAAGAAGATAATTCTGATAACTAAGGCTCAAGAGATATTTATGCACATTTGAAGAATTGCAAATTAATAACTAAGGCGTAAAATTAAAATTTTGCCGTACACTTGTAATTATTCATTTTCAAACCTAACTCGTATGGTATTTTGATAAGAAAGGAAACGCCCTTCACAAACCACACCTTCAAAATAAGGAAAGCAGAAGTCATATAAGCCTGACACAAGAAGCAACATTGCTGAATCATTCATTCATTCTGTTTCTTTCATTGTCTGATTTGGAAACAATAATGAGACATATTGGCCGAATGCAGAGTACCCATGAATTTATTTTCCATCCAGGTCAAACACTATATCACTCTCAATTAGAATTATACTTGATTCCTAATCGAGTTAAATTTAATATTTTTAAATAAATTTTAAAAAATATTAAATTAAAATTGAACTTTTATCAAATTCGAGATGGGATAACTTGATAAATGTGCAATTCATGTACAACTATATTGTCAACAAGGTTGTGACTGTGGCACACAATTGTCCACAGGTGAGACCTCCATCTTTAGGTCAAAGTTTTTGTTCTACCACAATAGTAGACAAGGTGAGGGAGGAAGAGGACGCAGCAGTGTAGCACCACCCATTGATTTCCAATCTTGAGTCTTTATCAGGGGTGGAAGTAGAAAAAATATTCAGAAGGAGTCAAAATTTAATATATCATTATTAGTAGAAATTTTTTAAAAAATAAAGGATCGAATATACAATAATTTATAATTTATAATATAATATTACTATTATTAATAAAAATTTTAAAAAAATAGGGGAAGGCCTAACTAAGCCATGTGTCTGCCCCTGGTCTTTATATGAAACATCGAGGGAGCTCCTTGGTCAAATTTGATTGTCCGTATTAGAGAATTTTTCAGTATAATTGTCTCCTAAATTCCTAATAATATCATATGAAAAATAGAGAGTTGTCATGGTCATAAAAAAAATCATATACGAATTTGATTTTTGAAACATTAAATATCTCCCTTGCATGCGGAGTTTTTTTTTTTTTTTTGGTCAAATAAAATTACGCGTGAGAAGGCCATTTATAATTAATTTTGTGGAAACTTTTTGTCATGAATTGACCATCTACACTTTTTTTCCCCCTTTCCCTAGTTTCACAATCAGAAGGGTGAGAAAGTCATTGTCCCTTTTGGTTTTGGGACCAGGCCAGATAACTTCTGGGAAAATGACCATAGTCTGTTCCATCGTTCTCTCCAGGCCCTACTACTGCTATGCTACATGGTACCCCTCCCTCTCCTCTTCCCACTTCAATCCATCCACTTTATTAATGATGCCCTAGGTATCTTTTCAACCTCCAAGTCCCATATTGCACAACCATGCTAGAAGGGCAAAGGCCAGAAAGAAGATGAAGATGTATACTTGACCATCGAAATTTTGAAGAAAAAAAAAAAACACTCTTTGTTAGTATGCGTAATAGAGTTTAAAATCAATTTGTAAGAATAAGTAAGTTGATCGTCAAAGTTTAAAACCTTTCGACTGTTAAAGACTCTTTACACTTAGAAATTGTATAATTTCATGGTCTAGTGACCCCAGTAGCGATTGAATCTTGAATTCATTCGCCAGAAGACAAATGTTGTTAAAGACAAAGGTGTCATTTTTTCTCCATTTACACGGGAGTGAATTCGACGCCCTCCCGGGTTTGACTCTGGGCTTCAATCAATTGATTTGATGGACATAAAACAAATTTATCTGAGTAGTCACTATTAGAAACTGGATAATTAATCACGGAAATTAGTCAAAGAAAATTAAACGTGCGAGATTATTTACAAATCAGATACAGATTAGTCACAAATTTTTTTTTAAAGTTATGAATATATTGATCAAAGATTTTTGTGACGGATTCATAAAAGATTCAATTACGAAAAATTTGTGACTGATCACCTATAAATTCGTCACGAAAAATTAAAAAAAATAATTATATATTAATAAAATATTTTTGTAGCTAATTCGTGGGTGAATCAGTCACGAAAATATTTGTGGCTGATTCACGAAACGTGACTGATTCGTGGGTGAATCAGTCACGGATATTAACTATGAAAATCTTTTTTCAATATATAATCAATATCTGATAAAAAAAATTTGTAGTTGATTACCTACGAATCAATCACGAAAATCTTTTATCAATATATAATCAATTTTTTTTTAAATTTTTTGTGGCTAATGGGAACATCACCAGCCTACTAGAAACTAAAGAGGGAAGCTTTCTGCATCAATGCCCTTCGGGACCTCTACAGAAGATGTGAACCACACTGAAGTATTAATGGCGTCCGAATTCGATTCTCTGGTAAGAAGAATATTGATCATCGAAGGTCAAAGCTTTTCAACCACCATGGATGAAACTTCATGCTCGGAGACTAATTTGTTGGTCTACAGTCTACTGCTAGCCCCATCTGTGCCGCTTGAATGCACGTTCAAGAATTGTTTGAAGACCGAGGTTTCCTTTCCCATGCAATTACAGGGCCAAATGTTTGACTCTTGGCTTTTTTCAATTTAATGCATGAATGGACACTGTAGATAAGAAAATTTAGGGAAAAAAATTATTTGATGAAGACTAAAATAGAATTAAAATTAAATTATGAATAAATATAATTTTTTTAATTAATATAATTGGATTATTATTAAAAATACATTAAATCTAATATATTATGAAATTGTATTATGGTCAAAAGTCCATTAAATCCAATATATGTCATTGATTAAAATTGAATTGGGTCATTAAATTAAGACCCTTATTCAAGATCCAGTAAACCCAAATGATATGGGTTACATGAAAATTGGGTTAAACTTAAATAAAGCCCAAATCACCTCAAGTTCTAGTTCATTAGGGTTTGTTGGAATATTTCTCAAAATACCACATCGACTGTTTATGCTAAAGTCAATAGACCTTAAACTTATAAATAGGGCCTTCACTCAAAAGTTTAAAACCTAACATCCTCAAGCTTCAACAAATTCAAAGCTCATGCTCAAGTTTTAACAAATTTAAGGTTCAGAATCTTCATCAAATTTCAAGGCATTCATTTCATTTGAGATCAAACTCTTCAGTACTCGAATCAACGTTTTTTTAGAAAGAGAAGAATTGGAGTATTATCTTACAATTTAGGACTTTTTCGGGAATTTGTAACCACTTTTCATATTTACTAAATCTTTTGTATTTTTTGACATTTTTCTTATCTTGATTTGTAGATTTGAAATTTGTCGTCTTCAAATTTTTGGCATGCCCAGTGGGACAATCTCTTCCTCCCATCTCTTCTCTTCAATCTCAAATTTATGTATAAGCAAAAGCACAAAGCAACTCAATAACCCCAAAGAATAGCAAATTTGCATCCGCTCGTTCAAAGACTACTGATGTCATGGAGGCTGCTACAACTGCTAGCAAGGCTCCACAAGTTTCAAGCTAAGGTATGCTAACAAAAAGTAAGACTCAAGCTCTTTCACAAAGTAAAGCTCAAAACTTCAGCATTGTCTTATCACCTGCAACTAGAGCTGTCAAAATGGGCTAACCCCATAGGCCAGGCTTGGCCCACAAGCACTATGGGATGGGGTGAGTTGCAATTTTTTAGACCCATATTTCAACTGGACCTATTTAGCCCGGCCCACAAAGCCCATGGGTTGAATGGGGTTGGGTCGGGCTTGGCTAATAGGCCACCTCTTTTTTTTTTTTTTAATTTTCAAATTCAAAAATTATAAAAGTTTTAAAAGTCAAAACCACATACTAATTATAGATGATAATAGTAATATATAATATTTTTTTAATTTCTTTAACTAGTTAATAATTGTAAGTATAATACTAATTATATTCCTCTTTCTTATTGTGATTTGTGATTATTAGATGAACAATCCAACCTTGAAACAATCATGTCAAATATATCATCGCCAACAGTAGAGTCAAATAAAATCATTGAATAAATCTTAGATGATTGAAGAATATATATCTTTTTGGCAGACTGGCAGTATGAACAATACTTTTAGTCTCTCATGGCCTTTTTATAAAATTGTGAAACAAATGTTAATTTTTAACTTTGATGTTTCTAAATTTAAACTTTCAAATTGGATTATTGTATTTATATATTTGAGAGTTATGGATTTAATATGTGATTTGGATGTTTAATTTTCGAACTTGTTAAAATTGTAAATTTATGTAGAATTATATGTGTAAAGTATAATAGATAAAATATGCTTAACTTATTATTTGATATTTATATTTTATTTTAAATTATAATTTAATTCATTATATTTATACTAGAGTTAGAATTAAAGACTGAAAAATATAAATATGGTATGAATTTTTTTTAAAAAATATTATTTATATATAAATGGCCCATGAGCTAAGAAGGGTTGGGATGGGCTTAGGATTTTACTGCCCATAAAAGTAATGGGCTGGGCTTGTCTGACCCATATTTCTGCCAACCCACATGGGCTGGGCCGGGCCGGGCTAATCCATTTTGACAGCTCTACCTGCAACTGCAAAGTTGAAACAAGATGCTACTTCTACAATGCACAAGATGTCATCTTCATTAGAGAAGGACAGCAACTCCAAGTAAGATGACCAAAGCTCAATATTGGCTTTACGCCTCAATCATTCTATGGGGATCTCAAATCCAAAGTTTCATTCAATAAAGATTCGACTACTTCTTTTGTGGCGCCGGTTATGATGATTGGCACACAAAATCTAAATGAGCAACTCGTGAACCTCACAAAATTGGTGGAGAGACTTGCCAAATGCCCTCGAGAGCAAGATCTTATCATCACACATCTCATCAATCGTTTTGAGAAGACTGGCGAAACAAGTTAAACTCCTCCAAAGAGATTTGAAGTGCAAGAGAAAGTGGAAATTTCCAAGAAATCATAGGATATTTAGGTATCCTCTGAAGGCATGATTCCCGTCAATCAGCTCAAAGACTTCATCATGGACACGATTAAGGACAAGTATGAAGGAACCAATAAATCCACCTTTACATATGCAAAAGTCTTATTCGCAAAGAATCAACGATATGAGAATGCTAGCTGGATATCAGCTACCAAAATTTTAACAATTTGATGGCAAAGAAAATCCTAAGTAGTACGTGACTCACTTCATCGAGACGTACAATAATGCTAGAACTTATAGAAATCTACTAGTAAAGTAGTTTGTGCGATCCCTCAAAGGAAACGCATTTGATTGGTAGATCGATCTTGCACCTGGTTCCATTAATGATTTGGAGTAATTTGAATAAGAGTTTCTCAACAGATTCTACAACACTCGTAGGATCGTCAGCTTGGTAGAGCTCACCAACTCCCCGATAATGGAAAGATGAGCTAGTGGTGGACTACATTAACAAATAGAGAAATTTGAACCTCAATTGTAAAGATTGTCTAAGTGAATCATTTGCAATTGAAATGCGCATCCAAGACATGCACTGGGGACTCCAATATATTCTCAAAGGAATCATACCAAAGACTTTTGAAGAATTAGCTACACGTGCTCATGATATGGAATTGAGCATTGCTACACATGGAGGCAAAGCACATGTTCAAGACCCCAACAAAGGCAAAGAAAAATAAGATTTTAGAAAAGGAAACAAATTCTTTCCTAAAACTGAAGTAAAGGAATCTATGACCACAATTGCGGCTCCAATGAAGATTTCTTCGAATGTGACTTAGAAGGTGGATCCTCCACAAGAAAGGAAGAAGGTAACCTTAGAAGAAAAGTAGTCTAAGGAGTATTCTTTTTTTGATTCTGATGTCTCTTCAATGTTTGATGAATTGTTGGCTGCTAAAGCCAACGAATTGTCAAAAGCGAAACGTCCAAATGAGGCTAGACAAATAAATGATCCAAACTATTGTAAGTACCATCGACTGATTAGTCATCTCATTTAGAAATACATTATATTTCAGGACAAGATTATACAATTGGTTCATGAAGGACACATAGTCCTTAAAGAAGGTACAACATCTGCCAATTTGACAACGGTTGCAGTTTCTCATGTTGAACTATGTCCAACAACAACAAATAAGCCAATTCAGAAATCTTAAATATGCTCACTTGCATAATTTGGTAGTTGTGAGAATTCGCTTATTTTTGAATGTGCTTGATGAATCTAATAATCCAGTAGCTATAGAGAAAATATACAATTTCTTTGCAAAGGCTATCAATGTCAACCACCCCCCCCTCCCCAAAAAAAGTTCGGTTGTTGTTGGACATGGTAAAGTTAGACCTATCTATTGAACCTGTTGTTTTTTAGGCTAAGTTCAGAAATCTTGATCCTATCAAGGTAGGAGCTGATAGATAAATTTTTCCTGCTGAAGGATATCAACAAGAAGTTGAAGAACTTTTGGCACATAGCACTACTTCCTCAAACATTTAGCTAGAAGATGATAGCTGACGTTTGTGACAAGAAGGAAAAGATGTACTAAAGTCTCAAGATGTGGAGTTTCACTAGTAAGAAGTAGGTTTACTAAGAAAAATGTAAGGAAGGTTAAAAATAAGAAGATCAAACCCACATCAACAGTAGAAAGCTATCACTATAATATGCTCACTTGCATAATTTGGTAGTTGTGAGAATTGGCTTATTTTTGAAGATGCTTGATGAATCTAATAATCTAGTAGGTACAGAGAAAGCACCATGTCCAAGAGAGAAAGCTATCACTATAATATGCTCACTTGCATAATTTGGTAGTTGTGAGAATTGGCTTATTTTTTAAGGTGCTTGATGAATCTAATAATCCAATAGGTACAGTAGAAAGCACGATGTCCAAGAGAGAAAGCTATCACTATAATATGCTCACTTGCATAATTTGGTAGTTGTGAGAATTGGCTTATTTTTTAAGGTTCTTGATGAATCTAATAATCTAGTAGGAAGGTTAAAAGTAAGAAGACTAAACCCACATCAATGGTAGATAATTTTTTGTGGAAGAAATTTTCGACACCTCTCATGCTAAAAGATTTTATACGAAGAGAACTTGCTAAAAAGTTCAACATTGTCTCATACTATGCCATACAAGATGAGGAAAGTAAAGAAGACAATGGTGGGTACATAAAAGAATGAGGTATGGAGAAAACTGATTTTCCAATAGATTTTAGTAGTTGCATGACGTAGATCACATTCACTGATGATGATTTGCTGCTTGGTTCGACGCCTTATAACAGACTGTTATTTGTGGTTGGCTGTGTACAAGAGTAAATAAAATATTGTTGGACAGAGGATCGGTAGTGAACATCTTACCTCTGTGGACATTAAGAGAGTTAGGCATTTTTATGGATGAATTGTCTCAAAACCGCCTTATGATACGAGGCTTCAATCAATGGGGGATAACGAGCCAGTGGTACTCTTCGACTGGACATACTAATTAAAGATATCTTTTCAACTGCTCTCTTTCATGTTATTGATACCAAGACTTCCAACAATATTCTGCTAAGAAGACCATGACTCTATGATAATGGTGTGGTGCCATCAACCCTGCATCAATGTTTCAAATTCCTTTGAAATGGCATGGTGAAGAAAATAGATGCCGATAATGAACTATTCACTAAAGTTAAAATGCATATTGCTGATGCTAAGTACTATATTCAAAAAGATGGTAAGTCAACTAATATCAATTCATCAAAAGGAAAGAAAGATAAAAGGGTTACCTTCTCCAAAAATGTCAAAGTTACAACAGGTGCAGAAAGTTCTACCAAGCAACCTGCACACAGTAAGCTACTGGGAGGGTTCATTTTGCCCCTTATAAAGGTTGACTCAGTTAAATCACTACATACTCCTTTTAAAGGATTTGTCCAACCAAAGAAAAAAGCAAAGGTAGAGCATGATGAATTACTTACTACGCGCACGAAGGAATGATTTGACCCAAATGCTTATAGACTCTTAACAAAGGCTGGATATAATCACAAAGTTAACATTTGTTGAGAAAGCTTTCTGCTAATATCGACAAGGAAAATGGTCGAGGTTCAGGATCTACCCGAAGCATGCCTACAAGAAAAGATCGTGCCTGCCTGGGGTACAAAAAGGCATCTCTCATTCGACTCAAAATTAAGAGGGCAAACATTCAATATATTATTGTAGAAGATGAAGCAAGACTACTAAAAAATTGCTCAAATACGATGGCCAAGAAGCCGTCATATTTGATAACCGAGTAGTCGTATTTGCTACATATGATGGCTAAACGACAGTTCCGTGACCGTCGTTTTTGTCCAACAATGGCAACCAAACCGTTGTATTTGTCTAATATGACAACCTAATACAACGGTCATACAAAAATGTTATATTTAATCATTGTAGAAGGCTCAAAGACATGGTTAGGCAAACCGTCGTAATACCTAACAAAATTGTCGTATTTGATAAATAAATACGACGGTTTGTGACCATTGCATTTTATAAGCAAATACGACTGTTTGTGACCGTCATATGTGCTTATCAAATATAACGGCCACAAAGCCGTCGTATTTGATAACAAATGCGTTAATCGGATGCGACATTATTTGCTTTTCATAAATGCGACGATTCAGTCATCGTATTTGATTAATTTTTTTTAAAAAAATAGTTGCTTGGTATTTAGGCCTACCACCTGCAATTTCAAACCAAATATAATCCGTTCAACTCATTCAACACTAATCACAATAAAACACAATTTGCTTAATGCCAAATAAATCAAAATCAATCTCTTGAACGTTAAAATCATAAATAATCTATAAACTCCACAAGAGAAGTAATACTATATATATAACAAATAGAAAATGTCAAGAAATCTATTAGAAATAGTAGTACATGTAAAACAAGAAGAAAATGAGAATATGTTAGTCATCACGAGCAGTTTTGTCAGCATCACACGATCCAACGGTTCGAGAAGTGGAACCAACACCCGGAGATACCATAAATGCACTAGATGGTGGTATAGCTATTGTAGCAAATACACCTACATCAAATCTGTGAGATAATGCTTCCATGGTAGTCTGAAGCACTGCTATACGTGACTCGTAAATTTCTCGCTCACGCTGCATTTCAGCTTGCATCTTAGCTTGTACAATTTCTTTCATACTCTGAATACGTGCATCAATCTGAGCTCTGACGACCTCCTCAACATTGCCAGTGCAAGTGAATGATTGACTGATTGAGGTTGGTGTTGGTCCCTTTCCCTTGCACCTTACACAACCTCTCGTATCAGGACCAAACAAGTGTTGGAAGATCTGATCCTTCGCTTCCTCAGTGCCCTCAGACTCATGCAGTGCCTGCCACTTTCCTCTAATCGGTCCTACATAATTGTGAAACAACATATCAAATTTAAAGTAGGTAAATGAATTCTATTTGCATATTTTAATAATTCAAGAAAATTAATCTTTGAAAATTCCTTACAATAATCTTTGTAGTCAAACCATCAGCTTGTTGACCACGCCACCTTCATGTCGGAAGAAACATATCATATTGCGATGTCAATTGACCTTGTAAGGCCACTTGTAAAGATTTTTCAGAAGTTTCAAGCGAATTAAATAATATTCAAATGAATAGAGTATAAGAGAAAATGAATACTTGATCCTGTATAATAGAATGTGGCATTCTTCCTGTGACCCGTGGATATGTAATATGTGATCGATTTTATCTCTTAAATAGTTAATATAAAAAACAAGTATGCAATAATTATCATGTATATGCACACATTTTGACAGGGAAAAATATTAAACTTTATACATATAACATGCGTATTCTCCAAATGCTAATAATCAACTAACATCCTCCATTGATTTTCGTCAACTCGCCTATCTCCGCAAAGAATAGCCTCTATACTTGTCAAGAAAGGGGTGTAGTATCTTTGCTTCAACTTAGACTTACAATCCTTCCAAGCAACGCAAAGTATCTTTATTGTGACGATACGTCCTTCTGGTGGCATAGTAGTGTTGTCCCTGTAAATTAAACAAACAATCAATTATTTAAAATTTTAACTTATGGAGAAAATAATTTTATATGTGTTAGAATAACTTTATTTACCTGTATTTCTTTCCAAATCTCATCTTTAAGTCTCTAAGGTACGAAATGCCAATCCCTGTAACTTAGAGGGAGTCTACTACTCATACGTGCAAAACAACACACCACTGAACTATAACGAGATGCATCCGCTCCTATAAGACTTCCGTATTGGTTTACACCAACCTCAAACTTTCGAAAGCCAGGCTCACCCCATCCGGAGGGTAACCTTCCACTCCCACAAGAACTCTAAAAAAATTAATTCAAAACAGGCCAATCCGTAAGTATGATTTCATTAAAAAGAAAGACAAAAGCTTAATATGATTTTAATAGTTACAAAAAATATTTTCTCTTAAATTACTTTCTAACAACTTAGCAAACCTGAGGTGCTAGAGCCCGAGGAAGAAGGTCTTGAGCAACCGGGAACTACGGCAGAAGCAGGTGTAGTCGTCTCCTCATTGGACCTCTGTTCTCGAGAGCCCGCCTAAACAGCTGTATCCAATCTCTGGCTAACCTCCTGTACTGTTAGCTGTGTCTCTATACCTTGTGAGGAACTAGCCCCTGATAACCTATTATGCATGGTAAGTGATCACCTATCACTCATAGAGAATGATCACCCATTACTCACAGGGATCCAGTAATGAAATATAAAAATAATTCTATTACCTTACTAATGCTCTTCCAAACAGTCAAAGAAACAACTATATCTTTAACCTATAACACATATCAAATGCTACTTAATTAGTCAAACTAAGAATAAAAAAAATAACAAGTTTTCAATAATGAAGTTCAAAATCATTCATGTCAAAATGACTTAAAACAGTTTTTCAAAGGTTTTCCAAATAGTTTTATTTACGTCAAATAAACTACTTAATTAGTTTTGTTTTTCATTTACGTCAAATAGATATTCTTCCAACAGATATTTTTACCTTGTTTTCCAAATAGATATTTCTCGCTCATCTGTCCAATGATAGGTGATATAAACTTACCTAGAAAAAACAAAAATGTTATTACTGAAATTTAATCAGCTGACCTCTCTCAATTGTTTATAGGGAATAAATTTGCTTCTGGGGTGCACAGTTGGATCTACAGAGGAATTTATAAGCAAAGAGTAGTAGCAGTGAAGATGGTAAGAATTCCAACACATAATGAAGAGACTTTGCAGCTCAGTTGTCCTTCTCGAAATGTCATGAAATAGAAGAGCCTTTTTACTACTCAATGAGCTATATCCGATTTCTTTCCTTTTTTTTGTGGGGGGGGGGGGGGGTTTGTATATAGCAATCGACTGAGAGAGGTTAAGGGAAATCAGAGGGAGATGAAATGAACTGACTTTTTCCCCACGTAGAAGTTGCTCTTATGATTTTGATGCATTCATCTGGTAGTTCATAAAGTTGTGAAAGTGATACAACAAAGCCCTCTGTAGGCTATTGTGTTGCTTTTTCTTGTCATCATGTTGTTAAAATTAATTTCTTGATTTTAAAAATGTTAGTACATGCTTTTAATTCATTGGTCATCCGGGTACTTAAACTGTAAACAAATTACTATTTTGGTTGGACTAAATTTCATCATGTGTAACATCAAATTTCTAGTCCCATTAGATGAATTTTGACTTAAACAAATTAGTGAGGATCAAAACAGCCTCAATGCTGCAAATGATAAGATAGTCAATGCATTATCACATGATAATAGAATTGAAACAGAGTAATTACAACCAAGTTTTCAGTGGCCACATACATCTCAACCTACAAATGAACAATCCCCATTGACGTAGTGGTGCTGAGATATACTCATCCACCATCCTTTGGCAAGGAGACCAATCTCAAAACCAACAACAAAATTCAAAGGCTCTTCTATTTCATGACACTTCGAGAAGGAAAACTGAGCTGCAAAGACACTAGATATGCAAAATCCTTCATCAGTTTGCACAAAATTTGGTTCAAAATAGGGAAATCATTTCTTAGATGTTAATCTTGGCCAATAATAAAGAAGGTCTTAACAATTGAGTGCTAGGATTTGCAATTGATGCACCAACTTATTAGCACATATCAACTTTGCAGTGTATGGCATTTAAAGTTAGAAGTCTTACTATCTTGAAGAGTGGTTTGTGTAACTTGTCGAAGAGGGTTAAAGTGGGGAAGGCCCTGAGAAATCAAGATGATGGAGAAGACAGTCTTGCAGCTGAAATCGAGATCCATAGCTGAAGAAGATAGGCCAGCGCCAGAGAAGACAATGATGCATGTCGGAGAAGACAGTGTTGCGCTGGAGAAGACAGTCCAGAGCCGAAGTGTTGCGGCTAAGATCGATGAGTGTTGCAGCTGAAATTGAAGAAAGTAGGGGAGAATATCTGGTTAAATACCAGATACCACGGTTTTAATATAATCATAGTATTAAATGATCTAATACGATTAATGATTAGTTGTCGTATTAAACTCATTTAATACGATGACGGCTAATCATTAGCCGTTGTATTAAATGCGTTTAATAGGACGGTTAATGATTAACCATCATATTAAACTTATTTAATATGATGGTTAATCATTAACCGTCGTATTAAATGCGTCTAATGCGATGATTAATTATTAGTCGTCTTAATAAGTTACAATCTTAATTTTTTTTAAAAAATAATTTTTATCTATTTTTTATTTAGACACACACACATATGTATATATATATTACTAATGTGACATATAAAATTATATAAAATTTACTTTTACAATAAAAATTATAGATAGAATGTCTATATATATATAATTAAATATAATAATTAAAAGATAGTATACTCTACCTAAGTATGTAGATATATATGTATGTTTGTAATTAAAAAATTATTTATATTATATAATATATTAATCTAATACTCACTAACTAATATGATATATTATACTATATATAAATAATATATATATATCTTGGAATAACTAATAATTAAAATAAAATTCATATTTTTTAATACAAATATATGAAAACTTAAGATGTAAACAAAAATTTATTTGAAAAATCAATGATATAACCATTACATGTATTTATAAAGTTATAACAAGTTTAATGACCAAATTTAAAGGTCATTCGTTTTATTTTATCACATTTGTGTAGTAATATCTATAAAATAGAAATATATCTTAATATTTACAAATATAGAGATATCAAATTAACGATCTAGTCGTTAAATTTATTGTAATAATTACCAAAAGTATTGTGGCTAAATTTGAAAATAATCAAATAAAATTTAAAATAATTTTGAGAGATTTTGTTATAATTAGACTAAAAAAGATGGTTTTAATAACCTTCATATTAGGACATCTATTGCGATGGTTCTTTAAACCGTTATATTTGTCCTAATCTATTGCGACGGTTACTCTAGACTGTTGTATTTGGTGACAAAATATGACAGTTTTATTTTAACTGTCATATAAACCCTAATACGACGGCTTCCAAACCGTCGTATTAGTTAGTCTGTTACAATGATTTTTTTACCGTTGTATTTTCCTCTTCTTTTGTACTGCAACATCGAAACCCCGACATGTTTTAATAGATATGGAGATACAAATTTGCGTTCATCTGTCTTCATGAGATTACGACCAAAAGGAAAAAGAAAGTCTTCAAGAGGCTTAGAGTCACAGTCACTTCAAAGGCAAGACATCCTGGCAAAGTCTCCTCTAAGATAAGAACGGTGGCGAATTGCGATAGAGTCTTAAAAGTGATAATACAAGTGACGCATGTTGCGACTTATGATGAAGAAAGTGTAGCCTTTTGTAATCACATTACCATCTATGATGGAGAGTGTACCAAAGAAGAAAATATTGAGCATGCTCCAGCAGAACTTGAAGAAGGCGTAAAAGCCACAGTTGATGAACTAAAAATAGTAAATTTAGGCACTACTGAAGATCCTCGCCTAATTTACATAAGTGTACTCTTATCACCTGAAGAAGAAAATACCTATATTAACATTTTGAAGGAATTTAGAGAAATCTTTGCTTGGAAATACAAAGAAATATCTGGCTTAGACGTAAAATTTATTGTCCACCATTTAGCTGTAAAGAATGGGGTGACACTAGTAAAGTAAGCACAATGACATTTTCGATCCGAGCTAGTTCCATTAATTAAAGCAGAGGTGAACAAGCTCATCGAAGCCAAATTATCCAAGAGGTCAAGTATCCAATTTAGGTTGAAAATATTGTCCTTGTGAGGAAGAAAAATTGACAAATTTGAATTTGTGTAGATTTTAAAAATCTAAATGACGCATGCCCAAAAAATAATTTTTCACTGCCTATTCCTGAACTGATAGTAGATGCAACCACTGAAATGGACGAATTTGAATTTGTGTAGATTTTAGAAATCTAAATGATGCAAGCCCAAAAAATGATTTTGCATTGCCTATTCCTGAACTAATAATAGATGCAGCCACTGACCATAAAGCTTTATCTTTTATTGATGGATCTTCTGGTTATAACCAAATCAAAATGACACCAGAAGATGAGGAGTTTACTGCCTTTTGTACTCCAAAAGAAATCTATTGCTATACAGTGATGTCTTTTGGTCTGAAAAATGCCAGAGTCACATATCAAAGGGTAATGTAAAATATCTTTGATGATATGTTATACAAGATCGTAGAATGCTATATAGATGATTTGGTAGTCAAGTCACATAAACGAGGTGATCTCCTTCAAAATTTGAGAAAGACTTTCGAGCAACTCCAAAAATATCAATTGAAGATGAATCCTCTCAAATGTGCTTTTTACGTCACCTCTGAAAAATTCTTGGGTTTTATTGTTTGTGATCAATGTATTGAAATAGACCAATTAAAAATCGATGCAATTATGAAGATGCATGAGCCCAAAAATATCCATGAATTAAAGAGTTTATAAGAAAAGTTGGCCTATCTTCGAAGGTTCATCTCAAATTTTGCTAGATGTTGTCAACCATTTAGTCGCCTAATGAAAAAGGGTGTACCATTTAAGTGGAATGAATCGTGCCAAAATGCTTTCTAATACTTCGAATCTTACTTGATGAAACCTCATATATTTGTTGCACCCATTCCTGATAAACCATTGATTTTACACATTTTTTCACAAGAAAGCCCAGCAGGGGCATTGCTTACTTAAGAAAATGACAATGGCAAAGAAAATACAATTTATTATTTAAGTCAGATGATAATGCCAAATGAGTTGGATTATTCGCCAATTGAGAAACTTTGTCTAGCTTTGATATTTGCAATTTAGAAATTGAAGCATTATTTTCAAGCGCATATTGTACGCCTTATCTTCAAGGCTAATCCTATAAAGCATTATTTTTTTGACCGGACCGGCCGGTTGGACCGTGAACTGGTCCCTAAACCGATCCGGTCCTCTCCTTTGAACCATATTCTAAAAAATCGCTTTATTTTGTATAAATCGATTTAGACCGACCAGTTCAACTGAATTGAACCGTTCTCTCTCTCTCTCTCTCTCTCTCTCTCTCTCTCTCTCTCTCTCTCTCTTTTTGCTGAATAAAATAATATATTCATAAGAAAGAAATAAGTTACACAAATAGATTAAATAGTCTATAGTAATAGAGAAAATATCATATTATTCTTCTAATTTCGTTATTTATGTATTTATGAATTTGAATTACACTATATTATTGATTAATTTTATTCTTAAAAATAATTATATTTTTAATTTTTAAATTTTAAATTATAATATTAACGGTTCAATTGCGGTCCAATTATGATTGGACCATTGAACCGTGAACCAATAAATTTTTTTTGTTTCGATGTCCGGTCCGGTTCTGAAAATATTTCTATAAAGTATGTTATAACAAAGCTTATGCTGTCTAATCGTTTAGTAAGGTGGTACCTTCAACTCCAACAGTTTGATATTATCTTCGTTCAACAGAAAGCTATTCAAGGGCAAGTGTTGACTGATATCTTGGCTAATCATCCTATCTCTGCTGAGTGGGAACTAAGTGATGAGTTGCTTGATGAAGATGTTCTTGTCATTTAGATTCTCCCATCATGGAGGATGTACTTTGATGATGCGGCGCATCATGAAGGTGCTGGAGCTGGCGTGGTATTCATTACCCCCGAGGGAGATGTATTACCATACTCTTTTACCTTAACAAAAAAATGCTGCTAAAATAATGTGGTTGAATACCAATCCCTTATACTTGGATTAGAGTTGGTTGTTGATATGAAACAACTGCATCTCAAAGTCTATAGGGATTTCCAATTGATTGTTAATCAATTATTTAGGGAATACGATGTTAAGAAACCTGAGTTGATCCCGTATTACAATTATGCAAGACGATTTATGGGATATTTAGGTGATGTAACAATTGAACATATGTTAAGAAACGGAAATAAGCAGGCTGATGCGTTGGCGAAACTGATTTCTAATTTATGTCTACAAAATCAAGAAGCTCAAATTCTGATATGTCAAACTTGGGTCATACCCTCTATTTTTGAAGATGATGAAGAAGGACATGAAATTCATTCTGTTTTTGTCTATGAAATTAATGAAGAAAATTAGTGACAATCTTTCGTGGACTATCTCAAAGACAGAAAGCTTCTTGATGATTCAGGAAAACGAACTGATATTCACCAGCGCGCCATTCGCTTCTTTTGCTACAGGAATACACTCTTTTAACATTCTTTTGAAGGTGTTTTCTTAATATGTTTAGGACAAGAAGAAGCAATATAAGCAATGGAGGAAGCCCATTCTGACATTTGTAGAGCCCACTAGTCTGGTCTGGAACTTCATTTTCGTATAAAGAAGATGAGATATTATTAGCCAACTATGGTGAAAGATCGCCTAGATTATGCTCGAAGATGTCAGGTATGTCAATTCAATACAAACTATATATATCAACCTCCTGAGCCATTACACCCGATAGTTGCTTCATAGCCATTTGATGTATGGGGTTTGGATATCATTGGACCATTGCCAAAGTCTTCTGCTGGATATCTCTACATTTTAACTGCAACAGATTACTTCTCCAAATGGGTGGAAGCTGTAGCATTAAAGGAAGCAAAGAAAGAAAATGTTATTGATTTCATATACGTCAATATTATTTATCGATATGGCATTCCTCGATATATTATCACAGATAATGGCAAGCCTTTTTGCAATAGTTTGATGGACAAACTGTGCGAGAAGTTCAAGTTCAAGCAGTATAAATCTTTCATCTACTATGCCTCAGCCAATAGACTTGCCGAAACTTTCAATAAGACTTTGTGCAATTTATTGTAAAAATGGCGACTAAGTTCAGAAAGGATTGGAATATTCGTGTTGGAGAAGTACTTTGGGCATATAAGCCTACATACCGCACTCCAACTCAAGTTACTCCATATGCGTTAGTATATGGTGTGGAAGTAATCATTTCACTAGCACAACAAATTCATTCCTTGAGGATCGCTATTCAAGAAAAGCTTACTGAGAAAGATAATGTTCATCTCAAACTTAAAAAATTAGAAGCACTTGATGAAAAGAAGATGGAGAGACAACAAAGACTAGAATAGCGATATTGGTAACATTCTAGTCTTTGTTGTCTCTCCATCTTCTTTTTATCAAGTGCTATTAATTTTGTGCAATTTATTGTAAAAAATAATTTGGTGATAAATTGCATCTTCGTTCTTTTCAAGTTGGTGATTTTGTGCTTGCTATGAAGAGACCAATCATCATTGGATATAAACAAAAAAAGTCGACATCAAAGTGGGATGACCTATACGTTATTCAAGAAATCTACTCAAATGGATCTTACAAAATAGTTTTTGAGGATGGATTAAGAATTAGCCCAATCAATGGTAAATATTTGAAGCAATACTATTCATAAATAGTTACCTCTCGACTACACGAGCTTAAACTGCAAGTTACTCCTGGCCCGCATGAGTTTAAAATGTGTAAAGGCAATCACTAATAATGTAGCATGTGGTTAAACTGTTGAAACACTCCATCAAGTTAAGTTAGTAAATAAATGAATACTCCTGGCCCACGCGAATTAAAACTGTGAATGGCACCCCCCCCCCCAAAACCATATTCATCTATTTTGAACTACGTTTGACTTGATTCTTAAATTATTGTTCAGATACGTAGGCAGTTTAGAAGAAAATTTCTAAGTTCAATCACATCTTTAAACCATTCTCCATTTTTCTATTTGTTGCAATCAAGTTATGATCTATTACAGATTGTGACATTAGCATTTGCAACAAGTGGAAATTCATATATGCAAAGGAAAAAATTGAGACGAAATAGAAGAATTATATTATTGATGATGCTTAGAGAAAAATACAACTGCATAAAGAAAATACGAAGTGCTACATGACATTAAGGAAAGAATTTAAAATTTTCTATCTTGTTAAAGTGCCACCAAGTGCTCTATCATGTTCTTCAAATTGGTTTCATCCTCTTCATTAACTGTAGGGATATTTTGAAGTAAAACAAACTCTTTTTTGAGGGAAGAACAAGTGAACTCCACTTCTAGAAATTACTCATTTTTTCCCTCAAAAGCAGTTAAAAGTTTTCTTTCTTACTTCTTTAAGTGTTTGAGCTTCCTTTTGAGAGAAATAATATCTACCTTAACTCTTTGTAAGTTGGCTTTGCTTTCCTCAACTTGATTTATGAGATCACCTTTTTTTGCTTCAATATCATCCAAGTATTGGCTAGCAGCAAAAAGTAATTGTGTATGAAATTCCTTTGAGGCTTTCTCTGATGAAGTAGATTTAGCATTGTCAAATTCATGCACTTCAGCGAAGAAAGACCTCAAGAGATTATCCAATGGCAACAAATCAATAGTAGGACCCTTGTTCAGTTCTTTAAGAATATAGAAAGCTTGGTTCTCAAATGAAGAGACTTACTTGACAGACGTTTGTTGGATCCTCTAGCAAAATTGCTTTCAAACATCCGTAAAAAACTTCTTTTTGCAAATTGACATAAAAAACTCTCCTGGGAATGTAAAAAAAAAAAAAAAGAACAATGTTGATGAACTACTATCTTAGATTTTAGATTCTCGTGCTGAGAGGAGGGGATATCCTTCCACCAACTTGCTTGGAGAAGAAAGAATCGTTGATTGAGCCTTGAGAATGAGCATCCTCATAAAGAATTACAACATTAGGTTCCTAATGAAAAAGAATAGTGAAGAATTTAAAAAAAGAAACAAAAAAAATTTAAGGAAAGAAGAAGGAAGACACTAGTTTTATCTTATCTTTGAACATCTCTTGGTCTTTAGGGTTGTGGCTCAAAATTATGGAAATGTTACCTTATCCATTGTCTCACAATGCGTGCATCTTATCCAAAGACGTAAGACACCTACTAAAGTTGCTTTACGGGTTAAAATTTCAAAATATCCTATGATGTCTTGCAAGAATCTAAATTGGCGACTAAAGCGATGTGGGCTATAAGGCTCAATGATAAAATAATCATCCTTCCACAAAGTAAGAATACTTGAACAAAGGCTCAAAAAGTAAAGTTGTTCCTCTAAGGGAAATGTCTCATTATCAATAAAGTCATGTTTCTTATACTTGATAAGGATATTTGTAGTCCAGACAATGGTTTTATCTCTATAAATCCGCTTGCGGGCTTCATCTTCACAAAGTACTTTCCGCTATTCTCACCAGAATAACTTGTCATTGGTGGGCTGTTTAAACCTTGAGAAACTTTATAGTGAGTTTTGAAGTAGTGCGCAAGCTATCCATATATTTTATGAGTTAGGAAAATAAATTTCTCTTCACTTGGATGTTAGGAGTAAGAAATGCAATTCAACCCTCTATAAATACTTGTCAAATGGGAATGGCCAAATTAACTCATTCCCCGTACACCATCAAACTCGCCATTTTGAAAGTATATGGATGAATGATGTCCACTTCTTCATTGAGCAAGACAAAGATGCAAACCCAACATGATAAAAATGCTGCAAGGGATATTTGATCTTTGTTGTGGCTTCTAATACCCAATTTTGAAAACAAAGCTTCCTCTTCAGATGTCCATGCAACATGTGGTGGGATGACTCTGCATAGGTTATCAGTAAATTTGGAGAGTGATTTCCTTTCTTCCCTTAGAGGAGACGCTGTATACTTTGTCGCTCTTTTGAACCAAAAGCCGAACCACTTATTAATGGAGATACCAAAATTGTCCTTTTTGATCAAGTGGTATGCATGTAAAAGATGTTCGCAACTCCTTAGAAGGAATTACTTGCCACCATGGTCCACACCGATGAGTTTTGTAGTATGGGGAACAACTTCGTCATAGTGAGTCTCAAGTATTGGTAAGCCTCCAAGTTCATGCAAGTCCTACAATGAGATGGATACCTCGCCAATTGCTATTAAGAGCATGTTGGTAAAAGGATACCAAGCTTCACAAAAGGCTTTGAGAAGATTGAGGTTGCAATCATACATAAAAAGTGATGTATAGACAGCCTTATAGATCTTTACAGACTTTAAGTGTCCTTCGCAACGACTTAAAACATTATGTGCCCTCTCCCAATATCTCTCCCTAAAGTGAAATACATCCAAGAAATTGAGTGGTGAGGTCTGTTGAGTCTCCTTTTGAATTATTCAGCGTCTAAGTGAAGGTAGCAGGTTGGGTTGAGTTTGAGATTGATGATTTGAGAAGAGAATAATCCATACTTTTAGGGAGCGAGTGCCTTTGAAGTTGACTTTCGTTGACCATTCCTTCGTAAGTCGTTGGAGTGTTACTTTTGGTAGGGGCCCTACATATTTGCTAGACTTTGCCTCATAAACTGTGAAAGTTGTTCCCATTTCTATTAGGTTATTTTCGTGGTCGTGAATGATTAGTAGTTGTTAGCTCGAAGAAGATCGTAAATTTGAAAAATACACCATAGTTGAACCCATTTAGGAAAAAAAATTAGTTTTAAAAAAAACCAATTCCAGAAAGCAAAAAAAAGTAAGGTTAGTTTCAAAAGGAAAATTTGGAGTTTACAAAAAAAAAAAACAAAACAAAACAAAAAACGAAAAAAAAAAGACAAAAGAGCAATAGTGGCATCCTCGATTGCAATAGAAGCTAGAAGCTAATTCATGTTTAGAACATCAAGAAAAGGCATGTCGGTGAAAAAAGGGGGGAAAATAGCTTGTGGACATCTTAGTGAATTTGCATAAGAAAACAAAATATGCGAGGAAAAAAAAATCAATAATTGTCGAAAAATCTCGAGGGGCACGGGGACTAGTACATCGAAGTATTTCAAAACTCCAACTTTTTGGAGACGGTGGGGCAAAGTACAAGAGGGGTATAAACTCAAGTTTTGGAAAAACAATTGCATACTATGGTGATGTTTTGGTGTATTTTTTTTTCATGGTCAAAGTTTACACAGTGGTGTTTGGCATCTTCAACGTGCGCATGCATGGCACCAAAATAAACTAAATGTTCGAAGCACGACTTCAGCATGCAAAGGAGAAAAAAAAAAAACAAAGCTCGCAAAAAGCACCTAAAAAAAAAATCGTACCTAAAGTTTTTGAAGCTGATGCCGTCACTCTTCAAATTGAAGCCTTATGATTTTGTGTGGAAAATTAGTGAGATTACAAGCCCTTTTATAGGCATTATGTAATGCTTCTTTCAAATCCTAAAAGACTTCTAATTCTTGTTTAGAAGATCTTTAACTTAGATTTGAAGAAATCTAGTTTGTGGCTTCAAGAAGTATAAGTCCTCCTCAATTTTGGATTTCAAGTCTTTTACTAATTCCTTATAGAAGTAGAATAAGAATTATCTTTTATCAAGGAATTGGGGGGGGGGGGGGGAGCTTTTATAATAATTTCTAATTAAATTGAAAAATTAATATTATTTTCCATATAAGTGATATTTCAAGTCTTGTTTTCAAATTCTTTTGACAAAGTATACTTTAACCCTTGTTTTCAAATTCTTTTGACAAAGTATTTTTCCTCAAATTTTGAAGTGAGGGCATTTGTAAACAAGAAAATTTGAAAATATATATATTATTTTATCAAGGCTAAAATAAAATTAAATATTTTAGTCCTGATTAATTAAAATTAATTCATGAATAAATATAATTATTTTTTAATTAATACAACTGGAACATTATTAAAAACCCATTAAATCTAATATATTATGGAATTGGGCTATTAAAATTGGGTCATGGTGAAAAGTCTATTAAATCCAATACGTCATGGATTAAAATTAAATTTTATTAAGACCCTTATTCAAGATCCATTAAACCCAAATGGTATGGGTTACATGAAATTAGGCTAAACTTAAATAAAGCCCAAATCACCTCAAACCCAAATCTATTAGGGTTTGTTGGAAGGTTTCTCAAAATCTCACATCGACTATTTATATTAAAGTCAATGGATCTTAAACCTATAAATAAAGTCTTCCTTCAAAAGTTCAAGACCCCCAGATCTTCAACAAATAAGAGGCATCCTCAAGTTTCAACAAAGCTTCAACAAATTCAAACCTTAAGCTCAAGCTTCAATAAATTCAAAGTTTAGAATCGAAATCATATCAAGGTTCAGAATCTTTATCAAATTTCAAGGTGTTCATCTTGTTCTGCATCAAACAAATCTTGAAAGCTTGGCAATTAAGTATTAATCATCAAATTCTATTCGATTCGAGATCAAACTCTGTAACACTCGAATTAACGTCTTTCAGAAAGAGAAGAATTGGAGAACTTATCATACAATTTAGGACTTTTTCGGGAATTTATAACAACTTTTCATATTTACTAAATATTTTACATTTTTCGATATTTTTCTTACCTTAATTTGTAGATTTGAAATTTGTCATCTTCAGACACAAAAATAATTTCTCTGAGTGGGTTTTGGAGTTGATTTTTGGAAGTTGATGGAAGTGACAGTGATGGCAGTGGAATGTTATAAGCAAATGCACACTTTAGAACTACGAGAACGTGGTTTTGAGAATGGCTTAACGCGGTTTGGAGAAGCTATGAGGTCATATAGTTTTAGCTTTGGGTATAGTTAAAAAGGAATTGAAAAGAACCAAATGTTAAATAAACTTGTGTATATGTGTTAATTTTATTAGCTTATATATACAAGTTTCTAACGGTAAAAAATACCAAATGACTATTAACACTATTAGTGGGTTTACAAGATTTATTGGAAATCTACGTCTATTTAATAGTACAACATTTACTTAATTTTTGTAATTTCTTGTTCTTTTACAGTCCCCTCAAACTTGGCGGAGAAAGACATCGAAGTCTAAGTATGTTTCACAAAGACAACTACAACTAGTGGGATAAAGGTTTGGTGGAAATATCAGTGACTTGTGAGGTAGAGCCAACAAAAAAGTGATGAGGTGACCTAAAGCCACTTTTTCATGAACAAAGTGATAATTGATCTCGATATACTTGGTTTGACCATGAAACAATGGGTTAATAGTCAAATAGAGGGCACTAATATTATCACAATGTAGAATGGAAGTGTGTGGTAAAAAGATGCCAATATCGTGGGATAGAGTGGAAAGCCAAGTCAATTCTATAGTAGTTGAAGCCATAGAGCGAAATAGTAGGTTGTTTCTTAGCACAATAAGAGATACAATTTCCTCCCAAAAAGGTATAGAATTTGTTAGTGGAACACCATGTTAACAAACAATCTACCCAATTAGCATAAAAAAAGGCATACAAATCAAGAGTGCTATGTCGATGTATCCACATGACATAGTCAAGGGTTCCACTCACGTAGCAAAGGATATGTTTGACAATTTTGTAATACCAAATTGTAGGACAATGCATAAATTCACAAACATAATTAACAGAATAAGAAATATCAAGGCTAAAAGTTAAATACTGTAGAGCAACAACAATACTTTGATAATGACTTATATCATAAAAAGATGAATCATCTTTATGAGACTTGAATGAGTTATCTTTGGTAGCCATGGGTGTGGCAATTGGTTTAGAACCAAACATATTAGATTGAGAAAGAAGTTCACGAACATATTTAGACTGATTTAAAAGAAAACCAAAAGGAAAAGTAGGTACTTTAATCCCGAGAAAATAATGGAGGGGGCCAAGATCTTTAATAGCAAATTCAACAGCAAGTTGATCAAGAAACCATAGAAGAAAAGCTTGATTATCCCCAATAAGTAGCATATGATCAACATAAATGAGTAAAAGAAGCATACCCTGAGAGGAGTGGCAAATAAATAAGGAAGGGTTAGCAAAGCTACAAAAGAAACTGTTATACAAAAGAAAAGTACTCAGCCTATCAAACTATGCATGAGGAGCCTGTTTTAAACAATTTAAAGATTTGTTAGGCGACATACATGATTAGGTAAGTTTGGATTTGGAAAGTCATTTTTTACATCAAGTTGGCAGCAATTGCAAACTGTAGCAATAGTGAGAACGGCTCTAATACTTCTAGGCTTGATGATAGGAGAGAAGATGTCTACAAAATCAAGACTTGCTATTTAATTGTAACCTTTAGCAACTAAGTGTGCTTTAAGACGTTCAAGACTACCATCTGGATTAAGTTTAGTTTTGAAAACCAACTTAGATGCTATGACATTCATGTCATCACTCTAAGGAATAAGGTCCTATGTACGGTTAGTTTTTAGAGTATCTAGCCCATCAAGCATAGCCTTAGTCCACCCAAGATGCTTTAAAGCTAACTTTATAGTTTTATATTCCATCGGTATATTATGGTGAAGAACATGTATCGTAGCATATTGTGGATTGGGCTTGAGAATACCCTATTGAGATCAAGTGACCATGGGATATGTCCTATTAACATGAGTTCTAGGAGACTTATGAAAAAAGCAGAGGTCATGGAAGGAGACAATGTAGGAAAGGATAAGTTGGTACAAAAATGTGAAGAGATGACGGAATTTAAGTTGGTAAGTGGGTCAACAATATTGTCAGCAAAAAAAATATATATAGTTGGATTGTGGTTTGGTGACTATGTCTGGGAGTGGAGATAGAACAATTTGGTGGAAGAGCATGCAAAGCTATAAGTGGTGGTAGGTTAGAACAAGGAAGTAGAATATCAAGTAAAATGATAGGCAGTATAACACATACTTGTATTTGGTATAGGGGTTTTGTCATGCATATGTATAAAAGTGGTATATGGAGACTCATGCAAAATAGGAGGTTGAATAATATCGACATTAGTCACAAGGAGCCGAGTATACAATTTTGAAGATTGCAGTGTCATACCACTGGAAAAATCAAGAAGAGTGGGGCCATTTCCTACATCAGAAGAGGAATTGTGAAGAGTAGAGATTGCAACGATCCAGTCATTATAAGAGCTTATATCTCTTTTAATAGGCTGGCAACTATATAAATAATTAGTTAGAAAACAAGTTTCATAAAAAAATACATGTCTTGATATAAATACTCGTCCTATTGAGGGACATAAACATTTGTAATCCTTTGTATTTTGTACTATACCTAATAAATATACAGGGTAATGATTTTGGTTCTAATTTATTATTTCTATAGGCTCCTAAATAAGTAAAACACTTGCATCCTAAAACACGAAAGAAAGTTTAGTCGGGAGACTTTTGTATAAATGAAAATAAGGAGAGCCAATTTTAAGTTATAGGAAGGTAATCGATTAATTAAAAAAAGGCAGTACTCAAACAATCTACCCAAAAACGAGACGGAAATTTAGCATGAAACATCTTCGTGAGTCCTTATTCAGTAATACTTTTGTGTTTCTTTTTAGTTAGACCACTCTGCTTAGGGGTCTTAAGGCAAGTAGAATAATGCAAAAGACCAAGTTAGTAGGCTAGATAAATCTTTATTAACAAATTCTCCTCCTTCGTTAGTTTGAAAATTTTTAATTCTTCTTGCAAACTGACAGTCTACATATCTATAAAAATGAAGAAACCAAGTAAAAAGATCAAATTTCTTTTTAAGGGGATAAAACTATGTAAATTTAGAATATCCATCAACAAAAATAGCTTAATATCGATAATTGTCTCGTTACTTAATAGGTGTAGGACCAACCCATAAATCACAATATTTTTTTAGAAAAGGTTCATTGCAATAATCATTGCTATGAAAAAAAAAAAGGGAGTCTGCAAGACTTTCCCATTTGAAAATTATCACAAATAGAATTGCAATCAGTTGAGGAAAAATCAATACGATTTTGTTGAAATAAAAAGTTAACAATATGATATTGTGGACAACCCAAATCTTGGTGCCAGACTTCTCTATAGGTCTTCTAAAATCTAGTAAAAAATAATGCATTATATCTTTCCTCCAAGGCATAAAGTCTACCTCGCCATCGCCCTTTGGTATTTACTCTTTCTGTAATTTTGTCCCTAATAAAAAAATTATCGCTGTTAAACCCAAATATATGGTAAATTGAAGTAATTTTGCTAATAGAAAGCAAATTCTTTTTTATATCAGGAACTAATAAAAGAATTTTTCAATGGTAAAGAAGTTTTTCCACAATTAATTTTAGATTCACCAACATGAAAATTTGTAGATTTTCACCATTTCCAATCATAACACCATCACTTCCTTTGTAAGGTTTTAAAATTTCTAGCTTACTATGATCAGCAGTAATATGAGTATCAGCCCTCGTATCCAAATGCCAATCAAGGTCTAGTTGATCCTTGAAAGAAAGAGCTGCAAAAGCTTTAGGGATATTACTATCTTGGGAGGAATACTTAAATTGATGAAAACATTTGAGGGCATTGTGATTTGCTTTGCTGCAAATTTGACACTTCACTTGATGTTTTCCAACGTTTGGTCATTTAGAATGTTTGGAAGAGTTGGTAGGCCTTGCTTCTGCTTTGTTTGTTCCAGTGCAGATAGTGCTATTGGAACCTTATTTGTGGAAAAATCCTTTCCCTTTTGAGTTAAAGGAGTTGAATTTCTTTTTATTATTTCCTTGACTTCTTTCACCGTAGAAAGCCATTTGAGGCAAGCTAGTGGAATTCAGATTGTGAAGTTGGTTTCTAGCTTCATGAGTCTAGAGAAGAGGAATTAAATCCTTATATGAAGGAATTGGACGTTTTAGCATGGCCGTGACAAAAGTTTCATAGCCAGAACTGAGACCTTGTAGCAACTAAAACACCTTGTTCTAAAGTACAGATTTGCCTATTACTGCAAGATCATCACATATGGTCTTGAATTTTTTGAGATACTCAATTAAAACATCATCACCCTTCCAAAGCATGGATAGCCATTAACGTAGATGAAACTTCCTTTCTTGTGATTCTTGAACAAATGCATCTTCTAATGCTTTCCATACATCCTTGGTAGTGACAAGCCCAACAACAATACTCAGCACTTCTTCAGATAAAGTGCTAGTTAGCCAACCTCCAGAAGACGATCAGACTGTCTCCAAGCTAGAAAAGTAAGATTTAAGATCTCCTTAGATTTTTGAGCTTCTGAACTATCAGAAATGATGACTTCTGGAGAAGCATATTCTCCATCTAGAAAGCCTTGCATATCTTAGATTTCAATGAGAGACAACATTTGTGTTTTCCATAATAGATAGATGTTGCTAGGAAGTTTGAGGGAGACAAAATTTCCCATGTTTAAGGTTGAGGGAAAAGGATAAAGGCATATGAGAGATAAGGAAGGAGTAGCCATTGAGAAGAGGGAAAAATCACTCACTCTCTCACTATGAGCTCTAATACCATAATGAAGAATTTGAAAATAATAAAATGTTATTTGACTATTTGAGAGTTTTATAATTTTATATATACAAGATATTCTGACGGTAAAGAATACCAAATGACTATTAACACTATTAGTGGGTTGGCAAGATCTGTTGGAAATCTACTTCCATTTAATAATACAACTATTAATTTTTGTGGTTTCTTATTCCTTTACACGAGTCTGGGACAGAGATAGATCGGAACCATGATAACCCAAAGAGCTCTACATAGCTTAGTTTTAGTTGTGCATTTAACCTTCAATCTAACCATTTACTTGGTTTGTACGCTACAAGAAAACTGTGGATCCATCACTGAATTTGATCTGCAATGGATTTGCTACGAAATATCACAAGCTAAAGCAAATTGCCAGGGCAGAAAACCATAACAAATCCGTCGCTATTTGTCATGGAATTGCAATGGAAATCATAGTAACTAGTCATGAATAGATTTTTTGTCGCAAATCCGTAGCAAAAAAGGAGCAAAAAAATGTGCAAAAAGTTAGCTATTGATTTGCGACGAAACAGTGTCCATGACAAAATTTATAATACTTTCAATAAATGAAAAAATAGAAAATATTAAAGATTCATTACAGATCCCTAACAAGTTGCATGTAATATTCCATGGAAAATACCTAGTACTTAGCAATCTGCTACGAATTTTTCACGAAATACTTTTTTAAATGAATTAAAATAAAGTCCATAGCAAGTCCCTAGCAAAGCGCGAGAGAAGAGATTTGCCACGGATTATACTCGTCCGTGGCAAATCCCTAGTACTTTGCGAGGGATTTGCCACGGATTTATTTTTTCTCTGTTGTTCTAATTTTTTTATATTAATTTGTATTAATTTTTGTTCTATACTTTTTGAATAACAACGATCAAATGTTTTATAAGTATCTTGGTTTGTTTATTTTCATATGCATTTTGTCTTGAAATGGAATTGATACACATTAAAAATAAAATGTACTAATTTTTAACATCGAAATATATGTGTGTATTAAAATAAAAAGTTTTAAATATATGACATAATTTTTTTATTTTGACAACAAAAGCCATTGGAAATGTTAGTGTAATTAACTATATCATCATTGAGAATATACAAAAAATATGTTAAACAAAATAATGATAAAAAGAAAAGTTTTGAAAGTTTATTTTGTGTTTCGTGGCAAATCCTTGGCAATTTACCAAAAATTTGCCACGGAATACTTTTTTAATTATATTAAATATTTTCTGTAGCAAGTCGTAGCAAACTGAGAGAAATTTGTCACGAATTTTACTCGTTCGTGTCAAATCCCTAGCAAATTGCAAGGGATTTGCAATGGATTTATTTTTTCTCTTCTGTTCTAATTTTTTTATTGTATTCATTGTTCTAATTCCATTTTGTCTTGAAATGGAATTGATACGAATTAAAAATAAATTGTATTATTTTTTAGTATCGAAATATATATGTATATTTAAATAAAAAATTTTAATAATATAATATAAATTTTTTATTTGACAACAAATAGAGTTGAAAATGTCAATGTAATTAACTATATTATCATTGAGAATATATAAAAAATATGTTAGACAAAATAGTGAAAAAAGCTAGGTTTTAAAATGTGTAATTTTTTTAATTAAATTAAATATTTTTTGTAATAAATCTCTAGCAAACTATGAGGGATTTGTCACGGATTTTATTTGTTCGTGACAGATCCCTAGTAAATTACGAGAGATTTGTTACGAATTTATTTTTTTATTTATTTTAATTTTTATTATATTAATTTTTATTCCATACCTTTTGAATAACAGGATCAAATAGAAAGAGTGGACATGTACTTTGTTTTTTTTTTTTTTTTGGGAGATTGGGGAGGGGGGTACGTAGTGTTTGGGGGAATGTTTTGCGGCTTAAGAATTGAGAGCTTGGTTATGAGATGAAAGGAGAGAGAGACTGTTATACAAAAGCCAGAAATTATGCGAAAACTTTGTTTTACCGGATTTCCTTAAATGAAATGAAATGTGCATCTAATATCCTCTGTGTCTTTGTAAATGCAACTCTTCTGTTTAATTGTCTGATGATCTCAACTGTGGCGGAACTATGGTGCTGCGGCTGGCGGGAGAGTTTTGGTACTGTCAACTGTTTCCCGGAAGGGGAGGGGCCAAGGGTTCTGCACGTACCATAGAGCAAGAAGACCTAACCTGCAATGTGTTCAATCATTCTATCCCCCATAGAGCAAGAAAACCTAACCCGCAATGTGTTCAACATTGTACAAAGAAAATGACATCGAATGTTTGAATTTTGCATCTATCTCATTATCATGTTTGTCAATCTTTTCAAACTATCCTACAGATCAGTCCCACTTAAAATTTTGAATTTTAGAGGTTTTTTGAAATGTAATTTTTATTAAAAATTTTAATATGAATCGATTTTACTCTGTATTAAAAAATTATACTGTATATAATATGAGTTATATAATTTAACTTTTTAATACATATGATATATAAATCACTTAAAAATTTTTCGTTTTTTATATGTTTATTTTAAGACACAAGTGGCCTTGCTTAGATTGTTCCACAGCTCTTTCTAGCCTCACTGCTGCCGCCGAAATGGAAGCTACCTTAATAACTGGACTTAAAATCTCTGGTTCTGCTTGCATGAGCTTTCACCATGACGTTTTTCGTACATAGTAGTAATCGTAATGATGAGAGACGTCGACACGCATTTCATTTGGAAAATTTGGAGTTCTTGATGAGGATCAGATTGGCTACTTTATGTTTTGTAAGTCTGCAATCACACCATGGATGAACATTTTCTTGAATATATTGAACAAAAGAAGGAAAACTTTTCTTGAATCTTGGATAGTCCTAAATGCGACACGTGGTTTCCCGTTTTGTTTCTGGTTTATATCCAAATGTTCCCACCAAGTAATCCTCCCCATGAAGCTCGATCTTTCCTAGTCAATCAGGAATTTTTTTCTCCCTGGAGCCCCTCAATTCTATAACATAAACATTCCTGCTGCTTTATAAGTTCGTTCCTGAATAATCCTATAAAAGGAGTACCTAGCGGGAGCTTGGGACAGACAAATACATGCACTAATAATTTTGCAGCCCTCCAATAAATCTGGGGGAACTTTTGACTCTTATGAATCGAAGCTAAAACTTCTTCGCTGGGAGGTTGAGACTCAACCGTTAGGCCAGCTCTAATTGTTTGATTATTATTTTTTATTTAAACTATTCTTAATATTTTTTTTGTATTTTTTTAAAATGTTAATATTATAACAAAATATAATGATCATATTAAATTTACTATGAAACTATATATTTCGATATAATAAATTATTTTATATATTTATATAATTTTAAAA
Source organism: Voacanga thouarsii (assembly GCA_026120185.1). Classification (NCBI taxonomy): domain Eukaryota; kingdom Viridiplantae; phylum Streptophyta; class Magnoliopsida; order Gentianales; family Apocynaceae; genus Voacanga; species Voacanga thouarsii. The sequence continues at coordinate 4,968,978 of JANUWF010000982.1, forward strand.
GTTTATATACGGTTAATTATGTCATTATTTTTATTAAATGATATTTATATATATATATATATATATATATATGTGTGTGTGTACACATATACACACAACAAATGCACACAGATACACATCTACGTACATATATTTAATGATTCAAAGAAGATCTTCTATGGATCGACTACGAATAAATTTTATAAATTTAATGAAAATTTTAAAAACGTTCGTGGGTAATTCACAGGATACTAGTCATGAATTCATCACAGATATTTTTTTTTTACAAATATAATTAAAATTTTAAAAATATCTATGACTAATTTGTGATTGATCTTTTGCATATCAGTCACAAAATTCTTTCATCAATATAATAATATTTTTTAAAAAAATTTATAACTAATTCGTAGGTGATCACCTATGGATTGATTAGTCATAAATTTAATGAACATTTGAAAAACATTCATGGTTGATTTGTAAGAGATCAACTACAAATCAGCTATAGATATTTTTTCATAATTATAATTAAATTTCAAAAAATATTTATGGTCGATTCAGAACTGATTTCTGCGAATCAGCTATACAATTTTTTCATCAATATAATCACATTATTTAAAAATTTTCATAACTGATTCATAGGTGATCACCTATAGATTAGCTACGAATAACATTCATAAATTTAATGAAAATATCAAAAACATTCGTTGGTGATTCGCAAGAGATCGGTCACGAATTAGCACAGATAATTTTTTTTTTTTTTTTGTCAAACACAAATCGGCCGTAGTTGATCTCCTGCCAATCTGTTACACAACTTTTTCATCAATATAATAACGTTTTTTAAAAATTTTTATGATTGATTCATAAGTGATTCGTGGGTGATCGATCTCCTAGCTAATTTCCGTGTCCAATTACCCAATTTCTAAAACAAAGCTTCCCGTGCAAAGAACAAACCAAAGGCAAGACTTCCGCCAAGGAGAGGGGAGATTAAACGCAAGATATTCAGAATGATTTTCAGATCAGTCGTATCATTCGCCTTGAGGATGATCGGAGGGAGAAACGGGGGAGATGGAATCTGCCAGAGCTCAACCCCGTCATCCCAAGTTAAATTCCAGGTAGATTTAGCGAAAAAGGCCACATTCATGGATGGTTTCTTCAGGAATATGAAGTTTCTCTATACAATTTGCCAAAGTAGGTAGCTTTTTCCTTCTTTACTTTAGTTGGATACTCCAGAAGAAAGGGATCGGTAAAGAGTTTACTGTCTAGTCCAATACTGTTCAGTCTTGCTCCTGAATTTATTGTAACTAATAACAGCATGTAACTCATGTATTCCTGTGATTCATTTTTTCCACCTTGCAGGGGTGAGGGTTTGCTTATTTAGGATGAAACCTTGAAAAACATGAGATTTTTCATTTATTTTTTGCTCAAGAGATATAATTACCATTTCCCAGGCCGAAGTCGGCGAAAGAAGATAATTCTGACAAAATATTTATGCACATTTGAAGAATTATAAATTAATAACTAAGGCGTAGAATTTAAATTTTATTGTAACACTTACAACATTATTCATTTTCAAACCAACCTCGTATGGTATTTTGATAAGAAAGGAAACGCCCTTTTCATACCACACCTTCAAAATGAGGAACACTGTTGAATGATTCGTTCATTCTGTTTCTTTCATTGTCTGATTTGGAAATGATAATGAGACATAGGCCGAATACGGAGTTCCCATGAATTTATTTTCCATTGACGTCAAACATAATATTACTCACAATTAGAGTTATACTTGAATTATAGTCGAGTTGAATTGAATATTAAGATAATTAAATTAAATTTAATTTTTTAAAATAAATTTAAGAAAATATTGAATTAAAAGCGAAATTTTATCAAAATCGATATGGGATAACTTGATAAACGCGCAATTCATGCAATTATATTCTCAACAAGGCATAAGTTTGACTCGAGTGCTTAACCTCTGTTGTGATTGTGGCACACAATTGTCGACTGCTGAGGCCTCATCTTTAGGTCAAAATCTTTCTTCAACTAAGGTAAGGGAGAAAACCAGACATAGCAGTATAGGTCCCTTTGATGTTCAAATCTAGGGACTTCAGATGAAACACCGAGGGAACTTAAGCCTTGGCCAAATTTGATTGTCCTTCTTCCTTAATTTCGTGGAAACTTTTTGTCATGCATTGACCATCTAAACTGTTCACATACAGAAGGGAGAGAAAGTAAAAAAGTAGAGTGAAGGAATAGTTGACTGGTAGTTAATAGGATCGACATGCTTATGTGTCAACCAGATTAAACCTTGAGAATACGTAAAAACGGATCATACCTTTGTAGATATCGTCTTCACCAATACGATTTTTGAAATCTTTGGCTTTCTGGTAATGCTCCAAACCCCCAAACCTTCTTCAATATAATCTCCTTAGAATCAGAAAATTGCTAATCGTATTTTGTTTCTCCCTTTGTTGAGGGTGGACTCACACAAAAATTGAGAGAAAAACTCAGAGAACAACAACGATGTTTTTCACGTCTCTCTGAAATAGAGTATATCCTAATATGTATATTGGACTCTATCTCAAAACACGAATCCCGATAGAATAAGAAAAGTATAGTTGAATACAACTATTTTCACTTATCTTATTCTATCTAAAATACGATTTTTTATTTTCTGCAATTTTTATTAATAAATTATAAACAAATTATAATTTATTATTATCTCATAATTAGGAGCTACTGAAGGGACCTGATCGGCTACAATTAGACTAAGCTTAAAAATAATTTATTGATTACGTTCCACTCCACTAAAAGAATGTAATTGCACTCTTAGTCTAATCGTAATTACTAGAGTAAATAATATATCAATTAATTGATCGATCCAACAAATTACCCCCGTCGATCAATATAATACTTTGAATGTGGCAGTATGACCACAGTGTCCCTAATTCAAATCCTTAATTTTCATCTTCAATTTGATAGTACCATGTGACCACGTCACACTTACAAATTGAATTCAATAGACACTATTGAATTACTGAACTCAGATTTAACTGTCCCTTAGAAGAACTCATGAGGAAATGATCTTGCCTATTAAAGGTGACGGATTCCATGTTGCATAACAATTATTTCATATTTATTTCACTTTAATTCCCAAGATGCCGAGATATTGATTATTAAGTTAATCTCACTCTTTGGCAACTCAAGGAACTTCAAGTTAGTAAATATAAATAATTGTTCGCTCAGGATTAAGGTATTATGTACGATAATATTTTAATATTTCATTTGTATGGTCTATTCCACAAATAAATATTAATGGTTCATCCAATATATCAAAATATATCCTTAATTTTATTACCAAAATCAAAGACAGACTTCAATAAAATTAAGACGATCTTCCAAAATAAATTGTCCAAATTTATTTTGGATCGCGGATAATTTATTTCAAGTTAAATTATAAATCAAGTCTTTCTGTGTTTAATAAATAAACACTTGATTTATAATATCTAAATAATTCGTGGACAAACAGGCTCATACATAATTCATACATACAAATATATAAAAACATACTTTATTTAATTTCAAAAATACAAACATTGTATTTACTTGATGGGCATATCTAACAAAAATCCTCCCACTTGTCCTAGAATAAATGGGACATGTCAAAAATACCATACTTTCTATATGACTTCCAAAAACAGTTATAGGTAAACTTTTAGTATAAGGATCAGCAAGATTTTCAACAGAAGAAATCTTGCACACTTCTACATCTTCACGTTGAACGATCTCCCTAAGTAGGTGATATTTACGTTCAATGTGTTTACCACGCTGATGGTTGCGTGGTTCTTTTGCATTTGCCATTACACCACTGTTGTCACAATATAAACTAATGGCTTGAGATGCAGAATGAACCACTTCAAGTTCTATCAAGAACTTCTTCAACCATGCTGCCTCTTTAGCTGCTTCACAAGCTGCCACATATTCAGCTTCCATTGTAGAGTCAGCAATACAAGATTGTCTGATACTTCTCCACACAACTGCACCACCACCTAAGGTGAAAACAGAGCCTGTGGTGGACTTGCGAAAATCTCTATCAGTTTGGAAATCAGAATCAGTGTAACCTATAGGTACCAATTCTGGAGTTGAGTAAACTAGCATATATCCTCGAGTTCTGCGAAGATACTTGAATATATGCTTGACTGCTGTCCAGTGTTCCGGTCCTGAGTTTGACTGATATCTACTGACCATCCTAACAACATGACAAATGTCTGGACGAGTACAAAGCATAGCATACATGAGACTTCCTACAATTGATGCATAAGGAACTCGTTTTATGTACTCAACCTCATTAGGAGTTTTAGGACTATGCTTCTGAGATAACTGAATTCCATGTCTGAAAGGCAATTGACCTTTCTTGGAATTTTGCATAGAAAATCTCGTCAGTATTTTGTCAATATATGAAACTTGAGATAAAGCTATCTGTCTGTTCTTTCTATCCCGAAGGATCTGAATGCCCAGAACATATCTTGCTTCTCCCAAGTCCTTCATATCAAACTGTTTACCCAACCAACTTTTTACCAATGTCAATGTTCTTACATCATTTCCAATGAGAAGGATGTCATCAACATACAGTATGAGAAAAATCACCCTACCATCTATAATTCTCTTATAGACACAAGGTTCATCAGGATGTTGATCAAAACCATAAGTTTTAATGGCTTGATCAAATCTGATATTCCAATATCTAAACACTTGTTTAAGCCCATATATGGACCTATTCAATTTACAAACTTTTTGTTCTTGACCTTCTTAGATAAAACCATCTGGTTGTACCATGTAGATACATTCGTCAAGATTTCCATTAAGGAAAGCTGTCTTGACGTCCATTTGACATACTTCATAGTCGAAGTGAGCTGCAATGGATAGGAGAATTCTTATAGACTTTAGCATGGCCACAGGTGAGAAGGTTTCCTCATAGTCAATACCTTCTCGTTGGGTATAACTCTTAGCAACCAATCTAGCTCTGAAAGTTTCTACTTTCCCGTCTACTCATCTCTTTCTTTTGTAAACCCATTTGCACCCAATAGGTTTTACCCCATTAGGCAAGTCCACAAGATCCCAGACGGAGTTAGTGTACATGAATTTCATTTCTGAATCAATTGCACTCTTCCAATGGTCTGCGTCTACATCCTCTAAAGCTTCTTTATACGTAGTGGGATCCTCTTCTTCCTCAAAAGAGACTGCTTGAAAAGCTTCTCCATAGAGTAAGTATCTAGAGGGACGTCGAATAACTCTCCCACTATGTCTAAGTTATGGAGGTTCCTGGACGATTGGACTTTCCTCCTCCTTGTTGACTGGAATTAGATCTGCTAATTCCTCAACGACTGGATTTTGAACAAGGGCAGGAGGTTCTTCCACTCTATGTGCCGAAGAGCCAGTGGGTATAGTAGGTATAACATTTATTTCTCTCCCATTGGAATCTGGCATGTTAAGTGGCATAGATACAAATCCTCCACGTGAATCTTAAGTATGGGTTTCAGTAACCATTTGCTTGGGATTATCTCCCTTGGTTTCTTCCAAAATAACCCTACTCTTAGATCCTCGTTCTTTTATGTACTTGTCCTCTAAGAAAATTGCATTTGTACTTATAAATATTTTCTTATCTTGAGGACCATAGAAGTAGTATCACCTTGTTCCTTTTGGATATCCAACAAACAGACATAAATTTGATCGTGATTCCATTTTATCCATCTTTCCCTTTAGCACATATGCAGGACAACCCCAAATCCGGATGTGTGTCAAATTAGATTTTCGCCCATTCCACAATTCCAATGGAGTCTTAGGGATAGACTTTGATGGAACCATATTCAATACATATGTCGCAGTTTGTATAGCATACCCCCAAAAGGATGTACTGAGTGTAGAGAAGCCTAACATTGTTCTGACCATGTCTAACAAGGTCTTATTTCTCCTTTCTATCACTCCATTTTGTTGAGGAGTGCCAGGTGCACTTAGTTGGGATAAAATCCTATTTTCTGATAAGTAAGATCTAAAGTCATGGGATAGATATTCTCCACCTCGATCTGATCGAAGTGTCTTAATGTTCTTTTCTAATTGCTTCTCAGTCTCAGCCTTAAATTCTTTGAATTTTTCTAAGGCATCAGACTTATGAGTTATTAGGTAAACATATTCATATCTTGAGTAATTATCCGTAAAAATAATGAAATACTCATACCTACCTCTAGCTTGGACACTAATTGGTCCACATACATCATAGTGCACTAATTCTAAGACTTCCTTTACTCTATTTCCTTTGGAAGGAAATGATCTTTTGGTCATTTTATCTTCCAAACAAGATTCACAAACTTGAAGATGTTCCACCTTTAAGTCACTTAAAGGACCTTCTTTTACAAGTCTTTGAATTCTATTTAGATTAATATGACCAAGTCTAAGATGCCATAGGAGAGTCTCATTAGTAGGAGATAACTTAATGCGTTTATTAGTTTCAGTATAATATAATGAACTGTTGGTAGGTTTCAAAACATACAGATCATTATTTAAATTTCCACGACATATCAAAGAGTTATTCAAAAATATCTCTACTGAAAATTCATAAAATTTAACAGAATATTTTTGTTTGAATAACAAAGAAACCGAAATTAAATTTCGATAAATGTCGGGAACATAATAACAATCTTTCAAAACCAAATGTTTATTATCAAAATAAATATAAATATCTCCAACAGCTCTTCAAGATATCACTGATCCTGTGCCAACCCTTAGAGTATGCTCTCTTTCATTGAGATGTCTGGTTACTTAGAACCCCTGCAATGAATTGCAAACATGGTTAGTGGCTCCAGAATCTACTATCCAAGTATTTGTAGAATTAACCACTAAACAAGTTTTAATGTAGGATAACTCATCAGTACCTTACTCGCGTTTAGCTAAGTAATCTGGGCACTGTATCTTCCAATGTCCCTTTTGTTTGCAATGGAAACATTTGCCTTTGGGCTTTTCATCCACTTTTGCTTTCTTAACCTGCTGCTTAGGCCATTTATTATTTTGCTTCCTCTTATTTCCTCCATTGCCCTTGGCTTGGAAGAGGAAGATCCAGCATGAGTTAGAATAAGAGCGTTGCCACTTCCCACTTTTAGAGTAGCCTCGGCGCTCTCCAACTCCTTCATTAACTCTGTAAGAGACATCTCCATCTTGTTCATGTTATAATTAAATTTGAACTGTGAAAACATCTCTGGGAGAGTTTCTAGAGCCATGTCAACTTGAGTCTCAGGCTTAATTTCAGCCCTAAAACCTCTGCCACGTTAAACTGAGCGATCAATTCTAACATATGATCCCTCACGGGCGTTCCAGGTTTCATGCGCATATTCATTATGCGCCTCATTGCTGCTTGACGGGTCTGACGTCCTTTGTGCTCAAACATTTGCTGGAGGCTTCTCATGATGTCTGCAGCGGTTGTCGGTTCTTATGTTTCTGCTGCAACACATTTGAGATAGATCTCAAAATGTAGCAGCGAGCCATCTCATCAGAACTCAACCACTTATCATAAGCCTCCTTTTGTTCGCGCGTGGACTGTTCAGTAGGCTTAGTAGGACACGGTTCAGTTAGCACATATTTGAGCTTCTCAGCAGTGAGTACAATTATGAGGTTCCTTTTCCAATCAATAAAATTTTCTCCAACCAGTTGATTCTTTGTTAAAATTTGGGATAAAATGTTGGAAGTCATTTTTCTGAAATTAAATAAAATAAAACATATGAGTCATTTATCATATCATGATGCATGATCAATATAAAATGGTATGATGCATGATCAATATGATAATATTTTAAGTAGTAATAGAAATTACTATCAAAATATGACAATCTAAAACTCTATAGTAACATGTACCTCTATAGAAGATAATAATGTAACTTATAGTTAGGTCACAATCCACAACCTAAAACCCCAAAGTAATGTGCACCTCTATAGGAGATAACAATATAACTTATAGTTAGGCCTGGATCATCCCACTAAAATAATATATCTTGCATCTAAATGCAATATTAGTTTTAGTGTTATTAATATTTTGGCCATCATAGACATTATTTGGATATTCTATAGGAAGTCCTTATAATGTATTTGATTTAAGTGTAACCCCTATATTCAAAATTTATTTATTTATTTTTTAATATAAAGTTTCCAATCCAATCACATCACCTATAGGGTAATTATGAATGAATTAAACTTTAAAAAAATAATAATTAAAATTTTGATGCCCAATCTAATAACTAATAAAACGTAGCCTTCCTATAGGGAGACCATTTAAAATGGCATGAAGCAAACGTTAATTTTACTAATGGGCTAATAGGGGAGGCCAAAGGTTAATTAAAATTAACCATTTCACACTTATTTTTTTTAATTTAATAAAAAAATTTATTTATTTATGCATAACTAAATAGTACCTAGAGCGGTGTTAATGCAACCTATATAGCATGTTAACATGAATGATACAAAATTCAATCAAAATTAAATAGTAAAAATTATAAAATAAAAATAATTTTATGGCCAACCTAGACTCAAAAATAAAATTACAAAATTACAATTGAAAATAATAATTAGCTAACAATATAACTAATTCTTTAATCTTTTGTAATATCAATTAAATGACGCAATTTCTATCACAAGATTGTTGTTGGTGCAGTGGTTTAGTCTCAGAGAAAATTGACTAGTGACCTAGGTTCAAAATCCATCACTGCTATAATGCTCTTTATTTATTTTTTTTATTAAAGGAGCTGCTCCAGCCTCGTCGCTGGGCCAGGCAGTCCAGATCAGCAATGCTCTAGCTGGGCCGCTGGGGCCAAGCCCAAGCCATTGGCTGCTGGTCCAAGCTCTGTAATTCACCATCCGCAATTCCCACCATTATTCAAGGAACAACTTTGCTAGTCCAGCCCATCAACATTCAAGGAACAGAAGCATTCAAGGACCAGCACGTTCAATTTGACGAAATTGAAATTCCTCTGCTCGTGCGCCTTCTTCGTCCGCAAGCTTCATTACACCAATTATAATTTCTTTTTTTTTAATAACATAAAAATAAAATAAATCAAAAGAAAAATTAAAAAAAAATATGGAGACGTAATCCGCTCTTTTTATTACAAGACTCCATAAAAAGTAGAGTGAAGGAATAGTTGACCTTGGAGGGGGGAGGCCGAATTGAAATTCACCGTGAACGAGGAGGGATATGACAAGGGAAAAGAATTTCTTGGCCCTTGGGACCAGCCCGGAGAACTTCTGGAAAAATGACCGTAGTCTGTTCCATCGTTTCTCCAGGCCAACCGACCCTTGCTATGTTATTTGGTCCCCCTCCCTCCCTTCTTCCCACTTCAATCCATCTACTTTATTAAGGATGCCCTTGGCATCTTTTCAAGCCCCGAGTCCTATATTGCACAGCCATGCTAGAAGGGCAAAGGCCGTGAAGAAGATGAAGATGCATACCATCGAATTTAAAAAAAAGACTCTTTGTTAGTTTGTGTAACAGAGTTTAAAATCAGTTTGTGAGAATAAGTTGATCGTCAAAGTTCAAAATCTTTCGACTGTTAACGACTCTTTACACTTAGAAACTGTAAAATTTCATGGTCTAGTGAGCCCCATTAGCAATTGAATCTTGAATTCATTTGCAAGAAAACATATCAAATGTTGTTGAAGACAAAGGTGTCATTTTTCTACATTTACACGGGAGTGAATTCGACACCCTCCCGGATTTGACTCTGGGCTTTAATCAATTGGTTTGATGGACATAAAACAAATTTATCTGAGTGGCATTCGATGTTGATTTCTGGAATTATAGATAATGACGATGACACATTGGAAAGTAAGGGAAAAATTCATAGCAAAAAGTCACCCAGAAGACCCTACTTCAAAGTCCTAATGAATAAGGACCTTTCATTTTTCTTATTGATTTTTCATCTATATATCAAGAAATGGCTACTAGGTGGGTGTGGTTTGGGGTCTCTTCAATGCATTTGCAAACCAACACAAACATACACACAAAAAATTCGGATACAGATTGATACTTAACTCGAATGCATATTTTGACAGTAAAATTTTTTTTACGGTCTTTTAAATGATGATATTTCAAAAATGAGTTTATGAAATTGCACCCCATGAGATTTGAACATGAACAAAACCTACAAAGTCAACAATTCTTGTAAAGTTCATAAATAAGGCTACTATTGTGTAAAATGTCTTCATTGTCTAAAGTCAATATTCTTCCTCCTTAACCAATTTCGACATCATACGCAGTTTACTAAGAGCAAGAATTGTCAAACACCTCGCAAGCCATCACCTTTCAAATACTGTCAAATGTTGTAATCCCTCATTTGTAGTATTCGTTCATATCTATGTGAGGTTTGTATAAATATTTATGTTTTTCTTTTATAGTACAAACTAAAGAAACATAAGAACATGCAAAAAGGATTGTTAAGAAATATACTAATTAACTTTGTATCAAAAGTTACCTTATAAAGAGAAGATTGTTCAAAATTTATAAAAAATAATTTAACTCATTGATGTAATATAACTGAATATTACTAACTGTAGTGATTTCATATAATATATCTTAACAAGTAAATAATTGTTTTACTATATCACACGTTTAATTATTTTAAAATTTTCTCACGATGTAATATTTGATTCAAAATGTTAAATGCAATTATACTTCAATCTTCTTCATAATTAATGGCTACAATGGCTAACCTCTTGGAAAAGTGCTTTCTTTGATTATTATCATTATATATATTCATCGTGGAAAATGGTTTAAACGCGGTTTTTAGCCGCGTTAGAATTTGTTACGAATCCAAAGAAGCTGTTCTTAGTTTGTCCCTTAAACACAAAACAACACGAAACCTACATATGCTAATCCCATCAACAACTTCCCATGCCGTTGCATTCCAACTTGACAAATTTCCCTTTCTTTTCTGCTAGAAAGAACTGAATTTTTAAATATTATCTATCGCAATCACCCCTTTTGCACGCAGTAGGTTAGGTAAACTGATTATTCAAAAAACAACTGAAATTAATGTGAAGATAAACATTATAACAAACAATATTTAAAAAAATTAAAAAAAACCTCACAGTATCTTTCCTATGTCAACTGAATAATCCTCCCTTTAATTAAAATATATATAAAAAAATATATTGATGTTACAATGAAATTGATTTAATTATAAATTATATGATATTATCGTTATCTTTTCTTTTTTTTCAAACAATCAAAAGTCGAGCTCTAGTCAATTAATGAAAAAATATAATTATAAATTCTAGAATTTTGAATGGATTGATCAAATTAAAAAAAGAAAGAAAAGAAAGGTACAAACACAAAAACATGAAGTAAAGATTTAAAAAACTTCATAAATATATAATAAAAAAAGAGTAGATTGACAAGAAAGATAGAGAAGGTTATTGGATAGGATATGGGTTGTGTCAATTTAGAATAATTACATATAATAAATTAATTTAAACACAACACGATTAATAAATATGTCGTATCGTATCAATTCATTTATTTTTGTGTCGTATTATAAAACGGGTTGATATGACATGTCATGATTATACACAAAAATTAAATAGATAATTACTAAATTCGCCAACCCGAATACCTACTAAACCCGTCAATCTATTCACTTATTACATGAAAAAAAAATTTAAAAATCAAATTAAACCATATAAAATAAAAAAAAACTAATAAAACAACTCATAAAGTCATAACTAATCAATAAAACAACAAACCATTCAATTAAATATCTAGAGATCTTAATAAATTCATAAGATTTAATCTTTAAAATTTAAACAAATATAGTTTTGCAATAAAATTGGATTGTTCAAGAAATTATTATTTTTTAACTAAAAGTCATTGTAATAATAATATTATTATAAATACTAAATAATAATTAATTAATAATGATTCATTTATCATATATCAAATAAATAGTCACATTAATATTATTTATTTTCTTTAAGAGGTCTCATATAATTAAACAAAATAATCACACAAACAATTCAATTAATTCATATAATAAAATTTAATTCAATTAATTCATGTAAAAAAATTAAATTATCTAATTTTTAATAGTGAAATTGGTAGGGTATTATAAAAAGTATTAAATATAAGTATTAAAAAAAATTAAACGGGTTTGCTGGTTGAAACAAATTGAATCCGTTTATGACCCGAACACATTTAAAATTAAAAGGGTTGACCTGTTTTTATTCGAACTCGTAAAATTCTAATCATAACCCAATATAACGGTGTCATTTTCGTATCATATTGGCGTATCGTATTTAATATTACCAGTTCTATTATTGGAGCCAAAATGGCCCTAACATACAAGGAAAAGCATAATGGGAACATCACCGGCCTACTAGAAACTAAACAGGGAAGCTTTCTGCACCAATGCCCTTTGGGACCTCTAGTCCAAATTCAATTCTCTGGTAACAAGAATTTTGATCAAAACTTCTCGACCGCCATGGATGAAACTTTCAGCTCGGAGACTATAATTTGTTTGTCTTCTAGCTCGCTAGCCCTATCAGTTCTGGTTGAATTCATTTTCAAGAGTTGTTGAAGATAGAGGTTTCCTTTTCCATGCAATTACAGGGCCAAGTGAATTTGACAGTCTCATGTCATGTGTTTGACTCTGGTTATTCAATTTATTGCATGAAAGGACACAAAACTAATTTATACGAGTGGGATTTGAAGTTGATTTTTGGAGGTTGATTGAAGTGACAGTGATGGCAATGGAATGTTACGTGTGAAAAATGAAAATCCATACAAAAAATGACACCAGGAGGGAAGAGGGCTTCTTCTTTATTCTTCGCTGTGGAAAATGGTTTAACGCGGTTTTGAGAAGCTATGAGGTCAATAGTTTTAGCATTGGCCTTTGGGTAAACAGTTTGGGCTTCAGGCTAGCCATTTACCGGGTCTTAGCAAAAGCTTCTTTTTTTTTTTAAATATATCAAAATGTAAATCAATAATGTGTAAAATTCAGGGATAAAGTAATGTGAGTTTGACACCTCAACAAATTTAGATTAATTGGTTGTTTTTTTGTTGACCTCTTGATAACTTTACCAGGAAAGTATCTGTGAAGTATTTTTTAATATTCATTTAGGTTTTTTCTTAGGTATATTAACTTAATATGGATATTAGTCTCGGGATTTTGGGTTTACTTCGTAGATTTTGTTTGATTGTTATTGTCCTTAGAGGAGTTTTTTTATGAGAATGAAGTGGGATATTTGTAGGATTGTTCCTCGGTTTGATTTCTTTAGATTTAGTGTTATATTTATAGCAGATGCTTCGAATTCCTTGCATTTTTTTGGATTCATTGCTGAACTTTGTTTGTTTTGTTGCTTCGAATTCATTGTCGAATTATTGAAATTTTCTCGCAGCTGCAACAGTTAGGGATTCAATTTGTGTCTTTTTTATTTCTGGGTTTCATGTGATTGAAGATGCGATTTAATTGTTGGGCTCTAATGTATAGGTTTTGCTCACTGTCTGCCTAAAGAGGGTTAGTTTTGTTGGTTTCGATGCAGCGGTGAAGGCTCTTGGTTTTGGTGTTTCGAAATCATTGCTCAAATTCATTGTCGAGTTATTGAAATCAATCCACAGCTGCAATAGTTAGGGATTCATTGGGTGTCTTTTTGTTTTCTGGGTTTCATGTGATTGAAGATGAGATTTAATGCTTGGGCTCTCATATATAGGTTTTGCTCAGTGTTCGGCTAAAAAAGGTTAGTTTTGTTGGTTTCGATGCAGCGATGAAGGCTCTTAGTTTTGGTGCTTCAAAATCATTGCCCAATTTGGTTCGATTTGGTTCTTTTTAGTTTCTTGGCCAATTTGCTTCTTTTTGCTTTTAATTTAAAGAACAAGAATATTTTTTCCCGTGTATGTTTAAAATGGTCGTGTGTGAAATTGAAGAAGATTTCTTCGTATTCTAGAATGGATTTATTGTGGCATATCCAAGGTTTTCCCCTGTATGTTTATATATAATGGTTATTTGTTTGAGTTGTGAAGTAGTTTGTTCTTTCCGCTTTGGAGTTATATAACAAGATTAGTGGAAGTAAGGTAAAGTTTGTGATGTTCAAGGAATATTAGTCGCCAACATCAAAAGAATCGAATTCGATTTCGTGTAGATAGGATATGGGAAGCTTTTAATGCACAAAAGGATGGCGAATTCATGAGCATAGAATTTCTTACAATTGATGAGCAATCTTTGATCTTTTAATTATGTTGTTGAATTCTTTTTCCTTTCTCCTGTCTGTATTAGTATTGACGAATGTGTTCCCTGTGTAGGAAACTGTGATGCATATGATCATTAGGAGCAAGATTGCAGATGAATTCCGTGATGCAATTGAAGAAGGAAAGTATTATGTCCTAAAAAATTTCTGTGTCTTGGAATATAAAGCTAAATATAAATTGTGTGAGCAAAATTTTTTTATACAATTCCATTCTGGAACCATTTTGGATGAAATGATTGATAAATTACCTGGTATTCCAAGGCATAAATTTTTGCTCATTCCTTTTGAACAACATGAAAAACGTGCTAATCAAGGAGGATTTTTAATTGGTAAGTGTTCCTTTGTGTCAATTTTTGAAATTTGAAATGCACAGGAATGGTTGAATATTCTTTTTTGCTATGTAGATATTGCAGGCCGTCTATGTGGATTATTTGAGAAAATTAAAAAATAAGGACAGACACAAAGAATTGCAATGCAATATGTTGATTTAGAAGATCTACAGTTAAGTTTTGAATATGCTTCTGTACATGATCAAGTAATGCCTATTAATTCAACAATAGATATTTTTATTGTTCTATATGTTTTTATTTCAGGCAATGAAAGGTCCGTGTTACGCTGTAGGAATCATTTGCTAAGATATTGAATCGTGATGAATTGGATGTAACAAAGGAACTATATGTTGTCATTATCACATCCACAATCATGCGGCGTTTTCAGGGTAATTGAATATTGAGTTGCTCGCATTGATTGAATTGTACTCAAATCTAACACTGAGTCGTTCCTGTAGGTCGTATTTCAGTAACATCAAGTAGTGCAACAAAGATTTTTGTCAATCTCGATTATCCTGATGTGAAGCTGATGCGCCAAAGGTATGTACTGTTAAAATTTAATGACAGAGAGCTTGAAGATTAGGTTATTAACTAAGCTCTTTTATTGACATAGAAGAGTTTTGCTCATATATATCTAATACACATCTGTACACATGTTTTTCTCATATATACTTGAAGAAACGAAAAAAAGAGACAGATATTTCATTTGCATGAACAACTAGATGTTTTTGTACTTTCCAATTTGAATGTTGTTCTCTCACCATTTCTATTGAAACTGCCTATGTACTGTTAAAATTTGATGATAGAGAACTTGAAGATTAGGTTATCAACTAAGCTCTTATATTGACAGTGGAGAGTCTTGCTCATATATATCTGATACACATCTATACACATGTTTCTCTCATATATACTTGAAGAAACGAAAAAAAGAGATAGATATTTCATTTGCATGAACAACTAGATGTTTTTGCAGTTTCCAATTTGAATGTTGTTCTCTCACCATTTATATTGAAACTACCTTTTCTAATGCTGTTCTATGAGCATTTATATTAAAACTACCTTTTATTGGTGCAGCTTTAGTCGTACCAATATAATTCCTATAGAGCATATCCAAGTTATCAACAATGTCATAAGTAGTGAAGAAATTAAGTTCAACAAGAAAAGTATCAGTGATATGAAGCTCCTACTGGAATAACTTGAAGATATGGTAACAATTATATATTTGTCCTTCTTCAAGAAAAGAAAAATGAGTGAGAGGGATGGATTGGGAGTCTGGATTCTAGACTGCTACAACTGCAGGCAAAAATGGCTTCTTGAAGGATTCAAATTATTAGTGCTTCTGTTAATTTGAAATAGAAATATGATCATTATATGTGTTTTGTATACAGGAAAAGCCTTTTTATTGCTATGGAACAATTTCTTCAATTGATGAAACATGTGGATAGCACTTTAATTCTTGCTCAAAATGCCATCGCAAGCTGAAATTAGTTGATGACGAGTTTTTTTGTGATATCTGCCATCAAGTGGAAAAATCACCTTTAATAAGGTATCAAGAATTTTGATCAAGATACAATATATTTAGAAATTGATTTGATTTGGATTTGCTTGAAGTTTTGAATATGATTGTATTTAGTGAAGGTACCGTGTGGAAATGGAAGTTATTGACCATACCGGAAAGGCAAGATTCACTATGTTGGATAAGGATGTTGAAAAATTAACCAATATTTCTGTATCAGATCTCGCTGAAAAAGAAATAGATGTAAGTTAACAAGGTCGTTTTCAGAAATTATGATGGCCATAATTTGCAGATTTTTCAATAATTTAACATTGTTATGATTTTAAACATAGGATGACACGGGGGAACCTCTTCCCCAAGTGATTGAACGCATTATTGGTGGTTCATATGTTTTCCAAGCCAAGGTGAATATATTCAACTTGGGAACACGGAAGGAGGATTTTACAGTCATAAGATTGTACTTACCAAGTGAAATGAAGAGTGGAAAAAAAGAAAAGGTAAAGGACTCTACTTCAACATAAATTATTCAATCTTTAGACCTTACTCTTTTGATGTATATTCTGAACTCTTCAAATGGCATAATTACAGGAAGGAATTGAACAGGGCAATGGTATTGATACTGCTGTTGATATTGGAAGTGTAACACCACTAACGAAAGGCAAAGTAAGACAAAAAAAATCAAATTCTGAAGGTGAAGGACAAGAAAATGCTGCTAATAAGAGAACCGCTTCCAAAAAAAAAAATTAACTGATGTTAATTTGCTAAATAAATGTTAGTTGAACAAAATAGACCTTATATGTTCCTGTTTTTTATACTTCCAAATTCTATTTTTTTCTATCCAGTTCTTTTAGAAACAATTTTTCATTATAATTGCATTTTATAATATTGCAGAAAATATATTGGTATGAAAATAGCATTCTACAGATAGTGTTAGTATTAATTTTGAAGCATTTTAGATTGACACAACTATTTGGCGTTTGATCAAATGTTGTTTGATAGATAGGTACATATAGTGCTGTAATAATATTCTTGCTGAAAAGCTATATTGGTGTTCTGTATATCCATATGGATGCTTATTACCAACATGAGGTTGATTACTACAAGCTTTCTACTGCTGATGTTGGAACTGTAACATCCCCAATGAAGCAAATGCTGAGACAGAAGAAACTTCATATGAACTGTTTTGCTAATGACAAAAAAAACCTCATATGAATTGTATATCCATATGGATGCTTATTAGCAACATGAGGGTGATTAGTACAAGGTTTCTACTGCTGATGTTGGAACTGTAACATCACCAATGAAGGAAATGCTAAGACAGAAGAAAGCAAATTCTAAGAATTATTGCTCATGCTATGCTCATATGCTGTGAAGTTGTAATAATATAGGACATATGTTGGGGTCAAAGATGATGTTTTGATTGTTGATGCTCATGCTACAAGTTGTCATTTGTTATAGTTTGTTAAGTTTTGGTAGGCTTTTAGAACATATTTCTTTTATATCTTTACAAAATTGATTATTCTTGCGGAGTGATATATCATATTTAAATGAGTTTAACAAGATCAAAGATAGTGATGGTTTGGTATATTGGCATTGGATATTAGTATGCTTCGTCGTTTTAGTTCTTTCATTTCTGATTGGCAGTTTGGTTGTAACTCAAAATATTCCTTCCTTCTATGCTACTTCATCTATTATACGTACTACTGTAGCTGATATTGAAGAGTAGAGAGTGTTCGTTGCTTGCTTTACTGCTTTGCTTTGCTGCTTCACTCATGATGGACTATAGATTTTTTCTTTTTATAAATACATTTTTTTATTGTCAATTTTTGTTGTGTAAAAATTTGTGAGGAATAAGTGAATTAGTGAGAGAGCGAATGAGAGATATGGCACTTATCAGAAACGTCCATTAATCTACACTGAACAACTGCTAGCTGCCCAGTATGTTTCATTTCGGAAATTTTAATTCCAGAAGATAGTTTTGAAAACTTGGTGTTGGACTCCTATCATTGGAAGATACCAAACACGGTGTTGAACTCATATCAGTGGAAGCAGTGACAGCTAAAAATGCAATTTAACTATGCTGGAAAGGGAAAAAGAAAGGGAGAAAGTCCTATGAAGTTGATGCAACGTACAACAAAATTCTTAGCAACAAGGAAAAACGGAAAGGTTGCAAGGAAGATTGGTAGCTTTGGGCTATCAAATTATGTACAAAGTATTCAAAAGATCTTTTATATAAACACAAGAACACCAAAATGAACATTATCATCGCTGGAAAGTACAAATGGAAACACAGATTGGTGATATTTTCTAAAATCAATATCAATCCCAATTTGTTGTTTTTTCAGTTCCATTAAACCAAAATGCATCATTCCTTCTTATTTTATTAGCAATGATTCCTATAAAGCAATTCAATAAAGCAAAATCCACCTATTAGCATCAAGGCAATTCTACTTTTAGCACTAATCTCTATAGCAAAGTAAAATTACTTTTTAAAAAACTGAAAACACCTGGAAACAAATTATCTATTAAACAAATTACTGTTTTTACCAAACAAAGTTTTAACTATCTATTAAAGATATAACACCTCTTACATTCTCCAATACATTTCAAAAAAAATTAAATGTTCTATTTATTAAAGCTAAACAACTTCTCAGATCCTGAATAAAATTCTTTTAAATACATAAGACTACTTAGTAAATTAAAAGAAACTTTTCAACTGATTGTACAGTACACCTATATAGTACTAGTAGATGGATAAATGAACCTCAAATACATACACATCAATTTTACAAAAAACTCCCAGAATACATCAAGAATATCCTGGCGAAAGATGAATCCAGGTACATACAAATATTATTCTCTAATTGTATTTACTGTTTTAATAATTATTTGTCAAAATAAATATTTTTTCTTCCAAATTGTTTAGTAGCAGAATTTACTCCTTCAAAAAAAGCCCGGTTACACAAAACAAATATTCTAAGATATCGAAGACAATTGAAATTCCAGACTGCTTCAAAACAAGCACGGTTACGCAGGAGAAACATTCTGAAAAAGCAAAGAGAATTGAAGTTACAACATAACTGTGCAGGCCACCTGAAAATCACATAAAAAACAATTCAGATTAAGAAAAGAAAAAGAAAGCAACAACAGAAAAACAAAGAAGATGACAATTCAATTTCTCCAAGTCATAAAAGGCAAAAGACAAAGCTTCTTGCATAAGGCAATTTTAAACTCTTTGTTAGCTCATTAAATTCTTAATTAACATATAAATTTACTATATTTGCAAAAGATACAATGTCTGTGATGTCACAGTATGAGGAACCAAATTACACCTGTAAGCATTGTGGTGCTATTTTCTGGTATGAGGAAAGACTCAAAAGCTAAAAAGATTACCTATATCTGAAATTTACAATATGCTGCAGGCACGGTAAAGTTAAATTCCCAGTCAATAAGGAATGGCCTGAACCACTGAAAAGTTTGCTTCTTTGCAATAATAGCAGCACCAATCAGAAGTTCTTTGAGAATATTCGAGCTTATAACTCCATGTTTGCCATGACTTCAACTGGTGGTTATATTGATTAAAGCATCAATACAAAATCCACTCCATATATATTCCGAATTTGTAGTCAAAACCATCATCGAATTGGCACACTTCTTCCTGAGATAGGCAAAAAACCAAATTTTTGTCAATTATATGTTCATGACACTGATAATGACGTTCAAAATCGATTAGATGCTGTCAATCAGAAACAATGTAATGATGCATTGGACAAGCAACTTATTAAGTCTTTCATTCAGATGTTTGATGTTAATAATAGATTGACACAAGCATTTCGGATGGTAAGAGAACGATTCAAGGATTCTGATATTGAAAACTTGACACTAAAAATAAAAGGTCAATTTTCAAAGAAGAAAAGAGGGTATAATGAGGTTCAATGCAATGAAGTTGCAGGTTTGATAGTTGGAGATTTTGAACATAAATCATTGGATCGAGATATTATTGTTCAAGAAAGAAATGATTCATTGAAAAGAAGTAGTTATTTACACCCTTCATTTATGGCATTGCAGTATCCATTGTTATTTCCATATGGAGAAGATGGTTTTCATACGGAAATCAAATATGCAGAAAATAGACAGAAGAATCGAGCAAAAAGGAAGTTTGAAACAATGAATAAGTTTTATTCTTATGTTATCCAAGACAGAGTGGATATACAATGTAATGTTACACTGGCAGGTCGACTTTTCCAGCAACAAAGATTGGACTGGATCAGAAGGAATCAAGGAAAATTGAGAAGTGATCTCTATCAGAATATACAAGATGCAATAGAGAAATGTGATACTGATTCAACGAAAATTGGAAAGCGAATAATTTTTCCATCAATGTTTACAGGGAGTCCACACTACATGATTCAAAATTACCAATATGCAATGGCAATTTGCAGAACATATGAAAACCCAGATTTGTTTATTACATTTACAGCTAACCCAAATTAGCATGAAGTTCAACTTTACTTGAAGCAAAGGGGAGGTAAAAAGGCTAAAAATCGTCTAGATATTGAAACACGAATTTTCAAGATGAAACTAGATGAAATGATCAAGGATATCATCAAGAACAAAATTTTTGGGCCAGTTCAAGCAGGTTTGTAGAATTTTTGAACTTCATTCAAATTTAATCACTTTTGTTACATTTTTAATCAATCTATTTTAACTAAGAATGTTTTTTTTATACCAATATAGTTGTATACACAATTGAATTCCAAAAGCGAGAATTACCACATTCTCATATGCTGCTTTGGTTAGACGACACAGTGAAGAGAAATAACACAGAGGATATAAACAAAATCATCAATGCAGAAATACCTGATCCAATTGGTGATCCTTATTGTTATGAAGCAATATCAAATTTCATGATGCATGGCCCATGTGGTTTAGCAAATCCAAATTCACCATGCATGAGTAATGGTATGTTTTATTTGTATCCTGATTATCAAATAAATACAACATTTTGTTAAATATCAAATATTGTTTAATGAAACAGAAAAAATTTTACAGATACATGTTCCAAAAGATTTCCAGACTGAACCAAACATTGACAGTAATGGTTATTGCTTATACAAACGAATATGCAATAACAGGTTTGTGGAAAAGAGAAGAATCAAATTGGATAATAGGTATGTTGTCCCTTACAACAGATCTTTATTGCTTAAGTATCAGAGCCATATCAATGTTGAAGCTTACAATCAATCAAAAGCAATTAAGTATCTGTTCAAGTACATTACAAAAGGGTTTGATCGAATTGAAGCTGTGATTGTAACTAATGCATCAAATCACATAGTAATTGAAAACAATTCAGAAGTGCCAAAAGATGAAATCAGAGCATTTTTTGACTGCCGATATTTATCTCCATGTGAGGCTTGCTGGCGAATTTTTGATTTTGACATACATTTTAGAAAACCAGTAGTAGAAAGACTGTGTGTACATCTTGATGGTGAACAACTCCTCATATTCAAAGATGATGATCTATTGCCACATATTGTTAATAGAGAAAATACTGGGAAAACTATGCTAACTGAATGGTTTAGAAAAAATGCTACTGACCTAGAAGCAAGACAATTATCTTATGTAGAATTCCCAAGCAAATACACGTAGACTAGACAACAAAAGTCATGGAAAAAAAGAAAAACAAAGAGATGTATTAGAAGAATTACGCATGTGCCTCCAAGCTGTGGCGAGAGGTATTTTCTACGAATGTTACTCAATGTTGTAAAAAGTCCTACATCATTTGAAAACATCCGCACAATAAATGGTGTCACAAATGCATCATTTAAGGATGCCTGTTATTGTCTAGGTCTACTACAAGATGATAAAGAGAGGAACGATGCAATTGAGGAAGTAGCACATTGGGCTACAGGAAGTAAGCTCAGAGAATTGTTTGTTTTGATACTTATATTCTGTGAAGTCTAAAATATAGGACAATTCTGGGAAAAGAATTGGTCAAAAATAGGTAATGATATACTACACAAGCAACGAAAGATGTTAAAATCATCGACATTGAGGCTAAGTGAAGAACAGCTGAAAATTTTCACTCTTTGCCACATCCAAAAAATGCTACTTGGATATGGCAATTCATTAAGTGACTTTCAGGGGTTACCAATGATCGATAAAAGGATGGTGCATGATTTTAACAAGAAATTACTGAGGGAAGAGATTTCATTTCATATAAATGAATTACAAGAAGAACATCACAGTATGTTTCATCAACTTAATGTTGAACAAAGAAGTGTTTATGAAAAAGTGGTGAATGCAGTGATAAAAAATGAGTCTAAGGTGTTTTTTCTTTATGGATATGGAGGAACAGGCAAAACATTTGTTTACAAAGAAATCATTACAAGGCTAAGGTCAGAATAAAAAATCGCCTTAGCTGTTGCATCGTCAGGTAAAACAAAAGAACATACTATTCCATTAAATTCATATTACTAATCGATAATAACGTTTTCTTCCTTGACAAATAATAGGAATAGCAGCTATTTTGTTACCTGGTGGAAGAACAGCTCATAGTAGATTCAAAATCCCATTAAAGTGCAGTGGAGATACTACATGTTTAATAAAACAAGGAACTCAGTTAGCTGAATTGATACAGAGATGCTCATTAATTATATGGGATGAAGCACCAATGAATGATAAAAATGTCTTTGAAACAGTAGACAGGACAATGAAAGATATACTTAGAGGATCCCTAGGTTTCAAAGAAGAACATTCTTTTGGTGGCAAAACGGTTTTACTTGGAGGTGATTTTAGACAAATACTCCCAGTAATACCGAAAGGTACAAGGTCAAAAATTGTTAACTCAGCAGTAAACAATTCAGAGATTTGGAGTAACTGTGAGGTAAACTTAGCAATACAAATTACATTACAACATATATTTACTTCATTACACTTAATGTTTTTTTATTTTCCATATGTTGATAGGTGTTAACATTAAACACAAATATGCGTCTCCAAAATTCTTCATCAGAAGCTGAAGAAAAACGTACACTCGAAGATTTCTCATATTGGATTCTAAGAATTGGAAATGGTACTGAGCATTCAATTTCAAGAACAATTGATAAAGAAGCATGTTGGATCAAAATACCAGAGAAATATACAGTGCAAGAAACAGAAAATTCAGTCAAAGCAATCTTTAATGCAGTTTATCAGGGATTCGATGCTCTAAGATGTGATAAGAAATATCTAATGAACAGAGCAATACTAACACCAAGAAATGAAACAGTTGATCAGATCAATGCCTTTATAATGCAAATGATTCCTGAGGAGTTGCAACAGTACAAGAGCTCAGATGTCATTGATAAATCAACTGGACATGTTGCAGGAGAAGATGTTTTGTATCCAACGGAATTCTTAAACAACTTACAATTTCCAGGAATTCCAGATCATAAACTTGAACTCAAAGTAGGAGTTCCAATCACGCTGTTGCGGAATCTAAATCAAAGTGAAAGAATGTGCAATGGAACAAGACTCATCATAACACAAACAGGTAAATTTGTAATTGAGGCAGAAATCATTTCAGAATCACATATTGGGGTACGTAAATTCATCCCGTGAATTGATATGTCTCCAACAGAAAGCAAATTTCCATTTGTAATGCGACGAAGACAATTCCCAATAAAAATATGCTATGCAGTGACAATCAATAAAAGTCAAGGACAAACTTTAGAACATGTTGGATTATACTTACCAAAGCCTGTTTTCAGTCATGGCCAACTCTATGTTGCTGTTTCAAGAGTAAAGAATCCAAATAGATTGAAGATCCTAGCATTGGAAAATGATGTAGAATTCAAAACATATACAAAAAACATTGTGTATCCAGAAGTATTTCATAATCTACCATCATGTAAGTATCTTTTAATTTCACGTTCATATGTTCAATTCTTACAGTCTAACTCTTTCTTTGTTCCATTGATTGTTATTATACAGGAAACTTTATTTTTGGAAGATCATGCGACCTACAGAGGATTGTCAATTCTAGCGTTTAATACATTCGATTCTTCATCTATTGTATATTTTTAATACGTGATTATTGGACCTATTCTGTATTTTCAGATTGTCTTTTGAAAACAATATGGTACATTTTGTTGTGCATCATATGTGAATTTCTAATACTATTAGAAAACACTTATTCGTTTCCTATTCATGTCTTTATAAACACACAAAGAAATGCATAAGAAGATTCTATTTTCTTCAAAACAAAGTTTTGATAACTTAGTAAAAACCAAAAATAGAAAATAAATTCAATTTTCATATGTATTTTTCATTTAAAATGCTAGATTGTGTTTTTATATTGTATATAAATATGATATTTTTATAAAGATATACCAAGCTTGAGAAAATGCTTTTTCAGTAATTTATATAGAGTTACTTTACTGTGCATCATACATGGACTTTTAATGGTGAACCATCATCGCAAAACACCGATTGGTTTCTCAATCATGTATATATAGACACGCAATATACTTAGCACATTATTAAAACAACTAACCTAAAAGACGATATTTTTATAGCAAAATAAAAGGTTTCAAAAAATGCTTTTTCAATAACTTATATACACTTATTTTATTGTGCATCATACGTGGGCTTCTGATGGTGAACTATCGTCGCAAAACACCGATTGGTTTTCTAATCATGTTTATATAGACACCCAATATACTTAGCACATAATTCAAATAATTAAACTCATGTATACATTATGATTTCAGTGATTCAGTTTATATAAAATGCAAAGATGGACTACTTTCAGTCTAAATGTTTGTCTAATTACATACTACTGTGAAAGGTGAAATACTGTTCCACTAATTATATGATCATCTATAAAGGTTATCTATTAAAACTTACTCTTTCATGGTCTGGGCAAGCTCTAGATTAAAAATCTCACCATGGTAAAAACAATTCCAGTGCATTGTAGAAACAATAACTACATGCTACAAACAACTTCAGACTACAATTATTCTGTGCAGAATTTCAAACTATCATTATTCAATGGATAAACTTTTTAAAACTCAAAGACTTTGTTAAACTCATCACAAAGAAATGCTTAATGATGCTAGATTTGTTTACTGCCAAATACTCTCTAATGTTCAATATCAAGTAAAATATAGAAGATACGAAAAAATTGGGACGCTTCTTATCAGGAGCATTTTCTAAAAAACAAAAAATAGCACATAAATTCATTTTCTCTGTATTTTTCATAGAAAATGCTAGATTGTATTGTGCATCATATGTGGGCCTCTGATAGTAAACCATCGTCGCAAAACACCGATTAGTTTCTCAATCATGTCTATATAGACACCCAATATACTTAACACATTAGTAAAAAAACTAACCTCAAAGATGATATTTTTATCAAAAAATAAAAAACTTGAGAAAATACTTTTTCAGTAATTTATATACACTTATTTTACGTGCATCATACGTGGGCTTCTGATGGTAAACCATTGTCGCAAAACACCGATTGGTTTCACAATCATGTTTATATAGATACCCGATATACTTAGCACATTAAAAAACAACTAACCTAAAAGACGATATTTTTATAACAAAATAAAACGTTTGAAAAAATTCTTTTTCAATAACTTATATACACTTAATTTATTGTGCATCATACGTGGGCTTCTAATGGTGAACCATCGTCGCAAAACACCGATTGGTCTCCCAATCATGTTTGTATAGACACCCAATATACTTAGCACATAATTCAAATAATTAAGCTCATTTATGCATTATATTTTCAATGATTCAGTTTATATAAAATGCAAAAATACATTACTTTCACTCCAAATGATTATCTAATTACATATTACTGTCAAAGCTGACGATTAAAAATGTCAGCATGCTATAAACAATTCCAGTGCATTGTAGAAACAACCTTTTCATAAGACTTTGTCAAACTTTTTAAAACTTATAGACTTTGTCAAAGTCATCACAAAGAAATGCTGAATGATGCTAGATTTCTTTACTGCCAAATACTCTCTAATGTTCAATATCAAATAAAATATAGAAGATACGAAAAAATTGGGACGCTTCTTATGAAGAACATTTTCTAAAAACAAAAAATACCACACAAATTCATTTTCTCTGTATTTTCATAGAAAATATTAGATTGTATTGTGCATCATACGTGGGTTTCTGTAAAATACTCTGTTCACAAGCATTGACTCTTTCCATGCCTTTACTGTATTCACAAGAAAATATTGTGCATTGACTCTTTTTTAGCATTAACTCTTTCATTCAGTAACATAAATCATTAGTGCATTTGTTGATATTGGATGTGTAACACCACCAACAAAAGACAAACTAAGACAGAAAAAACCAAATTCTCAAGGTGATAGACAAGAAAATGCTGCTGATAAGAGAACTGCTACAAAAAAAAAAAAAAGAAGAAGAAGAAGAAGAATTGACTGATCTTGATTTGCTAAATAAATGTTAGTTGAACAAAATAGACCTTATATGTTCCTGCTTTTGATACTTCCAAATTCTATTTTTTTTCCATCCAGTTCTTTTAGAAATAATATTTCATTATAATTGCATTGTATAATATTGCAGAAAATATATTGGTATGTCAATGGCATTTTACAGATAGTGTTAGTATTAATTTTGAAGCATTTCAGATCGACATAAGCATCCAATTAGCTTCTCAATCATGTCTATATAGACACCCAATATACTTAGCACATTATTAAAAAAACTAAGCCAAATGATTATATTTTTATAAGGAAAAAAAAAGGTTCAAAAAATGGTTTTTCAGTAATTTATATACACTTATTTTACTATGCATCATACGTGGGTTTCTGATAGTAAATTATCGTCGCAAAACACTGATTGGTTTCCCAATCATGTCTATATAGACACCCAATATACTTAGCACATTATTAAAAAAAACTAAGCTAAAAGATTATATTTTTATAAGAAAATAAAAAGGTTCAAAAAATGCTTTTTCAGTAATTTATATAGAGAATTCAAATAATTAGACAATTAACCTCATTTACACATTATGTTATTAGTAATTCACTTTACATAAAATGCAAACATGCATTTCTTTCAGTTCAAATGTTTCTATAATTAGATAATACTGTCAAAGCTAAAGATTGAAAATCTAACTATGCTACAAACAATTCCAATGCATGGTAGAAACAATAACTAGATGCTACAAACAATTCAAACTGCAATTATTCTGTGCAAAATTTCAAACTACCATTATTCTATGCATGGACTTTTTAAAACTCATACACTTTGTCAAACTCATATCACAATTGCTCAACTCATACACTTTGTCTATGATTCCCCATCATGTTTATATAGACACCGAATATACTTAGAACAAAACTCAAATCATTAACTTCATAGAATAACTCAAAAACAAGCCCAATCAATATCATGCTATACTAAGAACAACAAACAAAACACAACCACCAGTATATTCTCTCCAGATTTTTTAATTTTAATATATAATCCATAGACAATTGGTGCAATATCAACATGGCAGAAACAACTCCAAAAAATTCCTCTTCAACTCAACATTCACGTAAAAAAGTACTTACCAATTAAAAACCTCTTTTGATGACCATTTCTTTCATGTTCCTCAAAACAAATGAGCATAAATTTCATTTAAAGCATAAAGCATCAACCCATTAAACCACCAACAAACAATCAAAATCATATTAATAAAACACACAAATAATGTACATATGCAGAAATTTCAAAATCATCTTAAATTTATACCTTGAATTTCTAGCTAACAAAAAACACCATTTGATAAAAATAAAAAAAAATTAACTAAATTACAATAAAATCACTCATTTTTTAAACATTGTCATTTTTACACTTTTTCATTTTGCAACTATAATACCACCAATAAAACAAAAGATAAGACAGAAAAATATGGTAACAATTATGTATTTTTCCTTCTTCAAGAAAAAAAAAATGAGTGAGATGAATGGATTGGGAGTCTAAACTCTGGACTGCTGCAACTGCAAGCAGAAATGGCTTCTTCAAGGATTCAAATCATTAGTGCTTCTGTTATTTTGAAATAGAAATATGATCATTATATGTATTTTATATACAAAAAAAGCTTTTTTTATTGCTATGGAACAATTTCTTCAATTGATAAAACATGTGAATGGCCCTTTAATTCTTGCTAATTAGATACTCCTGTCAAACCTGAAATACTCTTTCAGTCATTATTTGATCAACTATAAAGAATATCTATTAAAACTTACTCTTTCATGCTCTACGAAAGCTGAAGATTGAAAATCAGAGCATCATCGAAAAAATTCCAATGCATGGTAAAAACAATAAGTATATAGTACAAACAATTTCAGGTTGCAATTATTCTCAGTAATTTATATATACTTCTTTTATTGTGCATCATACATGGGCTTTTGATGGTAAACCATCGTCACAAAACACCCATTGGTTTCCCAATCGTGTTTATATAGACACCCAATATACTCAGTATAAAATAACCGCAAAGTATCAACTCACCCAGTCACAAAAAATAATAAAAATTATATAAAATGAACAACTACAAACACATCTATGAGTAAACCCAGTCATGTACACTTATTGAATTTTCTGATAAAATCATAAACACATGCTAGAATATCTACATAACAAAAACAATTCTGAAATATTCCTCTTCAAGTGAACCTTCACACAAAGAAGAACTTACCAATTAAAAACCCATTCCAATGAGAACATCTTTCATCTTCCTCAAAACAAATCACCACAAATTTATACCTCGCAATTCAAAATAACAAAAAAAAAAAACAGATTATCAGACTACCATAATTACAATACAAAACCAATAACAAATTGATCAACTGACATGAGAAATTCTACTAAAAATTCAACCAAAAAATACATTTAAGAAAAACAAAAAAATTTAAAATAGAAAACAGATGAATTTACCATGATGTTCCCATATCAATTGACCAACAAAATCAATAATAATTGTGCATTTGACCACCAATTCAATCACTTGACTCCAAGAGTATAAAAAAATCAATTTTCTGACAACATATCAACAAACAAAAAACCACATAAAGAATGAACAAAGCTAAAATCAAAATTAATTTTTTGGTTACCAATTCACAAAAAAAGGAAATCAATTCTCAACTGCGACACTACACTAAAAAATTCTTATACAAATAAAAAAATCCAAACCATTTTTTGAAATCAGATTCATTTTTCTTGCTTTCTCATTATTCTGCACCAACATTCCTTTTCAAGTCTTCTCCATCGTAATGACACAAAATCATATAAAGTACTCTTTTTATTAATAAACTTTTTGTTCCTGTTCAATAATCATACAAGGAAATATCCTTTCCTATAAATAAACAATATCAATTCCTCATATTTTTACTTCTCTCACTACCAAACAACATTATATAAATTACATGTCTATCTCATTCACACAATTACCAACATTTACCTCTCTTATATCTAATAACTACAGCTTCATTATAACAATTCAACAACAAATGCACATTTCATATACACCTATCGCACTTCCATTTTCCTTTGAATCCCGTATAAATACCAAATGAGTTTTGGATATACATCAATTTTCATATAAATCTACATCAATAAAAGGCAATTTTAATATAATTCAGTTTTAATATAATGCCAGATATACATCAATAAGGTTCAGTATTCTTTTTTTGAACCTTAAAAAGAGTTCAGAAAAGTATATAAAAATACTTAGCTTCTTTGCTATTTCTGCAAGATTTGAAGGTACTTTGAATACCAAGGCACCTAAATTGATGCTTCCCACTATAGAAGTAGGTAGAATGAAAACACATCCTTTTTTTATTATAATATTTATCATAAATATTCCATTTATTGTTTCATCAACCAACCATACAAAAACAATTTCTATTTTTTTAATTTATCAATCACATTAAAAAAATAAAACATAAACAGCAACCATAATAATCATTAACAAAAACAAAATTTCATATTCATACTAACTATTACATATCAGTCATCATACACTGAAACTTCACTAAACCATAACTAAATTTCTAATTAAAAAACAACATCATAACATAACACTACCACGAGAAAAACCAAATGCATTTCTTTCCTCTGAAACAACCTCAATTTATACGCGAACATTCACCTTCCTCCAAACGAAGCTTCTTCTTCATCTTTGCCTTATCATCATGCAACATACTGCCACCAGATAAACGCATCACATCAACAATGATTTTATTTTCAACAAAACGAATATGCAGCAAAACTTTATTTGTATCATAATACAAATATATCACATTCTGACAGTCCGCCCCAACTTGAAGTTTATAAAACCCAAAAATTTTTTTAAAAGGTCCACATGTAACCTTAACTTAACAGCAGATTCAACTACACCAACAACAAATGGTTCATAAAATTCAACAAAAGATGACATCTTCCTCTCAGTATCACCAGCAACTAAATATTCTTCACTTAAGAACATGATACTCAAAGGAAACTCCATCAAACCACGTCTCTCAACCCAACCATGTGTCTCAGCCCACAAATTCCCATATAAAGCAACACCACAACCACTAACAGAAGATGCAGGTAACAGTATCTCCAAATACCCAAAAATATCACTTGAAGATTCATTCAAAATTAAACGAACAGAATCAACTCTTTTATCTGGGATAGCATAATGGACTTTCGCAGTATGTAAATCTTCACTACTCAACACAACAAATTTGGACATAAAAGGATAAAAAATAGGCGTTCCAACTAATTGGTTTTTGGCTAAAGAATTATTATATAATTCCATCAAAACAAAAAGACACTGAAAATTATCAAGATACGAAACGAATAATACAAAGGACAACTTAACAACAAAAACCAAACCCATATATATAAGAAAAAAAAAGCCTTGAAAAACTTCAAATAATTTAATTCCAAAATCCATCGAACAACACAAAAATTAAAACAGAATAACGTCCAAATAAACTGTCGTTCAAAAAAATATTTTAAAAAACCAAACGACGAACAAAGAAACTAAAAAGAGAAAATGCTCCTTCATTTCAATCGATTCTTTGCTTTGTGGATTTACAGTTATCTGAAAAGGCTTACTCTATTTAACATCCTATTCAATGCATCGGCGAAACCAATGCAGCTTCATTTGCATTCAAACAAGCTAAGTCGACAACAAAACCCTAATGAACGCAAAGCTCCTTAAACGAAAGACGGCGGCACAAAGACCTATCCTCGAAATACAAAGACAAAATATAGCAAACGCTAATAACAACCAAAACCTGGGCTAAACAAACCAAATAGAAAAGAAATATACGGGCTTTTATTTTAACTATATAAAAGGCCCTTCTATTGTCGATGGGCTTTGTGTCAAATAAACACCAGGGCTTTTCCTATTCAATCCATTGAATTGAATAAATGTACGGGCTTCTACTGTTCTATATGAAAAATATAATACAAACCCTTTGCAAGAAGCTTAAGCTGGGCTTTTGCTGCTTAACATGGGTTTTGCTATTTTTTTTATCAAATGTAGTTAGTAATTTTTAATCTAAATTATTTTTTTAACACATTTCATGGAAAAATAATTTATAATAAAACATAAATTTCATTAAAAAAATTTCTCAATTTTTTTTTAAAAAATCATAACAAATTTTTCATATACAAAATTTATTGAAATCTAATAATATAAAAGTTCAAATTAAATTAACAATTTATAAATTCTTTAACAAAAATATACAATCAAAAAATTCATTACCAACTCCATTTATACAATAAAAATTAAACTAATTTTTCCATACCAAATTTACAAAATAAACTCATAAATAAAAATAAACAAAAATTTTAAAACTTCAAACCGAGCACCAAACTAGTGTAATATCTTGATAAAAAAGAGATGTTCAAAAAGTATGCTGCCTAACAACTTGCAAAAAGACCTTGTATCGGCGGTGCTAAACCCATATAGCCTCTATAGTACAACCACCTTACTCAAATAAGGCTAAACACAAAAGCTTCTCTTTGCCTCTTGAGTAGAAGGACAAGAAAGATAATTGGAACATGCTTGTAAAAATTTTTACAATACACAACGAGCTCTGTTCAAATGATCCAAGAAGACAAGGCCCAGTCTTTTTGCTTCCAGGTTTATGATTCTTGGGGAAAATTTATTCCGCCAATACTTGACCTTTCATTTAGCAGCCTTTGTACTGGCCGAATCTCCTTCCTTCGGCCTCTTTAACAGATTTGCGGCGTTGTTTTCCAATTTTAGGAAAGCAAAGCACAAACGGAATAAGAGTTGGTCTCCTCCTGCCTGCCTTGGGCTTGGCTTTGGAATACGAAATGAGCGTCAAATTCAATGCCCTTCCTTTCCACATCCAAACAAATTGAACATAAAAGAACACGAAGCCTACAAACACAGATGCCATTGTCAAAAGGATGACAACATCATAATCTTAGTTTTTCCAAGTCTCAATTATAAATATTTCCTGTACCAATCATCTTTTTTGCTTCCCGATTAAGGTGTGTGCACTGATTATGCTACTGCTTAAATGAAAAGAATCCCACAGTATCATTCGTCAACTGAATAAACCTCCCCGTAGATACTCTCAACCACTTCTATATACAGCCGCCTCTCCCCCCCTTCCATCTCCTTCTTCACCTTACTTGAAGATCTCAACAACTTTCCACAGCTTCTTTGTTTCATCAAATTCAGATCCCATGGCAACTGGTAGTTTGAAGCACTCTCCAAGAGGGAAAAGAGCAACTCTTCCGCCGCCCAAAAGGGGCAGAATCATGGGTTTGATTCTGGTGGACTTGATGATGCAGAAAGAGAAATACCTCACGGAATCAGAAATCAAAGCTACAGAACCTGTCCCGAGAAGGGGAATGATCAAAATGAGGATTCTTGAGGAGTGGGTGCAGAACGAGAAAGTCCCGTCGAGAGCCAAGAAAGGAAATCCCACAAGCCCTGTTCCCAAGAGGGGAATAATCAAACTGAGGATTCTTGAAGAATTTCTGCAGATGCTGGTTCCTCCCGCCCCAGAAAACTTCGATGCACTTGCTTAAATCGTCTAGATTTGTCCTTTGTAATTTTTTGTCTTTTTTTTGTTTTTTTGTGTGGTTGTGGCCGGGGTGGGGCTGGGCGTGGGGTTGGGGTTGGGGGTGGTCGTTTGGGGGCACTGTTATGTGGGCTAAGGATTGAGAGCCGGGGTTATGAGATCAAAGGAGGGAGAGATTGTAATCCAGTGAAGAGAAGAAACATGGTAAGAGTGGACATGTATGGATGCCGCCTTATTAGCCAATTGGGATTATATGCAATTCTCTATCTTTATACATCAGCTAGAAATTTTGCGAAAACTTTGTTTTACCATAATTTCCTTTTAATGGAATGAAATGTGTGTCTAATCTCCTCTGTTTGTTTGGAAATGCAAGTCCTCTGTTTAATTGTTCCAATGATCTCAACTCAGGCGGAACTGTTGGACAAAGGTTGGCGGCCGGCCGTCGGGAGAGTTTTGGTATTGTGTTTTTTTCAGTTAAGCATAAACCCAATTTTGTTTTTTTATTTAATTCAAAAATTAAAAAATATATATTTGACAAAAGTGGCTTCTCTTCTTTTGTTTGACAAAATTTCTGTGGAAACAAAAGAAGAGAATTGGAGTGATCCCAAATCACTTTTGCAGTCAAAATGGTTGGGAGAGAATTGGACCTGAAGTTTTTCTTTTTTAATGACAAATTTATCCCTTGAAATAATAACTCGTTTCCTTCTCTTCTATCTTGCCATGCTGCCTCTATTGTTGTGGGTTTACTGCTGCCACCATCATCACTGCCCTGAATGAGGCTTGTGGAAGGAAACAGAG
Source organism: Voacanga thouarsii (assembly GCA_026120185.1). NCBI lineage: Eukaryota > Viridiplantae > Streptophyta > Magnoliopsida > Gentianales > Apocynaceae > Voacanga > Voacanga thouarsii. Next base: position 5,002,952 of record JANUWF010000982.1, read on the forward strand.
AATTGAATGGGTTGAAGATGAAAGAAATAGTGAAATTTTGTGCATGATTAGGTAGAAAATTACCCAGAAATTTTGTGATTGAGATTGGAAAAAGAAAGAAGTGCAGAGATGGTGGCGGTGGTTTTGATGGATGATGAAATTTACAGAAGTAGAAGTTGAGAGGAAGGGAATGACTCTGGAGGGATGTGGAGACATGGTAGAAGGCAAGGGGCAATTTTGTAAAATCACATATTTTCTCTTCTTTTCTCTCCAAACTCTTAAATAAAAAAGAACTCCTCTTTTCTTTTCTCTCTTAAACTCTCAAATAACTCTAGACATATACAATTTTCCTTCTTTTCTCTCCTAACTTAAAATTTCTTTTCTTTTTTCTTTTCTCTGATAAATTCGTAGACTAGCCATCAGGGAAATGAGCATAGTACAATGTTGGAGGCTTGGATCCTCAACTAACCTAAAGGCTTGCAACCGTTAAAGGCCTGCTATCGAAGCTACGCAACGCACTGGATACTTTCGGGGCCCAATTAACATCCAATGTTGGACCAGATTGGTTTATGAAACCAAGGGCCTCCGATCTTTGTCGTTAAAAATTAAAAAAAAAAAAAAAGGGTCAAGTTTTTCCAAGTGCTTACAACTGAATTTGAGGAGGTGTTTGGTCGGAAGATTTTAAAGTATAAAAATGAGAGTGAACTAGAATTATATTTAATTATTTGTATTTGCTTGAGGGTTATATGTGTAAGGACAGAGCCAGTAATTTAGAGTTGGAAAGCAAACGTCTATGAAATAATATGATATAAGATAAATTTTTTAGAAAATATGCGAAATATAAAATTCAAATGACCTTTTTAACAAATTTTTAATCCTGTTAAGATAACTACAAATTTTTAAAAATTTTTGAAGGGGAAGCAGCACCTTCTGCCCCCTAGTTCCATCTCTAATTATGTGTTTCAAGATAAATAAATAAATAAAAACCTGTAATAATGGAGGATTGTGATTTTTGACTAAAATTATAATTTTTTTCGAATAATTCTATATTAATAAAATAAATAGAGGTAGCCGATTTGATGAAATCTATCCCTAAACAGAATTCTATCATTCTCATAGACAGAACCAAGGGAGGCACCCAAAATTTTTTAAAAATTTGAAATTTTCTTTAATAAAATTAAAAAAATTTAAACAAGTCTTTTAAAAATTTATTTTTCGTCCCTTTAAATTTTTTTTAAAAAAAATTATTATCTTGTCTTCATTCCCAATCTTATATTTCTGATTCGGTCCCTGATTATTATCGGTCTCATTCTCGAATGCAAATCAAGCAGTAATTCAAGTTCCTAGAAATCAATATGCATACGTTGGTTTGAAGAATATGGAAAAAGAACATATTCCGACGAAATCCAATTAAAAAAAAAAAGGAATTTCGCCATATTTTTCAGGTGTCCACCAGAGAAAGGAAAATCAACTGCCACTTGACGACGAAAGGATTCAATCCAAGGGTGTCGGTTATGTTAGTTAAAGGCCGCTGGAACCTAATAACTATATTTTTAATTTTAAAAGGTACCAACTAATTAAAAAAATGTTTACAATAAATTAAAAGTGTATTAAAATTTTACTAAATTAGCTACTCTTTAAAAAAAAGAAATAAGGGAGTAGCATAAATTTTCGAGAATTTCAAGCATTAATGAGATTAATATAAGGTGGTGCACTCAAGTCCCCTACTCTTCTTCATAGATCTTCTTCATCTTCAACGTCACTCTAGTTCGCCATTATCTTATTTCAAACCAATTTAATAAGTCGTAACAAATTGGCTTACTCTAATTGCAACAATTCCAACCGAAAAGTTGCATGGCGGTGGAAGTCTTCCGCCGCTCTTAATCCTGTCATACTGGCCCTCTACCATCGATCGTTTGACACTACTGACTGCATAGCCGTCTTCTTGGCCGTAATTTCTCGGGCGGACAATGACCTGGAGGCAGTCTTACAATGATTATGCACGTAGCATGAATGGTCTGGAAGTCCACCGATGATCAAAACCGTAAGTCGCCGTCAATTTTTGTTTCAAAAGTCAGCGTATTTCAATGCTAGTGGCTCTCATTTTCTTCGCTTGGAGTCAGACTAGGGCAGTTCATCATTAACCCAAAAAGTTTGAAACCGCCAATCTAGTGGGGGGTTTGAAACCTGAGAGAAATGATGTTCAGTGTGCCCTATGGCTATCTTCTATGAAATTTCTTAGCTCCTTCATGGATATGATATGGATATCGAGCAACCACCATTTTTATCGAAGCTTCTCTTTTGTGTTTAAGTGATGAATATGAAATAAAACTAATTTGATCCAGTATTACTTTAACCACATATTCTAACGGTTGTCTTAGAAAAGGAAGCCGATGAAGTGTCAATTGATTACTTTTTTAATGAAAATAAACAATCTGATGAAAAGATAAACAAATTATTCGAATCTTTTTAAAAAATATGAATTTCTTAAATTTACTATAGAAATGATCCAAACAGGCAAAAATATTGCACACAAAAGTAAAACAGAATCGAATAGGATGTATTTCGATTAAAATGACGAATGAATACAGTAATTGATGATTAAAGCAACATCAAACGGAAACTTTGTAATCAAAGGAGTAAGGAAAATCGTAAATAAAGCTATAAATAAAGTTGTAAATGAAAGCAGCGAAGAAAGTTGTAAAAATACAGAAAAAATGAATGAAAAACTAGAAAATTTTGATAATTTGACTTGAGATGTATGTTGGTGTCCTCCATCTAAAATTCCTGCTTACTTTATATTTACTGAGGCGTAGCTGTCGACTTTCGAAGTTAGAGAAAATCCCGTCTTGTGACCTGTCCTTAGTGGTTGAGAACGATAACGTCCTGCCGATCATGTCGAGGTGTGCAGGTGATGACTTATTAGCTCTTGGTTCCGATATTGACCGAGTACAGCCGCTGAGGACTTTTTTAACGTCATCATCCATTTGACAGAATTTGTATTGGCTTCGATTGAAAGTTACCCTTGTAACAGATTGACTAAAACTGACGTCAACACTAACACATCATTCTCTTCAGTTGGAAATCTGGAACACCCCACATTTCTTTTCTTGACGCAGTGGGCCGGGCTTAGGTGGGATGCCGCCCCGTCTGACTCCTCAGACTAGAGGTCTTTATAACGATTTAAACTTAAAGCAAGTAAGTACAAGTCGAAGCTTAAATAAATACATACAACATACTCTTTCATTACAAATACGCGAGTTGTGATAGATACATCATCAGGGTTCCCAAATACACAAGGCAAAATAGTTCCATCATCTAGGTACAATAATCATGCCAAAAGATTCGCTATCTAGCGCTGGATGGTAAGTCCGGGTAGTATCGTCGCTAGCCTTTAGTTCCAATCCCTAAAAAAAAATAGGAAAGACAAACACACGTGTGAGTGGTATACTCGGTGAGTCCCATGTGTGTTAGTGTTTTGCTCAGAAGAGAGATGATTTTCAATTTCTTTACTGAAATAAATTTCACAACAGCGAAATAGCAGTAATTGGTAAATTTAGGATCAAGTTATCATGTACATTTGAAAAACAATGATTTCCAAACATATGGCCCCTAATTTTAATAAATGCGGGTTCTTCCCCTTTTAGAAGTGCGACCCGTGTGCAAAGTTCAAGGAACTTTGCCTTCGGCTGCACGGTTTCTAGTGCCAGGGACTGCGCCTTACAGCACGTCACCCGTGTCAGGCCGGAAGGGTGAGCAGCGTACAAATGTACCCCACCGTGCACTTAGGGATCTTTTACTTGCCTCCATCAGCCAGGGGTCCCAATCCTGACGTCAATCACCATCGAGGTGGCAATGAGTCAAACGCCCCGAACATCCCATCCTTATTCCAGCGAATGACTCAAAAACAACAAGCATTCACAAACGCATTCACAAACACGGCAATTGCCAGGCACAAACGACTAGTCAGGACGACTCATCTCAATGTCCTGTCGCCCTGTCTGGAGTAAGACAATCCCCAGAACTAACCAGGTTACTTGGGGTCGTCTACCTCTAATATGGGCTAGTACAAAGATCAAAATCCTTACTGAGTACTCAACGCAACAATACCTACCCCATCTGACTGATCAGGCCAGAGGGTTATCTGATCCCGCAGGATCTTCGATCAAAACATTTTGGGGCCAAAACAACATTTTCCAAAATCATGTAGAAAACCAGACAAAAGGTTTTACTCACGTATCAAAACGTGTTTCCAAGAGCAACCGGGTTATTTTCCCCATACTTGATCACAAAAGTCATTTCTCAAGGGCATTTGGATCATTTCACCCATGCCTAATTCCAAAAGACTTTTTGAGAGTATTCGGGTCATTTTACCCTTACCCGATTTGATAAATATTTACAAAAGTTCCAATAAGGATATTTTGGTCATTTACCGAATACCCGAGTTCCAAAAGTTTCATAAATCATTCCAATAAAGATATCTGGATCATTTTCCAAATACCCGATTATAAAGTTTATCATTTCCCGAAAATCCCAAATATTTAATCAAAAATGGCTAAATTCACATAATTCGTGTTTTAATCATCCAATAAGGTTTTCAAACCAATTATGAAATTCATTCAAGTCGAAATAGCATAAAAATAAGTCTTGCTCATGTATTCCGTAAACATATTTAAACGTTTCCAAAACGGTATAAAACATGTCATTTCATGGAAAATTAAAGCACACTAGCCTTTAAAAATGTTTTAGAAATCATAGGGACTCACCTTGTATACTAAGTCGAAGTTGCGCTCGTGTATAGTCCTAAAAGGAGTTCCTTCGACTTGATTCACCCACACTATTAGTATATCTCGATATTATTACATAATGGTTTCAAATGCTTAATGGTTTGGATAAGGTTTCTATAATTTTCTTAAAGAAATAAATTGATTAATGCTTTGGATGGTTTTCTGGTTTTACAGCTTTACGATCCTCCACTATTTTTCACATAACTTATTCAATATAGGTCCAAATAAGGTGAGGTTACTTCCATAATATCCCTAAGATATCCCTCTATCCATTCCAGGTCATGAGTCATGCAAACTCTCTCCCATTTTGTACAGTTTTTCAGTTGATTCCACTGTTCCGAGTTTGGAGTCCAGTTTCATCACTTTCCAGTATTTTGTACATAACTCTTCCAATTCCGATCCAAATGAGGTGAAACCACTTCCTAAATACTCCTAGGACATTTCTCTATCAATTTTAGGTCATGGGGTATTCAAACCTCTCTCCATTTCCTCCAATTTTCCAGCTAAACTTACTGCTCCAAGCTGGAGGTTCAGAATTACTGTTTAGAAGCTCAACTTGTTTTAATTTGTTTCTATAGTTTCTTCAACATATCCTATCACATTTAAACCCTCCAATACCTTATTTAAAATCCCAACATCGTTGTTCTAACAGGTTTTCATGCCCAGCACTTCTTTTGTTCAAACAAATAAATTATTCCTAGCTTTACCAAACCAGTAAATTTTAGCAGTTTTCACCCTTCTTATTGTTCATGAACTCTTAGTCATTCAAAACCCTCACAACCTCCACACAACTTGTTCCAAATCCTTTCTAACTAGTCTAAGACATGTTTAAAGTCATTTATGCTCAATTTCCAGTCACATCTATTCAGATTTCCTTTAATATTTCCAAACAACACAAACTAGTGAGTTGTTATTAACAAATGGCTTTTCTTGTTTTCTTTATCACTTCCTTCCTTTTTCTTTTCAAATTTTCAGTATACCATCACTTCAATACACCTTAAATGAACTGAAAACCATACTCAACCCATCACTACACCAACTAGTCAATTCAACATCCATCACAACATCAAAATATTTTCATTGCTCAACATCAACAAATTCATATGCATTTAGTTTCCAACTTCTAATATCATTCTTTTAACTTTTGTGAAATGGTCTCTTACCTTTCCAAGATGAGGGCAAAGCTGTAAACTCCTTTCCTTCCTTCCTTCTCCTATCTTTCTCCTTGCTGCCGGTTTCCTTTTCTTCCTCCTTGTTGTCGGAAATCTCCCTCTCTTTCCGTTAGTCTTTCTTTTGTTCTTCCTTTCCTCTCCTCTCTTCACTTTTCTGTTTTTCTTCTCTTCTCCCAACTTTCTCTCTTGGCCGAAATCTTCTCCCCTTGCCCCTACTTATATAATTTGCTCCTCTTGATCTTATTTTGGTCTTAGTGGAAGATTCAAGGTGAATTGGTATTCTAGAAGTCTTTAGACTTCTCTAGGATTTCCAAGAGAATTGTGGAACCGTGTAGAGTCTTGTAGAACTTCCTAGAAGTCTCAAGACTAATGCATTCACTAACCTTACATGGCCATGCATAATTATAATTAACTTAGTCTAATCTAGTTTATCTTAATTAAGCTTAATTAAAAAGTTCAAAAATGGTTAATCTTGGTCAAATATATCATACTTGTGGGCCCTCTTCATTTATTTCTTGTGGGCCCCTTAAAATATCTTATATACAATATAATATAACTTGAAATATTTATGATATTAGTTGTAATATATATATATATATATATATATATATATATATATATAATGATAAGAATAATATAATAATTTAATACAATTATTGAATTCAATAATACTATAATTTACTATTACCAAGGAATATTGATATTACATAATAGACATAAAATAACAGTAATGGATAATAGAATGAAAATAAAATCAATAATAATATTAGCAATAATAATACTAATATTAATAATGATAATAGCACTAGTGATGGCTATATTATAATTCTATGAATAATATTATTACTTTGCAATCTTAATTTTATTATTGATAATAAAGAAGGAAAATATTTCGTTTATATATATTTTCATTGTTAACAAAACCATGCTACACAAATTCCTTCTGCAAAGCTGTGAGCCCACTGACTTCTCTTCTTTCATAGGCTTATTGGGCTGTGATTTTTTTAGTTTATTTTAATTAGTGGGCTAGGGTCCATAAGACTAAAAAAATTAAGTATTATAAGTTGAGGGGCTAAGTGCAATTATTTAGTTAGGGGCTTTTATTAATTTTTCATTATAGGCTCAGACAGGTTCTGAACGGTTACGTTGTTTTTGAAGCTATTCCAGAGGAGGAGAAGAGGGAAGAGAAGGGAGAATCTGGTAAGGGACTTGAGCCTTTGGCATCAACTCTTGGTAAGTTAGCTTTCCCCTTGTGTTTTATGGTGTTTGTAACCTAAAATTGAGATAAATTATTCTTGAATTGAAGTTAGAGTAGTAGGGTTCTAAATTGGGGGAAATTGATTGGAGGATTAATTGTATTATTTGGGTTTTAATTAAAGGTGAATAAGTGTTTGGGGGCTTGAGTGGAAGCTTCAGTAGGTAAGGAAATTGGGTTTTCCTGTTTTTGGTACTGGTTACTGTTTCCTTCAAAATCAATGATGTCTCTTGATTTCTTTATGAAAGTGGTATTTTGATTATATGAAAATGGTATTGAGCATGATATGTTAATTGTTATTCATGTACCAATGGTTATGTTCATCGAAAGTTATGAGTTTAAGCTAAGTTTTATACCTATGTATTGATTTTCTGATTCATGTGATGTTGAATGCTTGTGGGTTTCATTTTGGTAGGGAATTCCCGAACTTTATAAGCTATAAGGCCCTACTAGGGAGATACAATACCTAGGATAAGCTAAGACCCTTCTTCCAATGGGATATAATAATTGGAAGACTGATCAGTTAAGCCAAATCAAGTCCCCAAGTATGAATCATCTTCGTGAATTAAGCCTTATTTAAGCATGTTTAAGTATGTATACATGATTTTTTTGTGCACAGACGGTATTATTCATTATTAAAGTAGGTGGTAAAAAAAAAAAACTACGTTTTTTATCTGAAAAGTTATAGGTTGGGTTTTGGGTGTTCTGGAAATCGCGCCTGTGCATTCCAGAATACACTCGACGCCGGGTACACTCTGTTTTGACTCCGGTGCCGATTTTCTCTGTTGCAGCGATGGTTTTCTCGCTTGTGTCGATCACATTATTTTCACTGAATAAACCACACCAGTTCAATATTTATGTGCCAAATATGCCTCTTGGGTTTAGTAAAGAGTAAGGTTAAGAGATTCATTATTCCTCTTTTCCTCCTTCTTTTTGGGTGATACACTGAGATCTTCACATGGTGCAACCAACCCACCAGGGAGATATTTTAAGACCCCACGAGTTTTGTTGTACCTTAAATTTCTAAACTTTTTAGATCAAACGTTTTGTAAATATATATGTATATGTAGCATGCTCAATCCCAGGTAGGCCAAATTTCCTTACTGAGCTAGTGAACTCACCCTTTATTTAACATTTTGCAGGTTCTCAGTTAAATGAGGATGAGTTAGAAGAATGGTTTGAAGAGGGTCTACAGTGATTAATTGTTTTTCATTTTTGTTCAGTTTTATGTATGTTTTGTTTTGGATTTAAAAACGATGTAAGGATATTCTTTAAGTATTACTAGAATGTTATGTTCTTGTTATTTATGGTATGTAAGGGTTCGACATTTCTTTTTGGGGTGTTGCCATGTCATCCTCAGCTTTGGGGCGTGACAAAAGCGGACAAGGTGGGATATTACAAAATCCGACTCCTCTGGCTGCTTAATTGTCCAGCTATCAGCTCACTTTGTTAGAAATGTTATTTAGTTAAAAGATTTTAGATTCGACATTTTCATCATTTTCATGTGTATAAAAATAAAATTTTAGTTTTTATAGAAAATTTTATAAATTTTACATTTTATCCTCTAAATATTAAAATTTCTTTTGTTCATAAACAAATATATTCTGTTAATCTGTAAATTCTGAGTACCTGAAATAAAATGTTTACTTAATTACCCCCAAAAAAAAATCTATATGTTTTTTCTATACTTTGCGGCCAATTTACAACCTGCATTTCCAACCTTGCTTGGACTGTGCCGTGATTCTAAGTTAGAAAAGAAAAAAGCCTTGATTATTCCTGAATTGGTTTTAGGGGAAAACTATGTGCATGAACCTCCTGGCGTTCAGACAAAGACCAAGGGTTTCCACTATTGTTGGAGTCTTGGAGCCCCCAGATAAAAATATCTTCAAAGCTAAACAATCCACCAGGTTCTTTAACAGCCCATGCCGTTGATGTCCGATGATGTGCAAGCTACTCAAATGAAGATTTGGTTAATTTTATTTGGAATGGGATTTTTATCCAAAAACAAAGAAAAGAAAGACAGCAATTTATACTTGTTCTAATAGTACGGAATTAAAGTCTTCTAATCAATGAATAGAAAAGTGTCATCTTCATTTCCACACGCTCTATACAATTGCCGGGCGCAAATTAGCAAAGCAGGTGCACTCAATCTTTGCCAAAGTGACTACAATAGTGAATCTGAATTTTGCCCTATTTGTCGATATGAAACAAAGGCGTTTTGCCCTATTAGCCAAAGATGACCAAACAACCGCCCACTGCAGGTCATATCTCATTTCTTTGGACTCGTCTACGATATCCCAATGGCCAATAGTCTTGATCCAACATTAATGATCGACTTCTGTTTTCATTTCATTTAGACTGAATTTGGTTACAATCGGGAATAAATTTGGACTTGAAAGGTGAATTATAGAGAAAGATATATTTTAAAAAATATATTATTATTTTATTAAAAAATTTATGGAGTAAAATATAATGTTTTAAAAGATTTTTTTTTTTGAATTTTTAAATTTAAGATACAGAGATCAGTATTGTTACCTAATAATACATCTCGCACATTCAAAGTATTCTCACTTTCCACAATTGCTTATTCTTGACTAAGTATCAATAACACTTGAATATATTATCCAATGACTATTACATTATTGAAGTGTGAATGTGAAGGTAGAAACACTATCCCTTTTCCACAAATACTATGACTTAAATTTAAGTATTGAATTTTAAATATTAAAATTTAAAACTAAAATTTGAAATTTAAAATTTAAAAATTATTATAATTTATTTTTATATTATATTCTATTAATATTTAAATTATATATAAAAGAATAATAATAATTAAAATGAATATTTATTATATTCATATTTTAAACTTAAATAACTTTTATTCCACTTAAATTTTATAATAAGATTTAGGTATATCTTAATCAATTAAGTGATGAATTTGTCAAATACACTTAAATATATATTTATTATTAAAAAAATAATAATTAATATATTTAATTAAATTATCAAATATGTCGTACCAAACCTTCTTATTATATTACTCCCTCTATCCCATAATATAAGTCGTTTGACTTAATTTCACACATATTAAGATTCCCAAAAATAAGGTGACTTTATATTTTTTCTTCTGAAACCACTCATATTTAAATGTATTGAAAATAAGAGAAGAGATGAGAGAGAAAGAGAACAATAAATAAGGATAAAAATGTAAAAATAGTTTTAAAGCCTTCTTGAAAAGTTCTCAATGACTTATAATTTGAGATAGTAAAAATAGTCCCTAACGACTTATATTATGGGACGGACGGAGTATTAGTTTAAGACTTAATTTATATATTTTTTCTTGATGTATTAAAGAAGAGGGGGAAAAAATACACTAAATTGTAACTTTCCAACAAACAAATTATGTAGCTTTGATTTTATGACTTTTCCTACGAAAGGGACATAAGTTAATTGAAAATTACTTTGATTTTATGACTTTCTACGAAAGCTATATGATTTAATTGAAAATTTCTTAGCAGAATTGCCAATAATTCAAGATAAGATGGACGCTTTTTGCCCAAATATCAAACTTTTATTTCTTCTTATGCATCCGAAGCTTCCTAGAAAGTCTACCAATGGAATTGAAGAACTTCCCTATATTGATTCGCCAATAATAAGAAAGGGCTAAACATGATGTTCCACATAATTAACTTTTTTGTTCGGTTTCTCCATCATTAATTATATTGGTAAAATGTTGTTGCAGGAGGAAGGAAGACAAGGAAAAAATGAGTAAAATTATACATTTGCTCTTACAAATTTTAGTCCAATCTAAAATTAATTTTAAGTCAAACCGTTAGGGAGAAAAAAAAAACTAAAAAAGTGCGATTGCAAAATTTGAACACTTTTAGGACATTCAAAGACTTGACAATTGAATTAGGTAACTTTGACTACATTGGCGTTTCTGTCATTTACCCTATCTTTATTAACCCAGTGTTTTTGTAAATTACAATCCCATCAAGAGAGAGATATGTACTTACCGCATCCAAAATCACCTGTCTTGTTTAATCGGTATTAAAATAAATAAATTTTTAATTAATTAAATAAATTTTTATTTTTATTTTTATCTTTAAAATTTAATTTATTCTTTTCTTTATTAAAAAATATTTAAATTCTAAAATTTTGATATACTTTAAATTATTTATTTCTCATGTTATTTAAATGAGATTAACTTATTAGAATACAAATTATTTAATATATTTAAAATATAGAGTGTTATTAGATGAGGATAAATTTAAAATGTTAAATTTTATTAATTTTTTAAAGATATAAATAATATGAAATGTAGATTAAATTAGAAATATGATAAATAATTTATGGCGGATGTAATGTATATTTACAATTACCGAGGTTTTATGGTTGTTTGGTGCAGTAAAATTGATTCTACTCACAAACAAGCAATGGCCCAAGCACAAGCCAAACTAACGAGTAACGAGTATTAATAGGTGAGCTGGGTAGTAAAGCAACCTCCTCACTCTGTTTTCTCTGCTCCGCCTTGATTCCGACGACTCCAAACCCATTATCCGTTACAGTTTTGTTCGCTCCACCGCCAAGATCAATATTAGCACTACCGATGGCAGCCGTTTCCAGCTTCGAGGTCGTGAGAGGGAGAAACACAAACTTCAGCTTTCCTCCGAGGAGGGGAAGAATCTTGTGTTGGATTCTCAAGGATCTGAACTTAAAAAGCATCAATCTTGTCTCCGTCAAAGTTTGGATTTTCGACAACTTGATGAAGATGGAGGAGAGATTCTCCTCCGCTGCCCCGACAAGAAGATCCTCTGGCCCTCCGCCCAGGAGGGGTTTGATCAAAATCCGGATTCTTGAAGGCTTCATCCAGGCACGCGCTTAGTCTCCTGTCATAAAACCGTAGTAGCAGTAACAAATTTGTTTGAAATTTCTTGATGATTGTAGCGTCCAAAGTAGTCTTTATCGGTTTAGATAACTAATGTGTGTAACAAAAAGGGCAGTGGCTGATCCCATTCCGGTCCCTCGCGTGTGCTCTTTTACGTTTTGTCTGTATTTCGAAGTTCTGCCGATTACTAGTCCTCCTCTTCCGTAAATCCCGAAACCTATCACATCTAATTCTGGTATAAAGTTTTAGCTCAGTCCGAGTCGACTCGCTTCGGCTCCGATTCGACACAGAGAACGCCGACGACCGCCGTTGCTACAGTGTCACATCGGAATATTCATAGCTTCTGGCTAAGGCTTTTGTTGTCATTTCGCTCTTCTATTGTTCGTACAACAAGAATAATTCCAAATCGGTGCGATCCAGTTTGCCCTTTCTATTTTTATTTCTTACTTTTTTTTATTTTTTCTTTCATGCAAACAATTAAATAAAACAGAAAATTCTATTAAATAAAGGGCGTAACTTCGACATTTTTAAAAGTAGATTCATGGTCCCACATTCCCTTAGCACCATTTTTTTTTAAAATTTACCATTAAATTAATAAAGTTTAGAATCGTTTTAATTTGAATATTCTAACATTATTTTTAAATTTTTTTTAATAATCAGAATTGTTTAATGCTCCAAATTTATTGTGATTCAAGATTAAGAAATTGCAAGTTGCAAAGATGATCAGGTTCTGAGGTCGTCATCCTCTAGTAGCCGTCTTCCTCATAATTTCTTAAACCCTAACCTACGGCGACAGAGATACCGATGGGATCTTGTTAGAATGATTATGCACGTGGCATTGAAATGTACAGAGATGATATGTCAAAACCTTGAAGACATCACGTCGAGTTCAAAAGTCTGCCTAGCAGCCGATCAACTCTCAGTATGTTTGGTTGGTCCACCAAGGAGACTATGGCAATTCATCCATATTTTCTAGGTAGAGGGAGATGTGGAAGAGCCTCCCTAATATCCCCAATTTAAGAGATAAAATTTCTTTAATTAATAAGTTTCTAGTATTATTTATCTTTTTTAACTATTAGAGGAATGCCATCCCCTTGTTGTCATATAGTAGAGACGATAAAGGATTCATTGTTTGTCTTTGATGTTTTTAGGGTTTTGTTTATCCTTAAAGATGGTAATAAATTTGCGCATTTATTAACGCACAAAGGGTTTTCTTTGTCCTGTATTATGATAACTTTTTTTTACGTCATTTCAGTTGTAATATCTGATTCTTCTTCTTTATGAAATTTCTATTTATTCTTAAAAAAACAAATAGAGGAATGTTATAATTATAATTACTAGAAATAAAATATTTAATTTCAGGTTGCAATTAACAAAAATAAAATATTTAATTTCCGAATAAAAAAAGGATGCACAATAATATGACCTTGACTCATTTAGTCATTTTTGTGAGACAATTTGCCGCACAATTTGGACGTTCATTTTATCCCGGACAAATCCAATGATACGTCTAATAAATATAAACCTGTCTTTGCTTTGGTCCTAGACGCTTTATTGTAGATTCAGTTCGCCCATCATCGGCAACACGATTTGGGCTATAGAAGATAAAGCCCACATCTTAGTCTTGTCCAATTCTTAGTGGGCCAAGCCTGAGAACATATTTTTAGTACTTAATGTTATTTACCCAAAAAGTTTTTTTTCCTCCTTTGCTTGCCACATCAATATTCAATCCCTAGTTTCTAATAAAAACGATCCTTCTTCATAAATTACTATATTAAAATTTTATTTTACATAATTATATTATTATGTGCAAACTTTTAACTATATAATCTATAAAGATTGAATGTATCTATATATTTTTTATTCTAATAAGATTTGCATCAAAACTCATCTATTCCAATAACCATTTTATTAGAGCTTGGTTTTTAAATGTCTTATATAAAGGGAATATTTTAACTATTAATTTTTTAATATTTCTATAAAAGAAAGAAACCAGTAGTTTGTCATTTGACAAGCTATATCATTGACTAATTTAATTGTTGGAAATAGAAATTATAGCATCTTCAAAATTATCACAGCATAAAGTAACACTTTCTACCACACTACTCCTTACGTTTTAAGATAATTATTATATACAAATCACATATATTTTATAACCTTTAATATCTATAAAGCTTTTAATTAAAATGACTGAATTACCCTCATTATTATAGAATTGTTTGAAATTTAAATATCAATTAATAGTATGATTTAATTGAATAATAAATGACAATAATATAATTAAAAATAGATAATAAATGTATTATTAATTTAACAAAACAACAGACATTTTAAAAAATAAAACGTATTTGAATGGGATAATAATTTCGAAAGGGAATAAGTACTCTCTATTCCCAAATGAATACCACGTTTATATAACTCGCACTGATTAAAAATGTTGTAATATTTATAGAGTTTTTAAGAGAAAATTATGTATTATTCTTATTATAAATTGTAAAGTTATTTTTAAAATAAAAAATAAAAAATAATCAATATTCTAATTTAGTTGAATAATAAAATAAATAATAAGTATATAATTAAAAATAACAAATACATTATTAATTTTGTAAAATAACAAATAAATTAAAAAAACTAAACAATATCATTTATTTAAAAACTGTTGGATGACTATAAAACTTGTTTAATTGTCAAACGCGTTTCTTAACTCATTATGTTGGTTTCTAGAATGTCCTTTTTGAACTTTTCTGTTATCAGTTAACCTTTTTTATTTTCCAACTTTTATTATTCGCCAAAATTAACGATATGATATCAGTTAAGATCATTGTTCTCATTTTGTTGGTTTCTAGAATGTCCATTTCTCAACTGTTCTATTATCAGTTAATTTTTTTTCCAACTTTTATTATTCGTCAAAATTAATGATATGAAATCAGTTAAAATTATCACTCTCTTTATCTAAAAATTAAAATTTTATATTTTATATCTAAATATTTAGAAAATAAATATATAATTTCTTAAAATACACTTTTTTTTATTTCGTCCTCTCTCTCTCTCTCTCTCTCTCTCTCTCTCCGGAGTAACAACACGGTTTGGCCACAGATTGTGACCAAAATTCCTGCCTTTTCCTTTTTTTTTATTTCCACTCTTTTTTTATTTACAAACCATAAATATCTTCTTCTTTAGTTTTGTTTGTTAAGATTCACAACTTATTGGCATGATTTTTTTTTTTTTTGGTTAATATTCTTAGATCTACAATGAATATTCAAATTTTTTAAAATTAATTTGTTCTCTAAACTTGATTCGGACCTTCTCCTTTTTAAATAATATTTAAGACCCTGATTAGTTTATAGTCTTTTAAATTATTGTTAAAGAAACTACATGAATTTAGATTTCTCATGCCTACGCTAAATGAAAAAATATTGTATATTTATTTTATTATATATTTTTTATACTGTACTCACCTAAAATTTAAAGTATTATATATCTTTCTATTCTCATAAATTTGATTTGTCCATATGTACAATTTGTGTTTCTATTATTTAGCCAAAAAAATAATAAATAATAAACATTTTTTTTCATTTAAACACCCACAACTAATAGTAGGGATATAAGGGTTACTAATTCAAAAATTATACTACTATCAGATTTACTAATTAATAAATGTAAGATGTAGCAATTTATTTATGATCAGAAACTCTTGTAAAATTTTGTGTCGAATTAAAAATAAATATCTAATATTACACTACAAAAATAATGAAAATAATAATTTTAAATAATTTCAAAACTTTTTTATGTATAAAAAATTTCTAATCTGGTGTTTTTTCCTTGTGATCTTATAATTTAGTGTTCCTATAAATAAATGAAGCGGCAATAAAAGCACGTGTCTCGTCGGTCTTGGTGCTGAACAGTGGCTGTCTAAGTGATGACGTATGGGGACCATTTTCAAAATTTTGAATTGTTTCACACGCCACCCAGCAGCTACAGTACTCATCCTTGCAAACCAAGTAATAGAATTTGCTAATTGCTATTTAGCTCTTCATATTTTTCATTTGAGATGAGTAGTCCCTTATCCTGCTTACAAATACGATAACGATCCCCACTCTGCTCCGGCACTTTCAATTCTCCCTCTTACTTTCTCACGCATCAGTCATTGACCGTAGCTCTGCTTAGCTTTCACCACTCTCTAAAAGCCCAAGAAAATATCGAAACCCGGAACCTCTGTTCTCCCCTGTTCTTCTTTTTCCCCGAAATCGATCGTTCCGAACTCGCAGAAATGGAATTCAATTCCCCGAAGAAAAATTCGAAACCAAATCATTCACCTCTGCCTCGCAGGGGTGCGGTTAGAGAGAAGATTTTCAAGTCGATTGCAAAATCTGTTGCTGAAATTCTGTCTCCAGCTAATGGGTCCAAGAAGAAGAACGGAAGCTCCCCAGTCTCGACCTCGACCACTCCGAATGGAACTCCAAGTGGGTTCACTTCTGATGCTGATTTTGATGGATGATGCTTCTGAAATCATCTGAATCTTGCTGTTGTATGTATGTGTATATAAGTGTTCCACGAATGGTATACCCAGCTTCGTTTTTTTTTTTTCCTTTCTTATATTTTGGGTTTCTCAATTAATTGAACTTCGGTTCGATTTTTTATTCATGCTAAGGATTCTAAAGCTTAGATGTAACTCAATTTTTTTTTTGCGTTTTTACTTTTAGGCGTATAATGCAGTAAATTTTTTTGTTGTTTTACTCCCATCTTATTTCAAGAACATGTAGATGATGTTCTAATGTGCAAAAAGTTACGGTCTTGTAAAAAGTGTTTTGGGGAATTACGGCGGCGGCGGCGGCTGCTTGTTGGTCGTCCTCGTCCCCGTTTTTCTTGCATAGAGCTTGTGCTTTGGATTGATTATACTCTGGCCGTCTGGCGTTCCGTGCCTCAGTTCCCTAGTAGTAATACTAATATATTCCCTCATTCTCATTAAAATTGACAGTGGTGGACTTGATACGATATTTTATATAAAAATAAAAATTAGAATATAATAATAATATAATATAATAAAAATAAAAAATATGTAGTCTCATAATATTTGATGTCAAATCTAAAAATATAAATATAATATATGTGGGGTATATTGATTATTTTATAATAAATTATATAATAAAAATTTTTTTTTTAAGAAAAGTGTTAAATTTAATAGGATATCTCAAAATAGTAAGTAGGTCAATTTTAATGAGACGGAGGGAGTACTATATAGAGAGAAAGAGATTGTGCTTTGGATTGATTATACTCCGATCGTCGGAAAAACCAATGGTCATGGACCAACTACAGTTAAGCTTTAACGTACAGATTCAACTCCTATGGCCCTTATTGCAAAATAAATAAATTTAGGATAAAAGTTTGTTTTAAAATCTAATTAAATATTTAATTAATTAAGTATGTTTAATATTCTTTTTATTTTAAAATGCTTATTCATAAAAAATTTTATATATAAATTAAGGGTGTTGAAAATAATATTATAATTTAAATAAAATTTATATTCTATCTATTTAAAAATATGATAGTTATTAGTTTGTAAAAATAGAAGAGTTTTAAAAAATTGTACAGTTGATATAAAATAAATTAGAATAGAATGAAAAAAATTTAATCATTAATTTTAAAAATATATATATGAATAAGTATTTAAAATAAAATAAAAAACTTTTATGAACAAATATTTTAAAACGAATGAGTATTAAATTATTATTATTTAATTAATTAAGATATATTAAAATTTTGTTATAAATTTTAAATAAAATAAAATTTATTTAAATTTAAAATTTGAATATATTAAATATTTATTTAATTATTAATATTTTATATTTAATATAAAATAGAATAAAATAGAATATAAAGATTATTTTAAATTATTATTAATTTTATCAAAGAATTTTGAAACTAAAATTTAAAATGGGAGAGAGAAAGTTATAGGAAAGAGAAAGTAAATATTAATGTTGGAATTTTATTTTTTTTTAAGGAGCAACAGGAGAAGAAAAAGGAAAAATCAAACCAAAATTAAAATAGAACCCAAATAACATATCTTAAAATTTTAAAAATGTTATGAATATATTGTAAATTATTAGAGAATTAGTGGAAACTCCATTAATTATGGATTTTTATGGATGTTCATCATTTAGTGGAGACACCACTAATTTATATTAGTGAAAAATTATGTATTCCACTAACTAAGAGCTCTATAAATAGAGATATTCTCTAAACTTGAAATATACTATTATTTTGTGAAAGAATTGTAAGAGAAAATTGCGAGAGAACAGAACGAGAGAAGTTTGAAGAAATTCTTGTGTAAATAATAATTAGAGTTTTCTTAGTGTGTAGTGTGTAGATTTTATTCTAACACTACCCAAATTTTATAACACGTTATCAGTACGAGTCTCTACCGTTACAAAAGTCAGAAGACAGGTACGCATTCATTGATTCCTATGACTATTTTTTTTTTATTCGTCGTCATCGCGACAAAAATCCATATGTCCTGTTGATAAATTTAAAAAAAAGATTTGACTACCTGAAGATGATCGTACTAGCAACTGCACGGTATGAATGATTACGCCTGAAGTTGCAATATTTTAAAATCGTGAATGAATATAACTTCGCGATGTATAAAATTACATCTTAGTTAAAATTATACGGAGAAAAAGTTACTAATGAATATCATATTGAAGAAAAGAATGATAAAGACCAAGAGAGAATTGATGACAAATAACCAGAAGTTGATGAAAGTAACATTGAAATTTCTATCAATTATACCACTTCCGGTAGAAGTTAGAATCGGATAGGAACTATTATTGATAATATATTTGCATACAATATATCTCTTGATGTTACACATGATAATGATGATCATGAACCAATATCAGTTGATGAATGTCGGCATAGAAAATATTGGCTGCAATGGAAAGATGCGATTCAATCGGAGTTAAATGCACTAACAAAATGGGAAGTCTTCGGACCTGCAATCCGAACACCAGAATGTGTAAAACCTGTTAGTTACAAATGGATATTTGTGCGAAAACGCAATAAAAATAATGAAATCGTACGATATAAAGTATAGTTAGTAGCTCAAGGTTTTTCACAAAGACCAGGTATGGATTATGATGAAACTTATTATCCTATTGTTGATGCTATTACACTCTGATATCTTATCAGTTTGGCAGTACATGAAAAAATAGATATGCACCTATTAGATATTATCACTACTTATTTATATGAAAATTTAGAAAATTATATTTACATGAAAATCCCTGAAGGATTTCGCATGCCCGAAGTATATAAACATTATCCTCGTGAAAATTACTCCATCAAGTTGCAAAAATCATTATATGGCCTGAAGCAATCTTGGCGCATATTGTTCAATCGTCTTAGTGAATATTTATTGAAAGTGTGATTTAAAAATGATTAGGTATGTCCATGTGTTTTTATTAAGAAATCTGGTTCTAAATTTGTTATATTAGTTTTATATATTAATGATATTAATCTTATTGAAACTCCTGAAGAGCTCTAAGAAACAATTGATTATTCGACATCAAGGATGTTGGTAAAATTATATTTTGTCGCGGTTTACAAATTGAACATTTGGCAAGTTTCATTAATCAACATATACAGTCAAAAGTTTTAAAAAGGATTTTCATGGAAAAAACACATCCATTGAGTATTCCAATGATCATCTGGTCATTAGATGTGAATAAAAATCTTTTCCAACCTCATGAAGAGGATGAAGAATTGATTGGTCCTGAAGTACCATATCTTAGTGCAATTAGTGCATTAATGTATCTTACTAACAATACATGATTTGATATTGTCTTTGCTATCAAGTTATTAGTAAGATTTAGTTCTTCACCAACACGACGACATTGGAATGGAATTAAACAAGTCATTCGATATCTCCAAGCAACTACTTTTTCAAATCATACTGAAATTATAGCCATTCATGAAGCAAGTAGAGAATAATTAATTATATCCGAAAAAGTTGTGGATTATCATCTATCAGAGATATTCCAACTCCTCTTTATGAAGATAATACAGCTTACATAACTCAATTACGAGGATGATATATTAAAGAAGATCGGACAAAACATATTTCATCAAAATTCTTCTTTACTCATGAACTCCAGAAGAAAGGTGAAATTGATGTGCTACAAATTCGGTCATATGACAACCTCACAGATATTTTCATGAAGACTTTACTGATTGTAACATTTGAGAAATTGTGATATAAAATTAGTATGCGTTGGTTCAAAGATTCAAATGAATCATCTCATAAGGGGAGTAAGAAACAGACATATCGAATAGTACTCTTTTTCCTCCACTAAATTTTTTCCACTGAGTTTTTATCTAGTAAGGTTTTAACGAGTCATATTCTTTATGTAATGGATGGAGATCCAATGGGGAGTGTTATGAATATATTGTAAATTATTAGAGAATTACTGTAAGCTCTACTAATTATGAATTTTTATGGATATCCATTATTTAATGGAAACACTACTAATTTATATTAGTAGAAAATTATATATTTCACTAACTAAGAGCTTTATAAATAGAGTTATTCTCTAATCTTGAAATATACCATTATTTTGTGAAAGAATTATGAGAGAAAAGAAAAAAATTTAAAAAAATTATTATATAAGAATAATTAGAGTTTTCAGTATGTAAATTTTATTTTAACATTACCTACCAAATTTTATAACAAAAAAGTGCATTTTTTATCAAAATCTATAAAAGGTTGTTCTTGCGTATCTGCATAGGATATGCAGAGTACATTTTTTGTCGGAAGATGTGGTCAAACTATGTCGGGCTTTCAAGCGACACTCAGTGACGCTAGCCTACCCCGCACCCGCCCCGAGTTTGTTGTTGGACTCGGTTCGCTCCAATCTTACCGGAGAAGTAACTGAAGTTTTTGATCAATTCGAATATTAAATTAAAAAATTTATTAGTTTACAATTTAACGATTGAATTGTAATTAAACTTATAATATTATAATTTTAAAATAAAATTAAAATTAATTTATAATATAATTTAAATTTATAAAGATATAAATATTTAAATTTGTAATTAATAAAATAAAATAAAATAACAAATTATTAATAAAATAAATAATTCATAATTAAAAAATTAAAATTAGTTATTTTTAATTTATTAATAACACATAATTTTAAATTTTATTCCCTTAATTTATTTTTTAAAACATACAAGTTGAATCAGATTTGAACCCGTCAATAATTTATTAGTTAGACTAACCAATTCAATACGATTTGCATAATCTATAACAATTTTTTTAAAAAAAAAGTCTAAAGTAATGGTTCGAACCAGTGATAGTACCGGTTCACGGTTCTACTAGTCTATGAGATCCAATCCAAAAAACAGTGGGACCCATCACCACGTCTAAACGAAGGAATGAGATGGAAGAATCACTTGACTTTGCTTTGACTACTATGCATTTTTACACTTTTTTTTTTTATGGAAGGGGGGGATGGGGGGAGATAAGAATTGGGGAGAAGGATGTGACATAATTTGGTATCGAACTTAAGATTTATCTGTAACAATCCTTCTACCATTAAGACAAATTGTTACCGACTATATATAGAAACTTTTAAGGTATATTTTTAGGCATGTTATAAAATTTAAATTATAAAAAAGTTTTTTTCCCTTTCAAATAGGTATAGTAAATAAAACTCACATAAATATTCTTCTTATATTTTTAAAAATAAAATTTATTTTATTATTATAATTATTATTATATTGATTCTAAATTTTCATATTAAAAAATCAATTAATAACAAATTATAATATTTATAAAATATTTACTAAATTTTATTTTTGTGTAAATTTATACAATAATGATATAACTTTTAAATTAAAATTCCATAATTATTTTAGTTAGAGTGTTGAGCCTTTTTTTAAAAAAAGATATTGTAGTTAGGAATATAAAATATTTTAATATTACTAGGTTGTGAGAGGTGGGTAGAAAGATAATTGATCATAAATATATAATTATGAATATGTCTTCTATATATCCTTATTTTTAAAATCTATTTTACATTTTATTGTTAGAATTCTAAGAAAAGAATCACGACACCACCTTCTAGAAATGATTGATTTTCTCAAATATTCTACTTTTATTTTCTCAAAAATTAAATTCTTTTCTCAAAATATAAGTAATAAACCAAATGTTGGATTTTAAAAATATGAAATATGATTACTTTTTTTTACCTCACTTTCATTGACAATCAAATTAAACCGTATGATAATTGTATTGGGAAATTTTTCTAAATTTATTTGAGAAAATTTTAATTTAAATCATTCTTAATTCTTAATAATTTTTATATGCTTATAAAATATTATATTTTTACTTCTTAATTGCACATGACCTCTTTTTTTTTTTTTTTCAAACTTCAAATTACTTATTAACTCAAGTTAATTTTTCTCAAATGAATAGTTGTGCAAGTACACCCTTGCAAGTTCAACTACACCAATCGGGTTCAACTCGGCTCAATTCATAAATCTCCATCGTTATTGCTAGCTAATTAATGTTTCAAAGAATCTATTCCCTATATCACAAATAAATAACCTACTTATCAAAATCACGCATATTAAAAAATTATAAAATTTCATGATAAAAATAATTAAAATATCTATTCTACCCTTCTTATAATTCTTGTTGTCCATTGAAAGAATAATTAATTAAACTTTTAACTATTTATATAGGAGTATGTGTTGTCATTGTTAATTAAAATAAATTTATTATGGATAGTTATAATACTAATTAATTGATAGAAAATTACTGTGGGGTAAAGTTGAAAAAAAAATTAAATACGATGTACATTTAAAAAGTTGAAAGTTCTTTTTG
Organism: Voacanga thouarsii; assembly: GCA_026120185.1. Classification (NCBI taxonomy): domain Eukaryota; kingdom Viridiplantae; phylum Streptophyta; class Magnoliopsida; order Gentianales; family Apocynaceae; genus Voacanga; species Voacanga thouarsii. The sequence continues at coordinate 5,025,918 of JANUWF010000982.1, forward strand.
TACAATAAAAAAGGAAACTAGATCACTTATTTGTGACCAGAGAGAGTATATTTTAACATTTATTAGTTTTGTTATATCAATATCTTTGATTCAATTGGAAATTTAATCCCTTTTCAACTATGGACAAAATATGAACATTAGATTTAAGGGAGGCGCTAAATCTACACATCTCCAACCTAAATCTACACTATATCTATTAATAGTTATTAATTTGACAAAAATACCCTTCTTGATTCTTATTTCTAATCAATTATACTACTATTTTTTATATGTAGATTAATTATTTTAATAACAAATAATTAACGAAAATTGAACTGTTACTAATTATTATTTTCCCTTAATATTCATCCTCAATAGTTTCCTTTTTTGTTGATCTTTGATAAGACTTCTATTTAATCAATATTTAATCTATTAATAGAATACATAATCTTAAGAGCAAATAAATCAATAGTTTTTAAATTAAATGGGAACCTATATTATTATTGTTGTTGTTGTTGTTATTGTTGTTATATACTTTCACAAGTTTTACAAAGTATGAAGGAGAAATGAGGAGAAATAAAATTTTTAATGTATAATAAATATATTAAATTCAATTCTTGTAAAAGTCATTATTTTCTAATAATTTAATTTGTAGATAATGTCATTACTTATATTAATTTAATATTTACTTAAAAGATATAATTTTATTTAAAGATTAAAAAATAAAATAAGATTTTAAAATTAGAAGAAGAGAATGATACTTTTGTCTAATTAATAAAGATTAATAAATAAAGGTGTGAATTTAAGTTAGAAGGATATGGATTTAGCCCCTCCCTAGATTTAAAGGAACCACACACACACACGCACATATTAAAGGAGTTATAGAATATTCATGTTGTGATACATGTCAATATCCTTTATTGACACTTCACGCGTTGAGTTCAAATGAACACACACACACACACACACACACACACATATATATATTAAAAAATGTGAAAAATCATCGGAATTTAGATGGATTCAAACGAAGTCTAAATTCATTATGAAATATAAAGATTACCTAAATTCATTAAATTCAGATAGATTCAGATAAAAGTCATCTGTTTCATATCTCATAGGCTGAAAATCATATGGACTGAGATGAAGCAAAATAATATAATAGTAATTTTTGCTTTGGCTTCATTAACAACAACCTCAAAGGAGTAACAAAGTAATTGGCCATTGTCAGCTCCAAAGCACCATGAAATGCAATGTTCTCCCCACTCGGTCCCCTACTCTTCCGCTTCTAGCTTTCAATCTCTCGAAATCCCAATATCCACCTTTTTATCACCATCGAACCCTATATATTCTTGCAAAATCAGACCTCCTTCCTTAAATGCAATGTCTTCTGAATTCAAATTTAAACCCTCAATGTTTGATTTACAGTTTGCTCCTCAAAATCATCAGCTATTGGGGTCGATGCTAAGGTTGAGGCAAATCAATCTCAAAAGGAACCAGTTTGTTGGAGCCTCATAGCGAGTTTAATGTTGAAATGAGAAGCATTGTTGTTCTATCAAATCTTCCACTTGCTAAAATGAGCTTAAGCAACCAGTCTAGGAAATTATCTACTCCATCCGACTAGTTCCGGGTTCAAATACCAGGCAATTTCTTACTTTTGGCTTTCATTGCTTGCACGGGATTTACTTTGTTGTCCTTCCTTTTTTTTTAATTTTTGCAGGCAATATGCATAGTAGCAATATCTCTTTCAAAGTTGGTTGATACTGATTTTGATTTTGTTCCTGCTATTGGTCATGCTGGTGGTTTAGCTATGTGTTGGCGGCCAACTATTGATCTACAGATTATTACTTCTAATAATTGTTTGATTACTTGTTTGATATTTTGTGCACAATTTGGCTCCCCGTGGCAATTTACTGGTGTTTATAGTGTGTGCATTCTCAGAAACAACGATTTTGGAAGGATCTTTCAGATATTGGTCGAGGGTTTTCTGGACCTTGGTTGATCTTGGGAGACTTCAATAGCATAATTCTCTCTTCTGAAAAACATGGAGGACGTCACTTTTATGCTCCTTTATTTGGAGGGTTTAGTTCATTTGTAGATACTGCTGGGTTAATAGATTTGGGGTTCACTGGTTTTCCATTTACTTGGAATAATAAAAGAACTGGAAGTGCGAACATTCAGGTCCGTCTGGATAGGGGACTTGCAAATGAATCTTGGCGCATTCTGTTTCCATGGTCATCTATTTCCCATCTTACTACTATATCTTCAGATCACAAGCCTCTTCTTCTTGATACTTCTCCACCATCTGAACGGTTGTGTAGATCTTTCCGATTTGAGACTATGTGGACTCGGGAAAACTCTTCTCATGACATTGTTTTGTCTGCTTAGTCTATTCCAACTCAGGGATCGCCTTTTACTGCTCTAGTATCCAGTACTAAAAATGCAAAAAATGCACTGAAATCTTGGAATAAATCAATTTTTGGGTTAATTCAGCAGAATATTGTAGGAATTCGTAAGGAAATTGATATCCTTCAATCTCTTCCTCAATCCTCTCTTGTCTTGAAAAAACAAAAGTCTCTACAGGAAGCATTGGATGAACAACTATAAAGAGAACAATTGCATTAGTGGAACAAAGCAAAAGTGTCCTGGTTGGAAGACAGTGGCGCCAATACTCGATTCTTCCATCTTTCAACCATTGTCCATAGGAGACATAACCAAATTGATTTTCTTCATACGGTTGATGGTGAATGGCAGATAAATTGGGATGGTATTTGTAGATCCCCGAATCCGGAACCCAAGATGGAACCCGAGTAAGAACTCTAAAAAAAAATCAATCAATCTAAAAACGTAGTTTAATCCCATCCGTCTTCGCAATTTTCTTCACATTCTTGATCAAAATTTGCGAAATGTTAAATGGAATGAGCTACGCTAGCCCAATAAGTAGTCCAAACACCTTCTTGGGAAAGAGAATGTTACACATAATATCTTTACAATAAAACGCATCGAATAATACTCCCTAATTAGATGAAACGATCTCTTTATATATATATATATATATATATATATATATATATATATATGAACATACAAATGATATAGGATTTAGTCTAATATTAAATAAAACAAACATCACCTCAATAAAAATAATAAATTAAAATAAAAGTATGATTTAATTATAAAATAAATCTAATTAATTTAATCTAATTTTTAAAACAAAACCAATTGGACCCATAATTATACAAGAAGATAATATTAAAATAATTTGATTTTCTTCTTTAAAAAAAAAAGAAAAATTGAATAAGAACAATTGGAATAGCACGTCAGCCTCCACCATTTGAAAATTGAAATCATTGTGGTCCATGTTTCCAAAGTAATTTTTTTTTTTTTTGTTTCTGATGAGGGGACACAACCGTCCCCACCGCATAGCCAAACAACCACAGTCGTGGCCAGAACACTGCCACCCTATTTTTTTTTCCTGCGTCAGATGCTCAATGTACAGCAATCGAAAGACTGCAATTACGAAATCAACAAAGCTCACGTTTTTTTTCATTTTTTTTCCTCTTTCTTCCAACATCATGCTCAAAACTAAAGACACAACAAACAAAGGCTCATGAATCTCAAATTAGGAAAAGGATCACTGATATCAGTCCTGACTGTTTATCCCGTCAGGGAGGCCAGACTTATATTTCTTATTGACTGAGAGGGATTTCAGTCACACAAACGAATTTTAGAACATGTTCTTCCTTCCCTTCTTCTAACCCATGAGCCATTAAAAACATATCACACATAGCACACATGATAGTATTATTCAAAATCAGAAGAAAATAACCAAACTCAATTCCCAAATTTTATACAGAAAATACAAATCGTAGAATATTTCGAAAAATAAAAGATGCCTGAACCACTTACCTCAGAAGTCAGACTAATACCTCCAATCCAAGCTACTCACTCCACACAATCGTTCCCTAATATCAAATTACATAATACCCATATCAATTCAAGGAACTAAAACCCCATGAATCAATTTAACCTAATTATCTAGAATCCCAAAACAAAGAGGAACAGAACCTCCTAATATTTATCCTCAACCTCTAACGAAATTAATAGTCGAAGCCAATAGAACTCACCTTCACGATTGAAGCAAATCCGAGATTTTTTCCCTAGAGTTTGGAACCCTTGAATGATCGTCTTGGCCAACTGATGATAAAACCAAAGAACGTTATTTAGGTTAAGACGTAAGTTTAACTTTTAAAAATACTAAATAGCAACCACATCCCTCAACTTAATTAAATCCCTCATGACTCCTAAAACTTGTGGGCTATCTTATGAGCTATAATAAAAAAATCACTTTATGGGTCAGTTAAAATACCAGACCCAAAATCAATTGGGTTGGAGTATTTACAGTATTGGTCAAGCATTTGAACAATACTATTATAATTTATTTTATTCTACAGCTCCTCAATTCCCTACTGATTTAAATAATCTTATTTCCCCTTCTATTACAAATGTACAAAATGAGGCTTTGTGCCCTATTCCTTCTACTGATTTTATCCGTCAAACTATTTTTGACATGAAGGCTGGTAAAAGTCCTGGACCTGATGGTATGAGCCCCTGTTTTTTTAAAACCTACTAGTATATTGTTAATGCAAAGGTAGTTGCTGCTGTTCAGTATTTTTTTGCTCATGGAAAGATGATTAAGTCTCTAAATCATACTTTCATCTCGCTTATTCCGAAAAGGGATTTTGCTTACAAAGTTGATCATTTCCAGCCCATTGTTTTGTGTAATGTGGTATATAAGGTCATCTAAAAAATTTTGGCAGATCATATTAAACCTTTGTTGAATAGTCTTGTCTCCCCTTTTCAAGGTGCTTTTATTCCGTCTCGTGGTATGAGTGACAATGTGATTATTTGTCATGAGGTAATGCATCATCTAAACACCAAGAGAGGTAACTTGGGTCTTATGGCTCTTAAGATTGATATGAAGAAAGCATATAACAAGGTGGAATGGTCTCTCATCATCAGGATTCTGCAATATCATGATTTTACTGATCAATTTACCAGCCTAATTTTAGAGTGTATATTTTTTGTCTCCTTTTCAGTATTGACTTAATGGTTCCTCTTTTAGATTTTTTAAAAACTTTAGGGGTCTTCGTCAGGGAGATCCGTTATCTCCTTCATTATTTGTATTATATTTTGATCTGCTATTTAGAATGCTCATAGCTACTGAGGCCAACCAATTGTTCCATGGTGTTAAAATTGGACAAACTTGCCCTTACATCTCCCATTTATGTATGCGGATGATTTGATTCTATTTTGCAGAACGACTGAATCAGAGGCTTGGGTGGTACAGAATCTATTGAATATGTATTGCAGATGGCCTGGTTTATCTATCAATTTTGATAAATCTTCGATCCATTTCAGCAGGAATGTGCGGTCATCACTTAGATATTCCATCCGAACAATATGTCACATGTCTGAATGTGCTCATAATAGTACTTATCTAGGGGCACCTTTCTGTAAGAGATCTTCAAAGTCTGTGACATTTCAAGGTAAGATAGAACGTCTACGACAGAAGATCAGTGGTTGGAAAATAAACACTCTATCTCAGGCTGGTCGATTTGTATCAATTAAAAATGTTGCACAATCATTCCATAGTCATGTCATGCAATGCTTTATTCCTCCATCATCCATTTGCAATAAATTGGATGCATTAATACGTGATTTTTGGTGGGGATTTAAAGAAGGTTCAGGTAGACACTTATACCTCAAAGTTTGGGATGCCATCTGTTCATCTAAAGAAACTGGAGGCCTGGGATTTCGGAAAGCTTTGGAAAATAATTTGGAATTGTTCTCGAAACTTTCTTGGAAACTTTACATGGAATCTCATCGACCATGGGTTAATCTAATCCGATCTAAATACCTTCGAGGCAAATGACTATTGGATGTGGACAGCTGTCCTAGTGGGTTTTCATGGATTTGGAAAGGTATCTGGAAGAGTAAAGAGGTACTAGAAGCTGGATTATGTTATCTAATTGGTCATAATTCGCAGGTGAATATTTGGAAAGACCTTTGGATTCCAGGCCTTATTACTCATCGACTTCCCCCTGTTCCTCTTGCAAATCAATATCAAGTGAGTTTAGTTCGAGATCTCATGCTCTCTGATCAACATGTATGGGACTTTGATCTCATTTCTAATCTGTTTCCACCATCTATTGCTCAAGAGTTTATGAAAATTTCTATTCCCCGGATTGGGAAACCCGACTCACTGGTGTGGGCTCCCTCCAAGTCAGGGAGATTTTCTGTTAAGTCTGCTTACAGAATTATTCACCAGTTGAGGCACAATCCTAACCCCTCTTTCTCCTATATAACCTCTTTATCATCTACTTCTCCTCTCCCCTGCACTCTGTGGAAAACTCTGTGGTCTTCTCGTCTTCATAACCTTCATAAGCATTTCTTATGGCGTGTAGTTTCCCAGTTACTGCCTACAAAGACTAGATTGGCCCGAGTTTTGAACATAATAGATCAATGTTGTTGCATTTGTCAGTATGCAATATAAAGTTTGGAACATATCTTCCTTCTCTGTCCCATAATTAAATGTCTATGGTGGCATTCAAAATGGTAGTTTAGAATAGACAATTTTCAACCTGGAAAGTGGAAGACTGGATAAAAGAATTGCTGAATGTGGATAACTCATTCCCTTTTCCAAGTGAGACTAAGCGAGAATTTCTTAACTATGCTGTGGTGTTGATGGAACAAGTGTGGCGATCAAGCTTTTTGGGACCGGACCGGTCGGTCCGACCCGGTCCCTGAGCTGGTCCGGTTCGATTACAAGTCGAAAATTTCAAAAATCGCGTTAGATTGTGCAAGCTGGATTGGACCGACCGGTTGGACCGTGAACCAGCTAATCCAAATATAAACCGGGCGGTCTCTTCATAAAAAAAAAGGGTTCATATTTTGCAATTCAATCAAACTTGGAGCAAGATTATGCAATTCAGTAAATTTTGAGGCTTTTGAGTTAAAAAAAAATATAATCGTCCCCAAATCGATAATCCAATTTCAGAATCTGTTTCTTCTCTTCTTCTTTCGGTTTCCATTTTTCCTTTCCTCCACACTGACACAGCTTTGTCCGACGTCCCAAATCGGCACTGCCTCTGCACCGACATCCCAAATCGGCACAGCCTATGCACAGCCTCTGCACCGACGTCCCAAATCGGGAGACAAGAGGTATGTTTTGTGACTTTTTGTGAGTTTATCTGTGAACTGTGATTCTGTGAAATTTTTGTGAACTGTGAGTTTATCGCAAAGGCTTCTGACTTCTGTTGCTGGGTGCGTTTTCTTGAGCTATGAATGGAAATTTATGCTTAATTTGCTTTTAAGCTCTAACAATTTGAATGGCATGACCGAATGGCTCTTTTAGTCCTTTCTGCTGCTTCTTTCTGTTGCTGCGTCCCCTCGTGTTTCTTGTTTTCTGTATTCAATTATGTGTTTGTGTGGTGCTACTATGACTGGCATTTCTTGTTTGGACGAGAATGAGTGTTACTTGGCATTTCTCGACTGGCATTTCTTGTTTGCTATGACTGGTATTGCTGCCTGTTACTCTCCAAAAGAGAGCTATCAAATGACTGATGTATTGCTCTTGAAAAGTTGAAATGTTGGGAAGTCAGTAGTGTGAAAGCCTAGTTTTCTTTTTCTGTACATCAACATCTCTATAGTTGTATTTGATGTGAAATGTTGAGCTTGTGTTATGGTTGATTGGATACTGGTTTTGTGCTATAAAACTTAAGCAGACGAGTTGAGGTTTTTTGGTTAATTTGTGTTGGCCTAGTGAGCCACTAGCTGATTGAAGACCTTCATCATTGTGTTGAAGAAATTGAGAAGGAATGAGGTGTTCCTGAATGCAATTGACATCAACACCAGTACAAAAAAGAGTTGGTACCTCAATGATAAAATTACCATTAATAACTTTGACTAGTACATGCCACTTTTCAATGGCAAGCAGTGAGAGAATACTGAAATCGTTGGGATCATCCTTAACAGAAGATCGGGAGTGTTGGGAGTGAAAGAAGTATTTTTGGGTTGGTGCTCAACTAAAGAGGCCAGGACAAGATGATCAAGGTCTATTTGAGTTGGTTGTGAGGTAATTGTGTTGACAGTTGTTGCAAAATAGTGTGTAATTGTAGTGTGATAGTGGATTGTTGAGTTTGTTTGATGATTTTGATTCATGTAATTGATTGTAGCGTGGAGGGGAATTGTTAAGGGGAATTGATTGTGGATTCATGTAACCTCTCTTTTCATTTTTCTTTCCCATCTACTCACCTTTCATTTTTCTCTATACCATTTTCACCCTATTTGTTTTCTTCCCTTCTTTCCTTTTACCGTCATTCCATTCTATCTATCTTTCTCATCTATGTGGCTCTAAAACTCAGCTATTCAAAACCTCTGTTTTCATTGAATAGCTGAAGTTTTTGAAATATGCATAACAGTGATATTCAAAACCAAGTGCATCAAATAGCTGAGTTTTGTTTCTTTTGTAGGATTGAATTAATGGAAATGGATTCTTCAAAAAGTAGTTCAACTCCTCAATCAACTGCTGTATCAGATAACAGTTCATGTGGGAGGAGTAAGTCTAACATTACTTGGAATCATATAACTCAAAAGGTCATTTAGGGAAAAAATGTTTTGACTTGTTTGTATTGTGGTTTTATTGGGAAAGGTGGTGGCATATATAGAATGAAACAACATTTGGCTAGAAAAAAAGGACAAGTTAGGCCTTACCCACGTGTTCCACATGATGTGAAATTTCAAATGGAAAATTCTCTTAATGACATTGTTAAAAAAAAAAAAAGAGAAACTCAAGAAAACTTTGATTCTGAAAATCCTTATGGACCTAGTGTAGCAAACTTTGAAGGTGATGAAGATGTTCAAGAAATACCTCATCCGAATGATACAAGACCTCGTGACCACTTGAAACTTAATGCATCTCAAAAAGGAAAATGAAGGAATTTAGGATAGATAAATGATTATTTTGCACCAAGAACAACTTCTGGCTCTCAACTAACTTTAAAAAGTGTGCTTACAAATAAAGAGGCGGTACATAGATCACATATGGAAGTTGCAAAATTTTTCTATGATGCTTGTTTGCCCATTAATGTTGTGAATTCTATCTACTTCCAACGGATGTTTGATGCTGCATGTACTATAGATTGCGAGTTTCTTTGTTGAATGATGCAAAAAAGGAAGTGCAGTTATTTGTTGATTCTATGAAAAATGAGTGGGAAAAACTTGGTTGCACTATAATGGGTGATGGTTGGACTGATAATAGACAAAGGACATTGATTAACTTTCTGGTTTACTGTCCTCGTGGAACTGTTTTCTTAAAATCTGTTGAGGCTTCTGATGTTGTGAAAAATGCACAAACTTTGTTAGAGTTATTTAAAGAAGTTATTGAATGGGTTGGTCCAACTAATGTTGTTCATATGGTAACTGACAATGGGGCAATTATGTGGCAGTTGGAAAATTGGTTAATAATGCTTATCCATCAATTAGTTGGTCTCCATGTGCAGCTCATTGCTTGAATCTAGTGTTGCAGGATGTTAGTAAATCGAGTCATATACAAATTCTTGCTGAGAAGGGTTCTACAATTACTAAATTTGTGTATAATCATGGTTTTTGGTTGAGTTGGTTGAGAAAAAGAAAAGATTGGACTGAAATCATTCGTCTAGGTGCTATTAGGTTTGCTATCACTTTTATTGCTCTTAATAATGTCTATCGGCATATGCATGACTTGAGGGCTTTGGTGACTTGTAAGGAGTTTTGTGATTCTAAGATTTATAGAGAAAATAAGACAAAGGAAGTGGTTGCAATCATTTTGGATAAAAAGTTTTGGAATGATTGCCATGTTATTGTTAAAGTAGTAGAGCATTTGATGCGTTTGTTGCGTATTGTGGATGGTGATAAAAAGTCATCTTTAGGTTATGTATTTGATGGCATGCATAGGGCACGTAAGACAATCAAAATGCTATTCAATCAAAGGAAAAGATATTACAAGGTGTATACTGATATCATTAAAAGAAGATGGGATATGCATTTGAAGAAAAGTAAACATGCTGTTGCATATTGGTTGAACCCTGCCTTTCAATATAATCAAGAAAGATTTTGTGATAAACCTTATGTCATGGATGGTCTTATGGAGGTTGTTACTAAAAAGACCAAGGAGGGTTAGAGTAAAATACTACAAGAGAGTATTCTGTTCAAAGACCAATTAAATAGTTTTAGTTCTGATGCTGCAAAAGAGACATACAAAACTTTTCCACCTGGTAATATTATTTCTTTCACTTTTATTTTTTATGTTAGTTATTAAATTGTTATTATATCATTTTGTTTCATTATTATTAATTTAATTTCTTTTTAATAGATGAGTGGTGGAAAATGTTTAGTTATAGAGCACAAAATTTAAGAAAGTTGGCAATTCGTATTTTAGGGCAAACAAGTAGTTCATTTGGATGTGAAAGAAATTGGAGTGTGTTTGAAAGGATACACACTAAAAAAAGGGATAGATTGGAACATCAAAGACTTAGTGACCTTGTCTTTGTGCATTACAACTTGAAGTTGAAAAATAGGTAAATTTCTTTTTTGAAAATATTGAGTTATTCTTTTGAATGTTTGTTTGATACAAGTATAACATATAACTTATGATATGATAATAGGTCGTTGTCTAAGGAGAAGAGTTTTGATCAAATTGATTATAAAAGTATAGATACTATTGATTATTGGATTCTTGAGGATATGGAGGATGAGCCTTCAAGTAACATTGTTGAAGAAGTAGAGTAAATATTGTATGAACAGCTTGAAGAACCAAGGTTACAAAGGCAACATTGTCGTGGAAAAGAAGGTTAGTCTTTCTTTTTTTCCTAATATTGATCAAAATTACTTATAATATACTAGTATTATATTTTTGACTCTTATATATCTACTTAAATTGTTTGTAGATGACAATAATGGTGATGTTTTTGTGGTAGAAGATATTGGTGATGACATTGATCTTTCAAGAATGGATCAATTTGCATTTGAGTCACAACTATTTGATATTGATGTTGGAGTTCCAAGCACAAGTGGGGCATCCAACAACGAGGATTTTGATTATGAAATTTGGCCAGGAATTTGAAGATTTGTACCTTTTAAGTAATAACTTAATATGGATTTGAAATTTTGTTTGTAATAAATTAAGAATGGCTACTACTTTTAATTTTATTGTATGTTAGATTGTTAGTTATAAACTAAGAATGACTATTTTTAATCATATTTTTGAATGTTTATGCTTTTATACACTTAAATTACACTATATTATTGATTAATTTTATTTTTAAAATAAATATATTTTTAATTTTTAAATTATAATATTATTGGTTTAATTACGGTTCAATTACGGTCTAATTATGGTTGTACCATTAAATCGTGAACCAATAAATTTTTCGGTTCGACGATCGGTCCGGTTCTGAAAACATTGGTGGCGATATAGAAATCAATTGCATGCCGGAGAGGATTTTCAACCCTGGGACACACTCTCTACTCATATTGATAGGACAGCGAAGGTTTATTGGGACACTAGTCTTACTCGACACTGGAAAAGACGAACCTCCTATTTGCCCCGGTCTTGGCAGGCTCCTCCCTCCCCCTATGTCAAGGTCAATTTCGACACTGCTTTTCAAGATGTGATTGCGATCTCCGCCTGTGTTTTTCGAGACCACACAGGACAACTTCTTTGGGTTTGGACTGGGAAAAATTATGCTGGTGATGCTTTTGCTGTTGAAGCTCTTGTTGCCCTTAATGCTGCTTTGATTGCCGATGTGGCTGACATATTTGAAGTCATATTTGAAGGGGACTCCCTTAATGCCATAAAGGTAATTGCAGGTGTTCAATCAGTAGAGGAATGACTTGGGAAATGATCCACAGATGCTGTGAAGTCTATACTCAGAGATAGAAACCACTGAAAATATATTTATATCCCTCGATCTGGGAGTGTACATACCCATGAAATTGCTAAATGGGCTAAACTTCACAGTCATTTTGGATATTTACCTCCATCCCTTCTTCCCCCTACCATTTTATGTGATCGTGGGGGAACCTCTTCGGTCCCCCAAAGTAGTCCTGTAATGTGTGAGGAGGATATGTCCTCTTCTTCTACTTCTTCAGAAATATAGGGCTAAATCTTTATCTAACAAAAAAAAAAAAAAAATGTTGGCTGATCTTTATCTAACAATGGTTGCTATTAGGCTTTCTGGAATGGATCACAGTGATTTGATTCTTGAATTAAGTGACTTGAGGTAATAGGTTGATCCCTTCATACTTGTATTTTACTGTTACAAGTACGAGCTAGGATCCTGTATTGGCGTCAATTTTTGTTAAGGGGAGTAAATAATGGAAGAGTTTCAACAGATAGTGTATCAACTTTTGTATGGAATAAAGAATATTGCTCTTCTTTAGAATGCCTTGCCATTCAACTTTCACTTTTTTTTGTTGGAAGATGTCCATTGAGTGATGCATCTGCTGTCTGAAGTTAATAAATTTTGATTGATGCACAAACTCAAAACAATATATATAACTCGCACTTACAGAGTTCCTTGAGATATGACCTAATCTTTAGAATAGTAGTTAAGAGGGAGAAATTAAAGAATTTTGTAGTGTTTTGCTTGACAGAGTTCCTTGAGATTTAATTGTGATGGACATAGCATGTAGGACGTGAAATTGCAATTTATGTATATGATAAGGCTGCAACTATTTTAAGGTCACTAGTGGCCTCTAATAAAAATATTTTTGAATGATATTGTCTTTAGTTTGAATGGTTATTAATACCGATAAGACTTTTGGAGAAATGTTCTTGAGACTGTTTTAGAATAATAGTGCCAATATGGAAAATAGTTTTAGTTGTAAAAGTACAATAAGGAAAATCGTTTATGGTTGATGTTTAAGATGTAGAAATAATTATTTTGGTAGGTAGGGTAAGGTGCTCTCTTTTTCTTTTTGTTTTGTAGGACAAAATGTAAGAGGGATAGATTTGTAAGAAAATTGAAAACATTCTTTACTAAGGTTTTTTTTTTTTTTGATAAAATATAAAGGTCATCTGAATTCACTAAATTTAAATGGATTGAGATGAAGGTTATCTATGGTGACATGTGGTAGACTTGGTTGAATGCAAATAAAAATTCACAAGCACGTAGAAGACGAAGCATCAACATTTTAGCTCCTGTGGTGATACATGTAGACTTGGTTTAAAGTAAATGAAGGTTCACTATTTTAGCATAGATTATATCAATAGGCACATAGTAAATGAAGCATCAACATTTTGTCAAACTATTCGTACAATGCACGAATATCAAATTAGTACTATATATATATATATATATATATATATATATATATGTAAAATTGTTGCGAAATACCCCTATAGTGACACGTGGTAGAATTGAAATGCTCTGTGTTGATATGTGACAATGTTGGTTGAATTTAAGTGAAGATTCTCTAGTTAATGTACTTGCACTAAGGAATCAGAGAAAGAAAATCTCTTCCAATTCCATCACGTCTTGAACTATTCTTTGTTCAAGATACATTGCACCAGGAAATTTTACATTTTCAGCACAGGTAATATGTCATTATCTTCTACTTTAGTGGCCATTAAAAAATTTTCTATTTCACTTTGAAAATTTAAAAGACCATAAACCTCAATAATCAGTACAATTGATATATAGATGAAAAAAATATTTTAGATTATGTTAATCATTATCTTGACTTATCTTGAGCACAACTCGAATCTTAGACCTAGTTATATGAATGGTAGAGGATAGTGTTATTAAATTTTTAAAAAAATTTAAGCAATAAAAAATAATATTTATACATACTCTAAAAAAACATATTTTTGTAACTAGTTTTAATTTTTTTGGGGGGTGCCCTTTGAATCCTTACATTCAATGCAAAAAATGTAATATATGTATATCTTTAGTGTTTTGATATATTGTGTAAATTCTACTAATAATATCTGCTCATATTATAATTATCAATGCATAAAGTAGTTCAATATTTTTGTATTGTTCTTTATACCTTTACAATTTCAACATCTTAAGGTACGTATATGTATAGTATTTAGAGATGTTTATAGTATAGAGTCATAGCTTACATGAGGATTTGAGAAAATGTGATGAATATTTAATTCCATGTAAGCATTAATTATCCCTTTAAAAAAGTACCAACTAGTTAATTATATTTTGTATTGAATTTTAATATAAATTAGAATAAGCGACAGATTTTTTTTCTTTAACTAAAAAAAGAGTGAAATTTTATATTGAGTTAATTTAATTGTTCAGGTAATTATTTGACATTGGGTTAAAAGTTGAGGGCGATTTTTGGTATTGACTGATACAACATATAGATGGTCATTGGTCACACTTATTTGGAATAAATGTGTGATTTTTGTCAAAGAATGGAAGCGCCCGGGGGGGGGTGGCGTTGGTGTTCAGCTCAATTGAAATACGTATTAGGAATAAAGATTTTGATTTTTTTGTTTTTTGGGTGAAATGTGGAGGAAGTTTCTTGCTGCTATATGAACACATGCTTAATGTTTAAGTAACCCATATTTATTAATAGTAGAAATTTGCGATTCTAGAATCATTTCCAGCTACAATCTGGCTGCCATTTGAAAGTGACAAGAAAACAAGACGGAAACAAATTGAATTACTGCAAGACCTTGACTTGAAGAGGTCATTTATAGATGAAACTCCAACCCAAACCAAAAAAAAAAAAAAAAAAGGCAATATAAGGATATAGATTTTGAGTTCTAGATAGAGATTAGTGAATAACAATATAAATATTTAGTTTTTAAATATATATATATATATTTATATTAGTCAATACGTAAATATTCGATTTATATTCTTATTTGTGTAAAATAAAAAAGATACAACTTATTAATATAAATGAACCAAAAGCAAGAAATATTCTAATGTCATTTGTATAAATAGGTAAAATAAATTGGATTTCCAATCATAAATTAAGAAGAAAATTCCAATATAGCAGAAGGAGAAGAGGGTGGTTGGGGGGGCGGGGGCACGGGGGGGTTGGTGTGGCTGAGCGCGTTGCCAATACATATGCAGCTCACGAACCTTCTTGGCTTCTTCTATTAATCTCCCATTGAGCCTTCGAATTTTTAAGAACTTCTTACCGCACATGTTCAATAACTGGTTAGTTCCTGTTTTTTGGATACTTCTAACGAAACAAGTCAACCCGACCTTATCTCTTTAAGAATTTAAATAACTTTTAAATAAAATCTCAAAAATTTTATAATTCAATATATATATATATATAAATGACTCTTACTTAAAAGGTTTTTGAGGCCATGCACAAAAGAGTCCACCCAAACGTGCTAGCCTACTTCGAACATAGACTAAGTGTTGTGTAGATTGGGCTGTGCTGTTATATTGGGCCAAGGTTTAATGCCTCTAACTAGGCCAAGATTTAGACCTGAAAAATGTGTGCGTTGCATTTTAGCATTGTGAGTATGAAAGAGGTTTACATTAATATATGATATTATATTATATTCCTATTAAAAATGTTAAATTATATGGGTTTTCTTTTGTCACAATAATTTGCTTTATATGTGTGATTTTCTTTTGAATTTTTTTAGAAAAAAAAATTCGAATTTAGATTTGATCAAAGTTGTTCTAGAACTTAAACTTATGTTTTAAATTGAATTCTAATGTTACATTTGTAAAATATATAAAGGATTATTTAAATTTAAAGTTTTTTTTTTTTTTATAAAATCGAGCTTGTTTGATGGCCCAACTCACCCACCGCGTTATTTACCAGGGCGGGGGGGAGCCTTCATGCAACTCGCCTAACTCATTCGATAGCTTTTAGATTTTTTTTTTTTTTGAGGGATATTATTATTTTTTTTTAGGACAATAATTAGGAATGTTATGTTTGGAAAACACTAATAATGACAAATCATATACTCCCTCCGTCCCACAAAGATAGACTCGCATTCCTTTTTCTTTTGTTCCAAATTATAGGCCTATTTCTCTTTATAAAGAGTAGTTAATTTGCTAGTTTTCTAATATAACCCTAATTATTATACATAAATATCAACAAACTTATCCTCTTTCCAACACTTTCACTATTTTCTAATAGCATTGAGTCAAGTACATGACTCTACAAATTAGACTTGTAAAATTCCAATACAATTTGGCCTATTAAAATTCCATCTTTCAAAATGTGAATTGATTGGAATAAAATCAAGATGGAGCATAAATTGAGATCAGTGGCAACGTAGTTGTGCAAAGTCATCCGAACTTACCATTTCTCATCTTCTGTATTCACGTCATCCTCTATCATCATCTTTTGCCTAAAATTATGAGTAAGAAATTAGGAGGTGATTCACACTCCCTTGAAATTTCAGCAGGTACTTCCAAAACGATCACCAAGACAAATCATGATTTGAACAAAGTGGAGAGGCCATTGCTTGATTTAACTTCTCCACCAACAGAAGGTGGTTATATTTCTACTGCTCACGAATGGCAACTTGTTATTTCTCAAATGTTGAAAAATTTTCTACCCAGGTGGTTTTAATTTTCTAACTTGAATTAGTCTTCTCTAAAGATTTGAAAGTGCTCAAAATTGCAGTACTACTTCGTAGAAGTAGATGGTGATTTACGTTTTTGTAATTATTCTTAGCTATGTAATCAATGAAGTTCTTGTTTTTTTCTTTAATTAAACTCCTCATCTAAGCCAATCACTGTTTGTTTGGTTTTAGTTACCGAAGTTGAATGGCTTCGGATTCAACAAATGTAGCTTGATGCCTCTCTATGCAATGTGTTTGGGAAGTCTAATGCCGTAAATTCTCATGGAAGTTAAAGACTTAAGTTTGAAATGGGTTGGTAGGTGATGCTCTGAGAAGGTTGCAATTTAGTGTGCCTGTGTTAGTTTAACTGGATAACTTGGGTCAATTTGCCAATGCTCGAAGGGAGGGATTTGTGTTTCTAGCAACTAAATTTCTTGTTTAAGAAGACTTCATTTCCATTGCACGGGACTATTCTGGTAGTGGTGGGAAATTAGTAAAATTATCCAGAAAGAAAACAAAAAGGGGAGTAATCATCCCTATTACATGCAGAAATATCATACTTTTACATGTAGAAACAAAAAAAGGAGTATGTAAAAAAGGTACCAACTATACCAGGCTGGATCTAACATAACAAACCTAGGCAATAAGAAAACTATACTTTACATGCAGGAGAATTAATGTTATTTTTCCAATATTGAAGAAAATTTAATCACCATTTGATCTTCACCTCATTCACAACTTACTTCGTGCCTCTTATGTAGTATCACTTTGACACATACCAACTATCTTTGCCTCATTTAAGATTTGAGAGTCACACTCAATACAATTTGGTAGTTCTCCAGCTATAATCAATTTTTGTTTGTTCATATGTGGAATCTTGTAGTTATTCCCACCAAAAACTTTCATCACTTCAACCATGCATGATTACAATGCCAAAAAACACATTGTTTAAATCTTTAGTCAGTAATATCTCAAAAGCATACTTAATTGCTACAACAAAATCATCAATTGTACTTGGAGCCTCTTGATATTGAAGTGAAGCAATTGCCCTAAAGAAACGAAAATCCAAGACATTCATGTCAGGACTATTTGGAGGCTAGTAGTATAAATGAATATCGAATCCATCTTTTCCTGCAGTTTCAAGAAACTCAGTATCATTGACATCTAAATGTGGTCTTGCATTATCTTGCTAAATAAAAATGATCTTGCTACTAGAACTTGGTCATTTTTCTTTGATTGAAGAATAACTTCTTTTGTAATTGACAAAATTGGCTTGGTCTCTAAAGTCCCTGCAAAATGATTTTTATTGTTCTGCTTGGCTGCCTCTTTAAACACAAATGGACATATTTCGATTTTCCTATTGAATTCTGTATTTAAAGTGGCATCAAATTGTGGACGAGTAGCGACAACAAAAAACATAATCTTTGCAATAACTCTGTTACTTTTACATGTGTGAAATGACTCTTTTTTATCTGGGTGGAGATAATAATTTTGTGTGGTCATAGACATAAGCCATTTTTCATCAACATGAATCCGATCATGCATGTCAACAAAAGAAGATTTAGAGTCAAGTGTACCTTGGTCTATCATCAACAAGCAAAACTCCAATCTTGCTTTGTTGTTTTCCTCTGACAAATATGGCTTTACTGGATTCGAGTGCGGCCGAATATATCCTTCTTTGATTCTTCTATGTGTGGTGGATTTTTGCATGTTTTAAACCTCTGATAATGATCTTATATTTGTTCGACGACGAAAGGGAATATCTTTAATTTGTTCTAAACCGACTTCAACTCTTTTACGACCAACCATTCGAGCAAGCTTTGGAGCTAAATTTGATAGAGTGTCATTTACAGTAGAACATTTTGCATCATGCCAAATCTGAGAAATGGATCTTCTAAACACAGAAAAAGAATTGGCAACTTTTGAAATGACTCATCTTGCTAAAATGCCATCTTGGCTCTCATTGTGTAGCATTTCAAGAATAGCTCTTCTTTATTTTTATTTTTATTTTAATCACAAGTGAAATTCTTCTTGTTTCCAACACGTGTATTTTTTAGGGCTGTCATACTCAAATGAGTACTATCAATTTCATATGGAGATCGATTCAAATCAATAGTAAAAGTATTTGGTGGTAAAGAGAGATTGATGGTATCAATGGATGAAGGATAATTTTTGGGAAAATTAGGAGTATTCGTTTTCTATGCTTGTTATGATGTCTAACAATACATTGTCTCTGTTTATAGGATAGAATTTGAAAATTTTGAACAAACTTGGAGGATAAATACAATAGTTTAGGTGTAACCTTTTGGCTCCAAGTTGAAATTTTGTACAGATATCAAATCATCCTTATGGTATTGATAAGTAGGTAACAATGGGGTTTTGTTGTTTTGGCTCCAACTTCAAATTTTTGCCACTACCGTCATAGATGGAGGACAATTTAAGTTGATAGTTGTCATTATCCTTTAATGAATTGCTTTTTTTCAAAAATTGAAAAATGTGAAGTGTGAGAGATTCAAAAAACGATGTACTAATATACTCTCTCCATTCTCTTTTATCTGTCCATTGTAACTAAGATTTTTGTCCTAATCTATCTGTCCCATTAGCAAACAAAGACTATATTAATTGTTATTTTTTCACAAATATCCCTCTTTAATACAATGAGTATTGTGCACTTGTAGTGGGAAATAGAAGTAAATTAAATATGCTTACAACACATAAAACTTTAGAATTTGATTACTCATTAATAAAGAGAGTGATTTTTTGAGGGTAAAATAGAAAATGTTAATTAATTAACCAAAAAACTTTATTTTTCTTAAAACTTGTGAATTGATTAAAATAAATTGATAAAAATGGATAGAGGGAATATTAATAAAGGGCAAATAAGGAAAATACTTATCTAACTTAACTATAAACTACCTTCCTTAATCTATGTGAAAAAAGGACTAGGCCTATCTTTGTGGGATGGAGGGAGTACATAACATAAAATGTAATAGAAAACTATTGGAAAGTACAATTGCACTTTTGTACCCTAGGATTTGGGACATGTAATGTTTAGGTTTCTAAGATTTGACAAATACAAAATTAATCTAGAATGTTTTAAAATCTCCTGGCTTTAAGAATGAATTGAGAGGTCACCTCCCTCACTGCAAAACCAAATTAGATAAAAGTAAATTATACATTTCATACATATTATCATTTATAGTAATTTTGAAAAAAAAAAAATCAAAAGATGCTTGTAGCATTTCTTACCTAGCATGAAATTATTGGACCTGCAGCATTTCTTGTGGAATCCCCTAATTAAAAGGCATTTGGTAATAAATATTTTTTTTAAAAAAAATCATTATTGAATTTTCCCCTTTGTTTCGGGGCCTGAGGTCAGAAAAAAGGAAAGAAATTAAAAGAATTATTCAAATTTGAAAGTTTTTGACCGGAGAAAAGGCCCAAGCGACAAAAGAAGCCTAAAGCCCCAATTCTGGCCCACATTCAGCACTCAAAAATTCCAACATCTCACATTTTTCCCTCCCTCACTTTCCTTCCTTCCTTTGTCGTTCTGCTTATTCACTCAATTGACAGAGCTAAAATTCAAGAACTGCAAATCTTTATCTCCTCTGAATCCAATTCCTTGGTCAGAGGAAAAAGGGGATGGAAAAGGGAAAGGAAAACGAACCCATTTTACCCTTGGGAATAAAAGGAGTTCCAATTCATGGCGGAAAATATGTTCAGTACAGTGTCCTTGGAAACATCTTTGAAGTCACCTCCAAATATACTCCCCCAATTCAACCTGTTGGCAGTGGCGCTTATGGCATCGTTTGGTAAGTGTCTGTGTGTTTTTTCCTGTTATGAAGTAAGGAAGATATGTTTAAAAGTGTATCTTGCAATCTTTATGTTTGAAGTGCCAATTTTGTATTGGATAGGAGCAATTGAAGTTGTTGATCATGGAAATTTTGAAATTGGATTTCTTGGAGAATTAAGATTAATGACGATCTATGTGAAAAAACTTGATTTTTATTGGGTCTTGTTATTTAATTTTGCCTTTTGTTCTTGGATTAACTGCAGCTGTGCAACAAATTGTGAGACGACGGAAGAGGTAGCAATCAAGAAGATTGGAAATGCTTTTGACAACAGGATTGATGCTAAACGGACCCTTCGTGAAATCAAGCTTCTTACGCATATGGATCATGAGAATGTAATCAAATTCCCTTGAATTTCTTTGATGATTGACTGACTTGTGGAGGCTGATTTGCTTACACTAGTAAATTTTAATCTTTTCACAATCAAGCTGAGGTTTCTCAAATAATAAGGCAGATCTGCGATTATCGGATGAAAGTTGAATTTCTGTTCTTTTTTTTTTTTTTTTTCAAAACTTGATTAATTTAGCTGGAAATGTAATACCTTTTTAAGTGGTTCTGTTCACAGAAGCAGCGTTCAAGGTAACTGTGCCTGTTTTTGCATAAGGCAAGGAAAAGGTTAAATATAGCTACTTTGGTTTAGTATGGTATGTGCAAAATTTAACATGTTCTAGTGTACATTGTTCTGCAGATTATCAAAATTAAGGACATAATTAGGCCACCGGACAAGGAAAAGTTCAATGATGTGTATATTGTTTATGAGTTGATGGATACTGATCTACATCAGATAATCTGCTCTTCTCAAGCATTGACCGAGGATCATTGTCAAGTGAGTTTAGAGCTATCATTTCTTTCTTACTACTGATGGTTTCCATATTGTATGTTTGTTCATTTCTTGCAATTAATTTTTCACCTTAATACCTCTGAGCTGTAAACAGAAAGCCATAAATATTTTCCAATTCTTGCAACAATTTGTCCTGGTACTGGATATAAGTACTGGACAGTGTGAAGCTTATCAATGCCCTATACTGGATCAATAAATCAGCTCATATTTATCTAGCAACCTTTGCATTTGTTGCACCCAAAATCTTGTGCATAACAAGTATTACCATGGATAATCATTTACATTTGAAGTGCTTGAAAATTTGAAACCAACAGCCAGCATGCCTTGCCACTTATTGAGGCTTGGAGTCATCTAGTTTTTAACCAAAATCTGAACGTTAGAATTTATACATGATTTGGTTGGTTAAGTGTTTGACATCTCCTTTTTATGTTAGTTTGGCAAATTCTGAATGTTAATAGCTTTGCCTTGCTTTTGGCAGTATTTTCTTTATCAGTTACTAAGGGGGCTGAAATGTATACATTCTGCTAATGTTCTACACCGAGATCTAAAACCCAGCAATCTGCTCCTTAATGCAAATTGTGACCTCAAGATTTGTGACTTTGGCCTTGCAAGAACCACATCAGAGACTGATTATATGACAGAATATGTTGTAACTCGATGGTATCGAGCTCCTGAGTTGTTGCTCAACTGTTCAGAATATACAGCAGCTATTGATATTTGGTCAGTTGGCTGCATTTTGATGGAGATTTTTAAAAGAGAACCTCTTTTTCCAGGTAGAGACTATGTTCAGCAATTGGGGCTTATAATGGAGGTACTTATTCTTAAATGGAGTTGCTAATAATCATCTTAATGATTATGAAAGCTGATGAAATTCTGTCGTGCTGATTATCTATTTGTTGGTGGAATTTCAGCTATTAGGTTCCCCAGATGATACAGATCTTGGATTCCTGCGGAATGATAATGCCAAGAAGTATGTGAAGCGACTCCCAAATTTTCCAAAGCAACCATTTTCTAAGATGTTTCCAAATGTGTCTCCTGTTGCCATTGATCTTGCTGAGAAAATGCTGGTTTTTGATCCAACTAAACGTATATCTGGTATGTCTCTAGTTACTCAAATGCTGAAATTCTTTATCATGTAATGCAACATAACTTGCCAATAAGTGATCCCTTTTCATTTGATGTTTATGAAGTTGAGGAAGCGTTGAACCATCCATTTCTATCATGTCTCCATGAGATCAATGAGGAGCCTACCTATTCATCCCCCTTCATCTTTGATTTCGAACAGGCATCATTGAGTGAGGAAGACATAAAGGAGCTCATCTGGAAGGAGTCTGTGAAGTTCAACCCAGATAAACTGGCATAATATACACATTTACACCTTTGCTATGGTGCTTGCTTCCCTGATTTTTGAGTGGGCTTGTGAGTTATAACTAGCCAAATATGCCTGTCTACTAGTATTTGATAGAAAATCATTCATATATCTGAGTGGATTCCCAGTACAACAATGCCTTACATCAAGCCAGTGATATAATGTGAAATCTTTCCCCCTTTTCTCTCTTTGTGTGTATGAAAGGAATATGTGTGCAGGAATATAATGTTTTAAGTTATTAACTATAGCTTTGTAATCCAAGATTTCTTCTTTATACAATCAATCCAAAGAACAGATACATTTTTACTACATATCTTTGTGTTTAATCCTCGAACTAGTGATACATCTATTAACCTAAATTTGACAATTAAATAATTGAAGACTTCATTATATTACTTTTATGGGATCTGTGATTTAATGAACAATATCGAAAAAATATATATAGACCTTTTTGACCGACTAGTTCTTCAAAATCTCTATTCTTAGAAGAAACCATCAGACCTCTTTTCTTATCTCAACAGATCTGACACAGAGTCC
Source organism: Voacanga thouarsii (assembly GCA_026120185.1). NCBI lineage: Eukaryota > Viridiplantae > Streptophyta > Magnoliopsida > Gentianales > Apocynaceae > Voacanga > Voacanga thouarsii. Next base: position 5,049,101 of record JANUWF010000982.1, read on the forward strand.
ATAGATCTATACAAGATGTATTAAATAATTCACAGATCTATTAATTTCAGATCAGATCCACATGGAATTTATCATAATCAACTAAAAACAAGAATAATCTACCTTAAAGACAGCCTAAATCAATTTCCTCAAAGAAGATGTAGCCTTTCAACGTCTTCAATAATCTTTGATTAAGGTTTGATGCTGAATTTGGTACTACATGAGGGTAGTCCAAATTGTTCACAGAATGTGCCTAAGTCTTTACTTCGCTGGGCACGATCTTTAGCTATTTGTCTTAGCATCTTATCTTGACGACATATTTTGAGAGCAACCTGTTGGATTTGGCTGGTTAATTGGCCAAAGGTAATGGTTTCATAAGGTACGACACCATTGTATTGGGTTTGGAGTTCTTCACGAACAAGATCACGAAGGGATTTTGGAAGCTTTGATTTCTCGGATGTCTTCCTTAAGAAGAGCAATTTCAGATTGAAGATCTTGGATAGTAACAGATGTCGAAGGTTTAGAAGAAAACCTGTTAAGGATATCTGTTAGATTGTAGGTGTTGGCAATCCTTGGATGTCGGGAAAAAGGGAAGCATCTGTTTCGACTATTTTTGGGGCATAAATAATCTACCTTACTTCCCCATTTGGCTCTGATACCAAGGGTTAGGGAAGCTGGTCCATGAGCATACCTTAAATAGCTGCTTCTCATTCAGCCAAAATACAGGAGCCTCTCTCCTTAACAAATACCAAATACACCAACAGTCAAATTTTGGAAATTATTTTATGCATTTCCAAATTTCAAACTGATTTATTAAATCAGAGACATAGGAGGAGAAAAGTATCAAGTCCTTCTTTGGAAAGGGGTTTAGCCGTTTGACAGAAAATTTTTAAATGTTTGAAATGTTGGTCTAAATTTTGAGAAAAAATTCGAACATCATCAATGTAAACAATAATAAATTAAGAAAATGGATTAAAAATTTCATTTATAATTCGCTGGAATTTTGAAGGGCATTTTTTAATCTAAAAGGCATCACATTCCATTCAGATTAGCCAAATGAAACTGTAAAAGCAGTTTTGTAACGATCTATAGGATCAACTTGAATTTGCCAAAAACCTGATTTCAAATTAAAATTTGAAAACAGTTAAGCATAATATAATCTATTTAACAAATCTTTTTTGTTTGGAATAGGGTACCTAATCCATCTGAGGGCTGAATTGAGAGGTTTGTAATTGATGACAAGTCTGGGAACACCTCGCTCAAGTTCAGCATTTTTATTGACATAAATTCTTGCACAGCTCCAAGGAGAGTTGCTAGGAGAAATTAGTCGTTTTTTTAGAAGATCACTGATCTCTTTTTGGCAATGAGTTGTGAGCTCATGATTCATTTGGATAGGACGGGCCTTTGTTAGAATGAAATTTTCATCAAAGTCTGGTTCGTATGGGAGTCGAATAATGGGTTGTTTTTTGTTCCAAAATACGGTTGGAAGATCAGAACAAAGTTGGGTTTGGATATGAGTATCCATTTTTGCAATTTAGGCTTTGATGCTGGGCTCAATCAAATACTGTTGAAGACGTTGAAAGGCTACATCTTTTTTGAGGAAATTGATTTGGGCTGTCTTGTTTTCTAGAAGCTGCAATTCTTTTTCAATAGGAGGCCTATCGAAAGGAATGGGTATCTTTTGGTTCAGGTGTTATACCTGAATGCCTTTTTTGAGGACCATAAATGGAATGATCTGTTGAATAAAAGGAGTGCCTAAGATTACCGGGTGAGTAATATTTTTGGCAAGTAAGAAGGAAGTAAAGACAGATAATGAAGAATGTTTTACATCAACATTTGAAAGTTTGAAACTAATACCTAGTTTCTTACTATTGGCTGAGCGGAGAGTTTCTTTAGTTTTTTTAAAAAAATTTGTAGGAATGAGACCTTCCTGAATGCAGTTGAGATCAGCTCCGGTATTAACAAATGTTGGAATTTCTAAAGTTATAGAATTTTGAATAACCAAAGTGAATCGAACATACCACATTTGGATAGACATTTTTGAAAGATAGTTAAGGAAATTTGTATCAGTAGATTCTTATATTAGTTGTTTTGGTTTCTTCTGAGAACAGAGATTTTGAAGAACTAGTCGGCCTAATTGTTGAGAAGCTTTGATTTCTCAGATGTCTTTCTTAAGAAGAGCAATTTCAGATTGAAGATCTTGGATAGTAACAGATGTCGAAGGTTTAGAAGGAAACCTGTTAACGATATCTGTTAGATTGTAGGTGTTGGCAATCCTTGGATGTTGGGAAAAAGGATTGGAATTTGATGAAGAAGGTTGATCAAGAATTTGCTTGAATCGCTCAAGATACTTCTTTTTGTTTGCAGAATCAGGAAGCTTATTGATCAGTTTAAGGAGAAGATTCTGTTCTGTTGTTAGAGTATTGATGATTGGTTGATCATATTGGATAATATGATCATTTTCTGTAGAATCAGAAGATGAAGAAGAAGGAATATCATCTTCCTAAATTTGGTTGAATTGCTATTCATTATCAGTATCTGAGGAATTAGAAAAAGTATCACTTAGACAAAGAATATTGTTAAGAGATTGTTTAAGATCTTCTGAAATATCCATTGCTTGGATTCTTTTGTGAACTTTGTAGAACCGGGCAAGGTGACCTAGTTGGTTACATTTGAAACAGATAATTGTTTTGGGTTGGGCTGCTATGGGCTTGGTTTTAGACCTAGACTTGGCAGCTTTATATGGATTGTAGATTGCTTCCAATGAATATCAAACCACCTAGAACATATTGATTTGATAAAAGGGGATTTTACCTTCTTGAGTCACCAATTTGATTATTACAAGAACATTCTTTGAATTGCTTAACTTCGAATATAATGCATTGCTTACTCAAAAAAAAAAAAAAGAAGAGAGAGAGAGAGAGAGAGAGAGAGAGAGAGAGAGAGAGAGAGAGAGAGAGAGAGAGAGAATATAATGCATAGCTTATTTCACAATCCTAATTTATTTTTCGTGTCTTGTTTGTTGCCATATAATTTATCAATTAGTATCCAAACTAAAATTCTTTTCCTCATATTATCACATGAACGCAAGCATGATTTTTGAGGATTTATTTATATATGTAGCACAAATTTAAACATGTTAATAGATTTTTATGAAAAATCGGTGCATTAAGGGTTAGTTGTATATGTCGCGATAATATTGATAGTAAAAGGTTTTTTTGGGGGGTGAATTATTATAAGTTATGGAAAGAGGGGGAAAAACATAGAATAATCTCAAGTTTTTTCCTATCCAAGCTTATAAGTCCTTTTTTAACTCATTCGCCATAATTTAACCACTGTGAGACGCAAGTATTTTGACAAATTTCAATTTAAAAGTTTATTTAATTTGCATAAATATATAATTATGCCAAGCAAAATTGCCTAAAAATATGATTATTTGCCACTAAAATACAAAAACAAATTAAATTTACAACGTGATCACTTAAATGCTATGATCCAATTCATTCAACACTAAATGAAACTTTAGAGATGATCATTTTGATAGGAGTAACATTAGTACAATTAATTACAGAAACAACAAAAACTAGCATTAATTGCAGTAATAACAATAATAATATTAAAAGAAGCATTTTTGTGCAATACATGTACTATAATAGGGCTACATAAAGTACTCCATTATTGGCCTCTGAAAGGTGTAATTGGATTAGTAATCTTCTCAATCTAAAATTTTATTTTAATTTAAATAATTTCATTCTCCAAAAACTATTGTATATCTATAATTTTCGTTCACCTCACATTGGTCTGACATATTTTATAATTTTTTATTATATTTAAATAAACTCATCTCCGAAAAATAACTATCTAAATACACCCAAATCTTCTTTTCTATTCAAATAATCTTACTGGCCTCTTCCTACTGGATTTAATAGCTTGAGAAATACTTGAAGAGACCAGACAGACAATCCTAGACAAGTCCTGCCCTATTCTCCACAGCCTCCTCATTCTCCTTTGTGTCTTCCTCTTTCTTAGTCTCCTCTATGTCTACTTCATCTTTAATCTCTCCTGTGTTGTCAGTGCTTGCTAGATGCTCATGAAAATAAATCTCTTGTTGGCCAATGGGACAATAGAGGGTTTTTTTTTTTTTATAAGAATGGCTTGATTTTGGATATGAAGGAACCATTTGACCCAAAAGAAACTCATCAAATGGCCTTGACGCATTTGAAATATGTAAAAAATTGGATAAGAACACATTTCGAAATGCATTCTAAACAATTATAAGTTGACTTATATGTATTTAAGTAAGATGTATTTTTAAAATGCGTCCTTATTTGATAAGGATGTATTTTTCAAATGCGTCAAAGCCACTTGATGACTTGCTTCTAACAATTGAGCCAAATGATTCCTTCAAGTCCAAAATCGTCCATTCTTATAAAAAACCTAGCAAGAAATATCTCCTTTCTCCGCCAACTGCTTTGCTTCCATGTTAGCTTCTTTATATATGTGATAAACCACAAAATTAAAGTCAGTGAACAAGAAAGAAATTAAGGCCAAAGATTGCCCGATGACTTCAGGTGGTTCAGGGCTGTCATTAACCCATTGAATTACCCTGAAGTTATCCCCTTCAATAGGGATGGCAATTTTCCTACATAAATTGGGGGCCTGGCTCGGTTCGGTTGGGTTGGAGATTCCCCGATTTAAGCGGGGATGGCGCCGAGGGAGGGCTCTACACTTTGGCCTGCTAGGCGGGACTGGGGACGGGGATAACATGATCCCCGACTCGTCCTTGCCCCCAGCCTGCATATTGCATATGTATAAAAATTATAATTTATAATTTATACACACACACACACACACACACACACACAATAATTATATATAGTATATATACAAATAAAATATATACATACTATATAGTATGTGTAATATTTATATACATAGTATATATATTAATTATATAATGTGTGTGTATATATATGTCTAGTACTATATCTACTTAACCATGATAAGGTAAAAAATGTCTTGGTCTATGGAATTATAGATTCTTATGTGAGATAATAATATACCTATATTAATAAATTTGTAATTTTAATGCACTAACAAATAACATGCTAACAGATAATATAGTAGTTGGGATGGTAAGGCACTATGAACATTTTATTTTTCATTGATATTCTAAACATTATAATCTTTTTATAAATTTTAATTGGTATTAATAATATTATTTTAATATTACTCTATAATTTATTTATTCTTATTTCTCTAATATTCAAAAACATTATTTATTTATTCTTATTTCTCTAATAATGTAAACATTATATTTTTTTAATCTTTTTAAATAATTTACTAAGAGTATGTTAGCTAATTTTATTCATAAAAATTCTTATTCATAGAATTTTTTATTATTGTATATATATTTAAAAAGACATTTATGAAATAGTTACAATTAAGGGGGGAAAATGAATGAGAAATTAAGAATGACATTGTAAAGTGGCATGGATATAAGTTTGTTTCTCAAACCATTAAAGGTTTTGAGAAGCACGAGCAAAAAATATTTGGTTTATAAATTTATATCCTTAGAGTCATTACTTATTTTAAAATTATGTTGTCATTTGCAAATTATAATTGTATTGTATCTTATACTACAATTCGAATTTTATTTATCTCGAATTAATATTTTAACTTTAATTTTTTTTCTCACAAAGATAAGATACAAAATAGAATACAAATGGTAATAATATAAGATTTGACTATAATTTAAGATGACAATAATAAATTTGATAAAAATATAAATATTTGTGTGAATAAAAGTTTGTTCAACATCAATGAATATTTGTTCTGTTAGTAATAGAATAAAGTTGAACTTATTCGAAACAAAACTTTGTTCAAGATTGATTAGTATTTGTTGGATTAGTAATTGAACATACCTAAACTTATTTGCAAATGTTTAATTTCATTCGATTATTAATATAAAATATCTCACATTAACATACAAGTATATGTTATTTCTAAATTAAATCTTGATATTAGTAGTACTTATTTAGAATTTATTTAGATTTAAATTTTTTCGTCAAGCTGAAACCAAGGCCCCGCATCCCCGGTTCCTTGCTGGGCCAAGATCGAGGGGAATGCGGGGGCGGGGCTGGGATTTCTAGTCTCTGACCCGCCCCGGCCCGATTGCCATCCCTACCCTTCAACATTCAAGTTATCAAATAAAGAATTTTTTAGCTACTCCAGTCTAGGTTCCAATACCTTTAGGCATGCTATATTTTCATCCACCTCTCCAAGAGAACCATAGTATATCAGAAGAGGATCTTGATGCTCATTGTAGCATGTACTAAAAAAAATTTAAAGATAATGTAAAAAGTATAAAGGCTTGAGTTGTAGTAACACTGTCCTAATTAAGGAGTATTTCAACAGTCTCATTAGGATAAAACAAGCCCTTCCAACTCAATAGGATACAAGAATAACAAGAGAAACAAATGAAAATAACCCAACTATTGAGAGGATACTAGAATAGAAGAAGAATAAGTGAGGTTTATTTTACGTAGTGCACATTTGCTCCTTGGACGTTGTATGGGTTCTCTCTAAAAACAAAGAGCTTCTTCCATGCAGTGGAGTAGTACTTAGTCAAAGAAGTTGCAGTAGTAGAACGTGCGCAGCTAAAGATTTGGTCAAACTCTGTTGCTGTTCCTTTTGAAATATTCCATCAATCCCCCACATATTTTAATAGGATTCGATATAAAAAAAAAAGAGAATAAGAAAATACTGGATTATATTCACGGATAAAAGTTTTAAGTTTGGTATCTTTTGGATTATGAACCAAATATAAAACAATAAAATATAATCTATAGAGCTATTAGTGAAGCTTATAGCTTCTATTAACCAATAACCTTTTATTGTAAGTTAGAGATTCTATTATTCAATCTTTACCCGCACAATTTTGTTGTTCATCGTTATTTTACAAAAATAGGCTGTGCGCATGCCTAGTTATTTATGAGTGCTTTAGAGATTTAGCTAATAATCATCTCATAGGAATGACACAATTCTACACTCATATAGTTGAATTCATTAAGTATATATTGCTTAGCTAAACCACCTATAAAGGATATGAATCCATTACGAGTTTAACTCAACTTCACTTTGCAGTTTGTAGTTATAAGTACTATTCACACACTATAGGAGGGACTTAACATTAATATCTTCAAAGTCAACTTTAACTTGTTATTATCCATATGAGCCTACTTCATGGGATCTTTAATCACATATGTTGGTTTTTTACAAAAAATTGACTACTTGATTGACTTTAGTTCCATTCCTCTCGATGTTTCCAAAATAACTTTATTCTCAAAGGTTTGGTCAAAGGATCGACCAAATTCACTTCTAACCTTATGGAATCAATGAAAATTATTCTATCTCTTAGCAACTGTTTTATGACATCATGCCTCAATCTCATGTGTTAAAATTTTTTATTGTATGAGTTATTATTGGCAATTTGTATTGCCATTTGAGAATCACAGTGCATGGATACTGAAGGCATAGGTTTCATACCCAAAAGAATATCAGAGAAGAAATTCGTTAACCAATCAACCTCACTTTCAACTAATTCCAGAGCTACAGACTCTGACTCCATAAAAGATCTTGCAAAAATTGTGTGTAAGGATGATTTTCAAGCAATTGCACCCCCACCAGGGTGAATATGAAGTCACTAGTAGATCTTGACTCATTCGTATTTGAGATTTAATTTGCATCATTATACCCTTATAGTACAATGGAATAACCTGCATATAGGATAGCATGATTTATGGTTCTTCTCAAATACTTCATTAGTTTTACTAAAGTAGATCAATACTCATGATTTGGATTATGAGTATATCTACTCAATCTATAGATAGCATATGCTATTCCTGATCTCATAAAATTTATTAAATGCATTAAACTCCTAATAATTTGAGTGTATTTTGATTATACCACTGGATGACCACGATTTTTCTTTAATTGAGAGTTAGTGTCATTAGAAGTGCTCACAGATGTTACATCATAATTATCAAACTTTTTAAGAAGTTTCTCAATATAATGTTCTTGTGGCAACATAATAGCCTTGTTTCTCCTTATAACTCTAACACTCAGTATTATTTTAGCTTCACCCATATCTTTTATATCAAAACTAGAAATTAAAAACAATTGAGTACTATGCACAACTTTCAAATTAGAATCAAATGTAAGCATATCATCTACATATAAACTTATAATAACACAATCATTATTTACAATTTTGGTATATACATATTTATCCCCTCCAACAGATGAAAAACAATCACTTAACAATACTTGGTTAAATTTCTCATGCCATTGCTTAATAGCTTGTTTTAGGCCATAAAGAGATTTGAATAATTTGAAAACCTTTTTTTTTTCCTTGTCTGGGTTCACCACGCATTTCAGGTTGAGTCATACAAATATTCTCTTTTAAACCACCATTAAGAAAACCGTTTTAACATCCATTTGATGTACAAAAAATTTATGAATTGAAGGTAAGATAAAGAAAACTCGAATTGAAGTAATTCTAGTTACTGGAGTAAAAGTATCAAAATATTCAATGTTTTCTTTTTTAGTAAAGCTTTTAGCTACTAAATGAGCTTTACATTTATCAATTGAGCTATCATAATTAAATTTCTTTTTGAAAATCCATTTACAACCAATTGGCCTTGCCCCAGGTGGTAAATCAACTAAGATCCAAGTATTATTTCGTAAAATAGAGTCTAATTCAGTTTTAATTACTTCTTTTGATGAACTTGCCTCAGAAGAAGAGATTGCTTCAAAAAATGTTAAAGGATCATTTTCTATCAAATAAGTGTAAAAATTATTTTCAAAAGATGATTCTTTTCTTAGCCTTTTACTTATTCTCAACTATTCACTAGAGTCTTTAATGACTCTATTAGCAGGTTCATAAGAGTTTTGTGAAAAAATGTGTTCAAAGAATTCAACATTCTTTATTTCAATGATTGTCTTAGAATCAAGCATATCACTTTTCAAAATACGAAAATGATAGGCAGTACTCTGTTCAACATATCCAATAAACATACAATCAGATGTTTTAGAATTTATCTTCATTTTTCTTAGATTTAGGCAGCATAACTTTAGCAAAATATCCCCACACTTTCAAATATTTCAAATTAGGTGTATAACCTTTCCATAATTTATAAGATGCATTTCCATTTTTTTTATGTGAAATCCTATTTTGTAATTAATGACATACAGATAAAATAACTTTACCCCATAAATTATTAGGTATAGAGGAACTAATCAACATAGAGTTTATTATTTCTTTAAGTGTTCTATTTTTCCTTTCAACTATACCATTAGATTCAGATAAATAAGGTAGAGTAATCTCATGTATGATGCCTTATTTCTCATAAAATTCATTTAGGACTAAGATTTTTTCACCTTTATTAAATCTAACTCTTTTAATTTTCTTATTAAGTTGATTTTCAACTTTAATTTTATAAGACGAAAAAGCACTAAATACATCATCTTTATTCTTGAGTAAGTATAACTTAGTGAATCTTGAAAATTCATCTATAAAAGTTACATAATATCTCTTACATCCTCTAGTTATAGTTTGTTTTAAATTATCTAACTTTGTATGAATTAGGTTTAATAAATTTGTTTCTCTATTAATAGAAAAATATGTCTTTTTAGTTATCTTAGTCTTAGCACATATTTGATATTTTTTTCATACTAAAAGAATCAAATCCAGAAATCAAACCAAGAGATTGCATTTTTTTTTGTTGAGATAACTAAAATTAACATGTCTTAATCTAATACGCCATAAACTAAATGAGTCAACAAAGTAAGCAAAAGAAGAAGTATTTTCATTTATCATTTTGGTAACATTGAGTACAAAGAATCCCTGGTTACAATATTCTTTTTCTACAAAAATATTATTTTTAGTCATGACAATTTTGTCAGACTTAAAGGATACTTTTACCCCCACTTTTCCCAAAAAATCCATAGAAACAAGATTATCTCTAATAGTTGGAACATATAGTACATCATTAAGGGCTAAAGTTTTTCCAAAAGTGAGTTTTAAAAGAACTTTATCTTTTCCTAGAATTTTTGTTGTTCTTAAATCTCCAAGATAGATTATCTCATCATCATCTCTTACGGTTTTGTAAGAGAAAAAAGTTTCTCGATTTATATAAATGTGTCAAGTAGCCTCAGAGTCTACCACCTACTCTTTAACAATTGCCACAATGTTCACTTGAAAAATTACCGTAGCAATTACTCCATCTTCTTTAGCTATATTGGCTTTTGGTTTAAGAGGATTGTCATTTCTCACTCTTTTCCTATATTGTGGTGCATGGTATCCTGATTTTTCACAAACAAAACAAAAGTCTTTCTTTTTTTTTTTAAAGTTGGGGTTAGAAAATTTATGTTTGTAATCAAGGGATCTATTATCATACTTTTTGGAAGAATTACCTTGTACTAAATTTGTTTTTAATACTATCTCTTTTGTCTGGCAGCATGAACTTCCTTCTTGTTAGTGTCATTGATTAGGGCATATGTCACGAGCTCATCTAAGGAGAGAGACATGTACTTGTGTTTCAAATTATTCTTGTAATTTTTCCAAGATTCTGATAATTTTTCAATTAATATACCCGCAATAAACTTTTTTGGCAGCACTATTTCTTCAAATTTAAGTTCTTCTACCAATTTTTTGTACTCGTTAATTTGTATTTTTATCTTTTTGTAATTGGTTGTTTGCCACTTGCAGAATTTTCTAGCTACAAACTTTTGTTTGTTAGCATCCTCCGTGATGTATTATTTGACAAGAGAGTCCCATATGTCTCTTGTCTCCTTATAAGGTGTATAGACATCAAATAAATTATTAGATAATTTGTAATATAATATGCCTACAAACCTTGTTTACATAAATCCATATCTTTTGAATTTTTGAATCAAAAGTTGGTGGAGGTCTAGGCTAGGTTAGTGCATTTGTAACTTCATGAAGGTCAAGTAAAGAGTAGATTTATTCTTGCCATCTTTTGAAATTTTGTTCAACAAAAATTTTGATGTTGGAAATATCAGGAAATGGCTTAGCATATTTGACAGGAAGTGGTACTCCGGTCAGCAAAACAACGAATGCTTGTGTTGAAGGTATAGCAGTCATAGTGGTCGTAGAACCATCTCCATTAATAGGAATGTTAGTAGCAGTAAGAGCATTAGATGAAGTCGTAGTCCTTTAGAATATTGAAAAATTTTAAGAATAATAGAAAAAGTATAAAGGCTTAAGTTGTAGTAACACTGTCCTAAAGAACTATTTCGACAGTTCCACTATGATAAAACAAGCATTTCTAACTCAATGGGATACATGAACAATAAAAGAAATAAATGAAAATAACCCAACTATTGAGAGGATACCAGAATAGAAGAAGAATAAGTGAGGTTTGTTTTACGCAATGCACATTTGCATGGAAGAAGCTCTTTATTTATCAAGAGAACCCATGCAATGTCCAGGGAGAAAAATCAGTGAATAATTAGGAAGTTGCAGAAAAGGATAAGAATTGCTATCGTGGAGTAGTACTCAGTTAAGGAAGTTGCAATAGCAGAACATAGGCAACCGAAGATTTGGTCAAGCTCTGTTGCTGTCCCTTTTGAAATATTCCAACAGCATATGCCACCAAAACTAGTAAGAAGATGATCATCATCTTCTCATCTTGCTCCTCTTTCATTAACTTTTAGCTTGACCTACCATTAGAAGAGTGTTTTGAGACCAGTTTATACTTGCACGGAGCTTGGTATGGTTCATTGCCATATAATCTATAATTGTCATAATCATCATGAACATTCTTGTGAAATATAGCCATGAAAGAGTTTTGTCAACTCTGTAGGATAAAATGGTGGAAAGCATATTAATAGAATAACAAATAAGAAGAATATAGGAAGAACTTTATCGTAGAGAATAGAGGTTTCATACTGAAGCAGATGCTAATACTAAGTATTTTTATAGTATTTTCCAATCTCATTATCAGAAGCTTCATATCACTTCTATCTACAATGAGAATGGTTACCTTCTCTCTTCCTAGGATGAAATTGGTAATCATGTTGCCCAGTTCTTTAAATCATTATTTCGTTTAGATTCATCTAATCATGATCACTTTTATTAAAATATATGGCTTGATTCCGAATCTTATATCGGAATCTGATAACTCTATGCTTGGAGCTGTGCCTACATTTTCAGAGATTAAATTGGTTGTATTTGACCTTTTTCCTGATAGTGCCCGGCGTTTGATGGGTTCATAGGAAAATTTTTTACTCACTATTGAAGTATAGTTCAAAATGATATTTTGTAGGTAATGAGAGATTTTTTTTGCTGGTGTTTCTATGCCTAGAAGTTTTATTTCAACTATCTTGCTGTTGTTACCCAAGAAGACCTCACGCACATCATTTGTTGATTTCAGGTCAATAAGCCTCGATAACTTCACCAATAAGATTGCTACTAAGATTATTACTATTAGGCTTAATCGGATTTTGAGGAAGCTTGTTTCTCCCAATTAGAGTGAATTCACCTCGGAAGGAGCATTTCAGACAATGTCCTTTTGGCTCAGGAATTGGTTCATTCTATTGACAAGCGAGTGTTGGGTAGCAATCTTATCCTGAAACTTGATATGACTAAGGCATTTGATAGGGTTCATTTTTATGCTATTGTAAAGAATTCTAATCCAATCTTGTTAGTTTTCTGTGCTTCTTAATGGGCAATAGTTTGATTATTTCAACTTATTTAGAGATGTAAGATAAAAGGATCCTCTGTCTCCAACTCTTTTCATTTTGTCGCAAGAGATTTTATCTTGGGGTTAGAATGCCCTACTTTAGTGTCAAAATTTTATTCCATATGCTCTTCCATTGAACTGATCTTCCAATATGCATCTTAGTTATGCAAGTGATATGATTATATTCCAAACGGCCAAGAAGCAATTTTTAATGATGTTTAAAGAGTTGCTAGATAAGTACTAATCTTGTTCTAGGTAGTCGATTAATATCTCCAAGAGTTCTTCCATAGTTTTGGCCAAGACATTCTTTTATCATACTTTTATTATCCATAATATATTGGGTTTTTCTAGGAAAATCGTACCTTTTATATATCTTGGTTGTCATATTTACAAAAAGAGAAGCAAGAAGGTTCATTTTTCAACTCTGTTGGACAAGATTCATCATAGGATTGCTGGTTGGTAGTACAAGTTCTTGAATCAAGCAGGAAGGTTTATTTTGATTAAGGTTGTTTTGTCATTAGTTCCCATGCATCTTTTGCATTTTATTCGGCCCCCATTATCTATTTTTGAGGACTTGAATCATGCCTTTGATAAGGTTTTTGGAGGTGCACTTCTTGAGGGTTCCAGGCACCATTGGAGATTTTGGCTTTCTATGTGTTGTCCTTATGCAGAGAATTACTTGGGGCTTTAGTCCTGGCTTGATGTTTCAGTTGTTTACTTATTCAAACTATGGAGGCATTTTAGGTTTTGGGATACCTTATGAGTTTCATTTATGTGGTCAAAATATTTTGGAGGAGCAATTCATTCTTTGTTGTTTCCTACACACACTCAACCTTCTCATATATGGAGGCTCATTCTTTCTACTAGAAAAATGGTACATTCATGCATTGGCATGGAGGTAGGGAATGGCTATTGTTCCTTCTGGCATGATAATTGGTGGGGCTCTGATTTGTTGGCCTTTGTAAATTCCATTGTACAACTTCAACACATTCAGCTTTTGGATTATTTTCATAATGGATTTTGGAATGTCACCTTTTTGATCGATATCTTGGATCCTCATTTGGCATTAGCTATTCTTCGAATTGTCCCACCCTCATTGACTTCATATCCGAATAGGTTTATTTGGAAACTATCCTCTATAGGCATTTTCTCCACATCTTTGGCTTATGACTTGGTGCGACGACATAATTCTAGTAGGCATTCTCTCAAGGTTCAGCTTTTCCTATGGAGATTTGTTAATAGGATGTTAGCTTTGGATAGTATGCTTTGGTATCTAGGTTTCAACATTTTGTTTAGATGTTGCTTTTGCCACTCTGATTCAGAATCTTTTTTGTATCTTTTCTTCAACTATGCAATCTCCAAGCATATCTAGAATGTATAAATGTCTCTAGTAGCAACGGATTTTGCTGACTCATTTAGCCACTAGTTACCTTCTAATATCCTTTATGGTTTCTAGGAAATTTCAGGGTTGAAATGCATGGTTCTTTATATTCTCACCATCTTAATTCTATGGAACATTTGGAAAGAGCAAAATGTTGTAATCATTGGCAGGGAGAAATTTTTAATGCTTCTTCTTTAGAGATAAATTCAGGCTTTCCTCAAGGATTACGTTTGCATTCGGAGAGCATTGGCTCATATTCCTCTCATATGGTCACTTCAACATAGTCTCTCCATTCAGCCTATAAAGTGGAGGGACAAAGTTGATAGTACTAAATAGTTCATATTGAATATTGACAGGGCTTCAAAAGGTAGCTCAGCTTAGCTGGGATAGGTGGAGTACTTCGTTTCCCTAATGGTTCTTTTCTTTTAGCTTCCTCTTCTTTTCTAGGACATGCCACTAATATGGAAGCAGAGGCACATGCATTTCTTCAATGACTAAAATTATGTGTGGCATTCTAGCTTATGGATGTACAAATCCAAACTGACTTGGCAGTTCTTGTGCAAATATATTCTAGTCTTTCGTAGGCTTCCTGGAACTTGAAGGAGGTATTCCAGAAGATTTAGCTACTATTTGCTAGGATTCCTTTAGTCATGTTGATTCATATCTTTAGAGAAGCTAATATGTTTGTAGATTTCATGGCTAATGAGGGTTGTCGCACATAATCCTACACTATGTATTCGCAGTTCTCATCTTTGCCTTTAGAAGCTAAGGGGATTTGTAATATGGATAGGTTGGAATTCCCGTCTATGCACATCAGAATTGTACATTCTTGAATTATTAATAAATTTTATTTATAAAAAATATTGTAGAAGCTCAGTGAAATTCGAAGGCTTAAGCTGATCATACAACCCTTAAAGTTTCATCCGCTAATTCGTTACCAAAAAGAATTCTTTAGCCATGAATTACACATAGTTAGATTGATTCATACAACATATGCATTATATATAGGAAGAATAAAAATATATAGGTGTAGAAATTACCAGGTAACAATTTTAGCATGTCAAAGTCATAGTCTACCTCAGAAATGCCAAGCAAAGTCACCGTCCCCATAATTTTCTATTGCAATCTTCTTCATAAAATCTTTAATTGCTATGATGTATATCTTTGAGACTTCACGAAATCCATCCAAAATGTCTGGATACAAAATTGGTAGGATGGTTTCTAAATTGTTTCCCAGGATGATCATCTAATTCACTTGAGAAGGGTTCCAATTCACTACCAGTAAGTTTCCCAAAAGGTCAAATTAAAAAAAGGGCAGGTAAAAAGGTGTTTTCTTATTGATACTTCTTCTACACCGCAGATTAGTAGAGATAACATCACAACCTAACTCTTTCAAGTTTCAAGACCACAATGTCTGAAGGCGAAAATATGGGATCATATACTTCTAGGCCTCCAATCCATTGACGAAAGTCCTGTTTCAGTAATATAGCAACAACTAGTTGACGATGCTTTTCGAAACAAAACTCCATGCTATCCAACCATAAATGACCATTGCTCATTTGGGAATAGGAACCCAAAACTTGCATCAGGTGATGCTGAAATGCATCACTTCGAATTTGCCGAGTCAATATAGTATAAAAACTTAACTGCTGAAATTCTTCTGTAGAGATAATAATTTCCTTCATCAACCTTCTTGCCTTACCATTCACTGTGAGTATAAGTTCTCAAGAAATATTTCTACATTTGTTGCACATAAATTCCACATTTGTTGCACAAAAAAATGGGAAATTAATATTGGATCGAAGTCAAGTTTTTCATTAAGGATTTTGTTATTTTTCAATATTTCTTGTTATAATTGAAATTATCGAACTAGTTTAACATGGCCTTGTATTTATAACAAGTGTTAGTAAATTCA
The DNA here is from genome assembly GCA_026120185.1 of Voacanga thouarsii. Classification (NCBI taxonomy): domain Eukaryota; kingdom Viridiplantae; phylum Streptophyta; class Magnoliopsida; order Gentianales; family Apocynaceae; genus Voacanga; species Voacanga thouarsii. Next base: position 5,065,143 of record JANUWF010000982.1, read on the forward strand.
TGATTAGATATAGATGCCAATAACTAAGATCCTATAACACGAAAACTTTGCAAATCAAAACATGGAGAAAATTTCACTTTAGAAAATTAAAAGAAAAAAAGAATTATTGGCATGTAATAATATATAACATTGCACAAAATAAGAAACGATATACATATATATATATATATATATATCAAATTACCTTCAATATTGTATCAGATCACATATTGCAGGTATGTTAGAAACTGGGTCAAAATGAGTAATTTATAGTTGGAGGCAAGTTATATAAAATAACATATTAGAGGATATTGTTATAAGTTTTTTGAAATTTTTTTGAGCGGGGGAAAGACAAATTTTATAATTTTTTTGAAAAAATTATTTAGGAGGGCATAGCCATCCCACTCCCTCTAGATCCATCTTTTGTTAGTCATATCGAGTATGAGATTAGTGACATAAAGAGCTATGAGTTATGTATATAGTATCACAACATGGTTGAACACTTTAGTTCGGCTCCCAAAAGAATTGGAAAACCAAAAAAAAAAAAAAAAGGAAGAAAAAGAAGAAAACTATCCAAAAGTTTAAAAGCAGCATCATGATTAATAAATCAGATTTCTGTAATCTCTTTATAAAAGTGAAAAAAGCACAAATACTAGAAGGGAAAAAAAAAGAAGGGAAAAAATGAAAGAAAGAAAGAAAATACAAACCATAACCAAAGTTGAAAAAAAAAATCACAAAGCACATATTTTATGTGAGGCCGTAAACGAGTTGGATCGGGTTCGGATAACCCTATTTCGGGTCTAGAACCGGGCCCAATTAGCACAAACATATATCGGACTTGACCCGAATACTCATCGAGTATAGTATAAAGAGTTCATACCCAAATATATGAGTAAAGAATCCGGGTCAGATATACTCAACCAGTGAAGAATAATATTATTCTCAATTATAAATTAGGTAGAATCTAAAAGTTGAAAAAAATACAATAACAATAACATATATAATATAATATATTTATATATAATTTTATATTAATTAGGTAATAGGGTAAATGGCGAAGGCATAAAACGGCAAAACATACACGCAGAAGCAATAAAAAAAACACATAAAATAAGGTAGCAGAAGCTTTTAAAAATTATCCCTCTGCACTTTATGGACTGCTTAGGCACTGAAGAAGACATCTGGACCACAGTAACTTCTTCTCCTCGATTCATTGAAACCTTTGGATCAACACTCGCAATTCGTCTACTTCTTCTTAGCATGAACACAACTGCTCCTAGCCTTCCAGGATATTTCCTCTGCCTGAATAGTCAGTGAATACCAGAGGTATAAGGAAAAATGTCTTTTCTTCATTTGTTAGAGAACAAAAGCGAGAGCAGAACAAGGAAAAACAGAGAGAAAAATCGATGGCTAGGTTTTTTCTTAGATTGTTATTGTACACAGTTAAGAGATTATTTTGGTCCTGATTAGCACAAAACACTCGTGCTTACTCAGACATATCCGGGGTTATCTTTTTGTTTGGAAATTTAAACTCCCTTAAACAATCGCCTAACCAATTGAAGAATCATACCCGTTTAACCCTAATCAAGCTAGGATCAAACATAGACCCTCAGTCCATCTCATTAGGCTAACCTCAATCAATTAATTGGACCAGGATTAATTAAAACCCAACAACAATTAATTAATCAACCAAAAAATGGACCAAAACATTTTCTCAAGCATTTTTACTTAATTCAAACCAGACCAACCTTAATTATTCAATCTGGGCTTAATTGCTCAAACCCTGAATAATTAATTGACCCACTGAACCAGGCCAACAAATAATTCCTCTTTGGACCTTTTATTCTATTCTAACATAATAAATAAACTAGGTTAGTTGAATAAAATAAAATTAAATCATAATAAAGACCAATTCCTTAACCCAAATACATCAAGACTTATGGGCTATCTCAGGGACTAAAAAATACATCGTTTCGGCTACTAAAATGACCAAAATACCTCTGCTACAAAAATAGCTGTATTTTACACTTTAAATATTTTCTAATACTACCATAAGGAAATATTGACCCTAAGGACAATGCTGTGTTAGCAAAGTCTCTGACATATAAGAGTTATGACTAAAATACCCCTTTACGCATCGCCGTTCATTTAGAGAGGAATAGTGTATTAATACATCTCTAAAAAATATTTACCATCCTTAGACCTCTAGTCCAATAATTCACAATTTTTTAAAATTTTTTGATTTTCCAAAAGAGTTACCCTAAAGTAAACATCTAAGTCATGTTCCCCAAAACCTTGGATAATTAGATCATTCGAACAGTTACAAGGAGCGATATAGCATAAAAGCTATCTTGTACAAATCTATCTTAACTAACTAGTTATATATACTCAACATACAAGTATATTTGTCCTACGACAGAATCTCAACTACAATACATCAAAGCATACGCTTCTAACTTCGTTAGACCACCAACTCATACTCAAGCCATAGAGTATAAGTCCACACTGTAGCATAGTAGTCTAGGTTTCTACCTTATAATACTTTTAGAAATTACTATTACAGATCCAATTCTACGTATTCAAAATACACCTATATTATGGAGTGAGAAGACTACTCACTGGCTAAAGGTAAGTCATTCCCTATTTGAAATTCATAACATAATAACCTATATATGATGAGATTCACATTCTCACTAATCGGTTAAGAACAAACGTTTATGTGTTAAGCAACTCATGATCCATACCTTACTGTGAAAGACCACTATTCATATAGACCACTTATTTAAACACAATGGGTCTTTTCCAATGCAATTATGCACAAAAATAATGTAAATTCACAAATAAATTTTTTAGAATAAATCTTTTATTAATATTAATTGAAATTACATCAGAAACCTAGTCTAAGAGAGCACATATTCTAACAAATGGATACATGTATTATATTTCTATACTGGACGCAATTATATAGGCTAAATAGGTAAACGGGTTTGGGTTGAGTAGGGTAGTAAAAACAAATATACTAGGCCTGTTATAAACGGGTTCGGTACGGGTCGGGTCCAGGTATACATGACTTATTCACGTTCATAATTTTATGTATATAGTTTGATAGTAGAAATAAAAGATATATAAATAGATAATAATGATGGATATGAGAATTTACTACTTTTTCAGTGTCATCTTTAGGGTCAACGTGGCAAAGAGTAAGCATTTGATATTGCAAATGGGCATAGAGTTGCGTAGTCCTCTCAGTCATTTTTCCTAATCTTAATTTTTTGCATAAAAAAAAAATAGATCATTGAGTGAATATAGAAGTGGATTTATACAACATATAGCACTCAACTATATTAACTCTACCAAAAGATTAAGTTGAAAACCACACTCTCCTCTTGTGCCTCTCCAATAAATAAAAGAAAATGATTTTTCAAGTGAAAAACTTAGTATTTATAAGCGAAGTTAATCTTAGGTGCAAATATAGTTGATATATTGAAAAAAAAATCTAATTGCTTAAAAAAAATGGAAATAATGCAAGTTCACTAGTGTATCTCTAAAAGGAGAAAGTGTTTTACACACACACACACATTTAGATGATGAATACTCTTGGTGGATATAATAGGTATGATATGTAAGGTGAAACATTGTTATTAATCAAAAGACTGTAAGATAAAAAGAACAACTTTGGATACTTTGCCATAACTATATTGCTTTACTTTCACGTTCGATGGAATCAAAATAAGATGTAATCAACCATGTAAACATATGGAGAAATTTTTTAAAATAGGGATTTTTCTGAAAATGCTGACATAAAAGAATATATGTTTATGTTCAACGAACTATCATAGAAGAAGGATTTATTCAACTACCCATAATATGTAAGTATATATTGGGAACAACTCATTTTATACATTTATTAAATATGGTGTGTGGTGTGTGTGTGTGTGTATAAATATATCCTGTTATGTCAAATGTTATACATAATCTAGATTCTAATATTTATTAATATAAAATTAATAAAGACAACTCCTAATAAATCCGGCACTCAAACCTTATCATCATTGGATGTTATGGAAGGAGATAATACATAAAAAATATCATGAAAATAATGAAAACATATGTGATGGCAGATTTAAGTAATAGAATCTAACTGATGATAAAAAAAATTGAACTATATAGCATGTAAATATTTAGATCTTCAACTACTAATAAATTGGTTTCTCAGAATGAGATTAAGTGCGATTACTCTTGCACATTATGTCTACTCATATTAGCTAGTTTTATGATTTATTACATTAAAAAAAACGTAAATGTTAAAGTTTAACTACATAAAAATCTTTAAATATTTTCAAATAGGATAAACAATCTTAACGATTTTCAAACTATTTTGACTATAAAATGATTGTCGCTTATCCTTCAACTCTCAAATTGTCCAAATCTAACTCTTCCGTCAGTTGACTAACGGTCAAATTCTAATTGGACATAATTTTGTTAATTAATTGATATTTTTTGAAGAATTTTTTCCCATAAACTCATTCTCTAATTAAAAATAAATTAATTATTTTTCAAGTGGAAAAAGGAAATATTTTAAAAAGAAATTAATTATTGACATTTTTTATTCGTTTTATTTTTCATTTAACTTCTTTGATGAGATTGGGAAAACAATGTTTGTCTTCATCACATCTTCTACAATCTTATCACATCTACCTTATACTTTCTGTTGGAGATAATTTGTAAATGAAATATTAAAAAGGACAGTTTGAAAATTTTCAAGTCATATTTCCTATAATGTTCATTTTCTACATTTTGTTTTGGCATCCTTTTATGAGAAATATAATCCATTTTGAACCAAAAGGTGTCTAAATATAGTGAAAAGTTATGACTTGTGAAAATATAAGTGATCATTGGTAGAAAAATATGACTTATAGAAATATGATTGATCCTTTGTGAAAAGTTATGCCTTATGGAACACGATTGATCACTAGTAAAAAGTGATGATTGGTGAAAATGTTTCCTCTACATTTTAATATGCTAGTTTTTGTTAATCATTTTTATGAAAAATAAGAGTATTTGCTTTCTCATTTCTCAAATATTCTTACTATGTCCTAGAAGTAATTTGTCTCAATCCTTTAGCAAATACTTAGTACAATAGAGTCAAATAACACCTTAAGAAGAATGATATACACGGCTCAAGTGTTCTTCTTTCTCTTATGTATTTTTTTAAGATGTCCATATACCAACACTTTCTTCAAAGCCATCTTTCAATTCCTAAGATTGCACTCATCTCCATCTCTATGCCTTCTTCAATTCATAAGATTGAGGTCCACATGCTTCATTACTTTTGTTAACAAAGAGGTCTATGAAATTAATACCCAATCTAAATATTCTATATTCAAGACAATGTATCAACTATGCAATTGATGGAGAAGGGAAAGAGATGTGAAGGAATAGAAAGAAAGAATGTGGAGAAAAGTCAAAAGAGATGGGGATAGTAGATTAGTGATAAAGGAAATGGAAGAGTAGTGGGATGGATTGTTGGCAGAGAAGGTGATGCTGGAGTTGTATAAGGTAGATGATAGAGATGGTAGGGTGGCAAAATTGTAGATGAAAAAGGTGGAGATGGTGTGGAGAGTAGAAGTGGGGTAGCAGATCGGGGTGATAGAGAAGAAAGAGGAGTAGTAAGTGGATCAATGACAAAGAAAAAAGCAGCGACGATTGCAGAAGATAGATGGTGGAGGTGGTGTGGCAGGGAGGGAAATGTTGTAAAAGGTAGAGGATAGAGGTGGTGGTGTGGCAAATTGGGATGACAAACGTGATGAAGGAGTTGTGGTGTGGATCAATGGTGTTTGGATTCAAAATAGATAATTCCATTATTTCTTGATGTGTTTTCTTTTCAATTTGATAGGGAATACTAGAATGGTAAATTAAAAAAGAGTTTCAAATTTTCTGAGAGTAATTCACTAGAGGTGAAATAAGGAAAATGATGGTGGATGATGGAGTAGTGGTGAGTATCAGCCGCACATCAAAAATAGAGAAAGGAAGAAGAAGATGGTGAAAAATATTATTTTAAAAATAATAAAAAATTAAATAATGGTATATTTTAAAAAATTAATATAAGTTTACCTAAATACAATTAAACAAATGACATGAGCGTCACATGATTAATGGAAATGAGAATTGATCATTGGTTAAGCAACGAAAAAGGCAGAGGTAAATGATAATTGTTTCATAGCTGGAGAGTAAAACTTAAACTTGTAAATACTTCAACGATCAGTGAGATTATTTGTCTTTCTAAATATCATTAGTATCATTTTCATAAATAAGTAGTTCACTATTTCTCATTTTAAAAGGTAATATTCAAACTGTTGAAAGAGATTATTGAATGTAAGACATAGTTTTAAAATTGTTAAAATTACTCTTTAGAAACAGAGATTAAGATGTAGGTTGCTTCCAATTACTTGTGATGGGATCTGCAGAGGCGTCAACGAGAGTAATTTGGACAATTCATCTTTCTGTACAAACTCCTACTGCAAAATTTTGCTTATGTTCCTCACCCTACTGCTACTACTCTTACTACTATAATGCTTTAACCCTTGAGTACTGTTGTTTTTCAAGGTCTTCCTTATTATCCTTTCCAAGGATTGTATCGGTGTGCTTCATATTAGGCTTAGGAAAGGGCATCTTAGGCTCAGTGGCAGCCTACCGATGAAGGGAGTAAGAGAACAATGAAGGAGGAGGGAAATGATCAATATGGGCTGAGGAAGAGAAGAGGAACCGTTGACACTCTAAAGAACACTAATGAGGAATGTGAACCTCTCTGTCAGCATAATCACTAAGGGTTGGTTTGGCAGATTGGTGGAGAAGGTGATGGTGGAGTTGTAGAAGATAAAGGATGGAGGTGGTGGAGCGGCAGAATTGCAGATGAAAAAGGTGGAGATGGTGTGGAGAATAGAAGTGGTGGAGCAGATCGGGGTGATAGAGAAGAGAGAGGAGTATGAGTGGATCAATGATAGAGAAAAAAATAACGACGGTTGCAAAAGGTAGATGATGGAGGTGGTATAGCAAGGAGGAAAGTGTTGTGGTGTTGTAGAAGGTTGAGGATAGAGGTGGTGGTCTGGAAAATTAGGGTGACAAATGTGATGAAGGAGTTGTGGTGCGGATCAATAGTGTTTGGATTCAAAATAGATAATTTCATTGTTTCTTGATGTGTTTTCTTTTCAATTTGATAGGGAATACTAGAAAAAAGAGTTTCAAATTTTTTGAGAATAATTCATTAGAAGAGGAAGAAGGAAAATGATAGTGGATAATACAGTAGTGGTGAGTAGCAGTTGCATATCAAAAATAGAGAAATAAAGAGGAAAGGAAGGAAGAAGACGAAGATGGTGAAAAATATTATTTTAAAAAACTTGAAATAATAAAAAAAATGAATAATAGTATATTTTAAAACAATTAAACAAATTAAAAGCGCATCACATGATTGATGGAAATAAGAATTGATCATTTGGTTAATTAATGAAAAAGGCAGAGGTAAACAATAACTGTTTCATAGTTGGAGAGTAAAACTTAAATTTATAAATACTTTAAGGGTTAGTGAGATTATTTGTCTTTCTAAATATCGTTAAATTATATCATTTAATAAATAAGTAGTTCACTATTTCTCATTTTAAAAGGTAATATTCAAACTGTAAAAGAGATTTCCAAATGTAAATCATAGTTTTAAGGTTGTTAAAATTACTCTTCAGAAATGGAGATTATGATGTAGGTTACTTCTGATTACTTTGTGATGGGATCTGTGGTGGAGTCAATAAGATCAATTTGTCATCTTTCTATACGAACTCCTGCAGCAAAATTTTGCTTATGTTCCTCACCCCACTGCTACTTCTCTTACTACTATTTAACCCTTGAATACTCTTGTTTTCAAGTTCAACCTCATTATCCTCTCCAAGGATCGTATCAATGTGCTTCATATTAGGTTTAGGAAAGGGCATCTTAGGCTTAGTGGCAGCTTACTGGTGAAAGAACAATAAAGGAGGAGGGAAATGATCAATATGGGCTGAAGAAGAGATGAGGGACCGCCATACACTCTAAATTGTACTAATGAGGGGTGTGAACCTCATTATCAACATAATCACTAAGGGCTAGTTTGGAAGTCACTGTTTGGAGGGAAAAGAAAGGATTTGGATGAAACAAATCCTAGTTTTCTCTGTTTAGGAGACTCTAAATGAGAGAAGAGAAGAAATTTGGAGGGATAGTAGACCACTCCAAAGGCTAAAATCTCTTCTCTCCAAAAATGGAAAGAACTAGATGGATGATGGAAAAGAAGAATTAAGAACTTTTCAAATTTCAAATATATCAGTGATTTTCCTTCTTAGCTTGTGCTGACTTCTAGGTATTTGTTTACCTTTGCCTTTGGATGTACAACTTTAGAAGGAAAGCCTCAATATTAGGCTGTGCAGTAGGATGGGGAAGGAAGAAGTGTGAGACAAAATTAGTGTAGAATATAATTCAAAATTTCTAATTCTTTGAGATAGTTCTTTGAAACTTGAGATTGTGATTGAGATTAGAAGGAGAAAGAAGAGGAGACCTTGGCCATAGAGGTGGTGGCGAGGAAGATGAGGTTGAGATAAAGGTAGTATTGAGCCTACTAACCCAGCAGCAGCTAGCTACCTAGAAAATTAGCAATTTTAGCACAATGGTGGAACCAACATCACCGAAGCACTTCACGGGGAATGATAACAGTAACAATTAACTTTTTTTTTCTTCTTTTTGTTACTTCTTATTTATAAGTATTATAGCTGTCAACCAACTTACTTTGTAACATAGCCACTTGGCTAAGGCTTCTAAAAAACTCTCTTTGAACTTCTATAAAGTCTATTAACTATATATTATTTTCTGAAACATCCAATACAATTTTATTTTTCCCTCACTTCCATTCTTCATATTTTTTGTGTTTATTCAAAACATTCAAGTTTCAAACCACTCATCTACTATACTTTTGGATAATCAATCAATCACTTTGGCAACAAATTTTGAAGAACATTTTGCACAAGTTGATTCCATAGGTAAACCAACATCTCTATGGATTTTAGATTCTGGTTCAACAAACCACACCTGCATTCACATTAATACTTATGCTACACTTAAACCAACAACCAACATCATTGTGAGACTCCCTAATCAAGAACAAGTTATTGGTATTCATAAAGGAAGTGTTCATCTTTCTAAACACATCACACTACAAGATGTTCTTTATGTTCCATATTTGTTAAATAATCTGATTTCTTTGAGCAAACTATCTCTTGATATTAATTATGTTATAATTTTTAATTCTTCCTATTGGAAATTTAGGATCCATATCATGGAGTGATGATTGGATCAGGTAAGTTAAATCAAGGACTTTATCACTTTATTTCATATTCCCCTTCACAAATACAAGCCTCCATTTGTAATGTCTTCTCAGGAAACTTGTATGATAAATCTCTTCGTTGACATTTTAGGTTAGGCAATTTATCAAGTAAGGTGTTAAGTCATTTACATCAGAGTTGTGATTCTATGAATTTGCCTAGAAAAGAAGCAATTTGTAATATTAATCATGGTGCTAAACAACATAAATTGTCTTTTCCCTTGCATCAAAGTATTTATGATCATTGTTTTGAGTTTATGCATATGGATATTTGGGGACCTTATCATGTATCCACTATACAAGGTTATAGATACTTCCTTACTCTTGTGGATGATCATACTAGATACACTTAGATTTTCTTGCTAGAACATAAGTCAGAAGTAGCTAGTATATTGCTTCATTTTTATTCTTATATTGAAACTCAATTTCATAGCAAAATTAAGGAGTTGTGTTTAATAATAGCAAAGAATTCTATCTTTTCTCATTCTATGCATCTAAGGACATCATTCACCAAATCACATGTGTTGAGACACCTAAACAAAATGACATTGTTGAACAAAAACATCAACATATCATGTAGTTAGAGCTTTAAGATTTCAACCAAATCTGCCTCTGGCTTATTGGGGCTACTGCATTCAACATGCTTGTTATCTCATTAATATAACACCCACTCCTGTTTTGAAACATCAAACACCCTTCCACATGCTCTCTGGTCATAATTACACTTCCTTGAAGGTTTTTGGTAGTTTAGCTTTTGCTTGTACATTTTCTCTGCATAGACACAAATTTGATAACTACAGTAGAGTCTGTGTTTATTTGCAACAGTCTTTTACTCTACTGCTTCTATTAATGATCACTCATTTTCTTCTCATTTGTCTTCTTTTCCACCTACTTACATCCCTTCTTCTTTTCCACCTCACAGAATTGCTTGTATTATCCATCCTCCTCATTATCTCAAAGACTACGATTGTTATTTAGTTAAGCATTTCAACACTACACATTCGACACATGCTTATCACATCCATATTGTATCTGAATCCAAACATTATGCTTAAGATGTTACTTCCCTTCAATAGGGAAAGGCAATGCAAGATAAAATTAGAGCTCTTGAAGCCGACAAGACTTGGCATCTTGTTTAGTATAAGCACGCTATTGGATGTAAATTGGTATACAAGATCAAGTATAAAGCTGAAGGTACAATGGAATGATATAAAGTTAGTAGCTAAAGGCTACACTTAAAGAGAAGGAAATAGACTTTCTTGATACTTTTTCCTTAGTCGTGAAGATTACTCCCATCGGGTTATTGATTGCTTTGGCAGCCATTAATCAGTGGCACATCCATCAATTGGACATTAACAATACTTTCATTCATAAGGACTTACATGAGGAAGTTTATTTACGTCCTCCTTCTAGTTTTACAGCTCCATCTGGTAAGCTTATTTGTAGATTAGACAAGTTCCTTTATGGTCTTAAGTAGGCAAGCAGGTAATAGAATGCCAGGCTCACCAATTTCTTGTTCAGTCTTAGTTTCTCACAAGCTAAGTCTAACTACAATATCTTTTATAAAGTTCAATTTGAGCTTTTTCTTGTCCTTCTTATCTATGTGGATGATGTTCCAGTTATCAATAATCAATTGAATGCTATTAGCATAGTCAAGGCTCATTTGCATAATGAATTTAAGATTAAATATATTAGGAAAACTCACTATTTCCTTGGCTTTGATCTTACAAAGAAGTTCTACAAGTATTCATTTTGCTCAGCATAAATATGTTGTTGATCTGTTGCAAGATTATGGATTTCTTGGGTGCAAAGTTATCTCTACTCATCTTGATCCTAAACACAAATTAGACATGGGGGACTTTGAATTATTTTATGATCCCTCACTACATCGAAGTATTGTTGGAAAGTTGTTATACTTGACTCATACATGACCTAATTTGAGCTATACTATTCAACTGCTTAGTCGGTTTGTCATTTGTCCTACTATCTTCCATGTTCAAGCTTTACATCATGTTTTGCATTATCTCAAAGGCACCCTTGATCAAAGGTTATTTTTTATGCTTCACATCTTTCTTGCCTTCTAATTCTAATTAGGTAATCTGTCCATTCACTCATTATTCTATCACTACATATTATGTTTTTCTTGGTCACTTCTTGATTTTCTGGAAATCTAAGAGGCAATCTATGATTTCTCGGAGTTCAATTCACATAGAATATCATGTTCTTTCCCAAGTCTCTAGTGGACTTTAGTGGTTATTTCACTTGCTTGATGAATGGTATTTACTTTTACCTTTACCGATTGTACTTTTTTGTGATAATCATAGTGCCATCTATCTAGTAGAAAATTTAATCTTTCATAAGCATGCTAAACATGTGGAGCTGGATTGTCATTTTATTCGCCAATTATTTCATGCCAGATGAATTAAACCCTTTCCAATTCCTCTCAATTGGCTTATGTTTTTACTAAACCTTTATCTCTCACTGTTTTTCATAGCATTCTTCAACATTTAGGCCTTTCTCTGCCTCCCATGTTCGGCTTGGGGGGGAGGGGGGTTTTGTTGAGCCTACTAACCCAATAGCAGTTAGTACAGCTAGCAGCTAACTATGTTTTGTAACTTAACCACTAAGGCTTCTAGAAAAAACTCCCTACAGACTTATACAAAGTCTATTAACTGGATGTTGTTTTCGAAATTTTGACATCCAATGCAATTTTAGTTTTCCCTACTTCTATGGTTTGTATTTTCTGCAGTTTCTTTTTGTTCAATTTGTGCAAAATCTTTAAATAGCAATCTGGGGAGCAACGTGGATATTGAAATTACCTCTTTTGTAAACTGCTTTTGCTCGTTGCATCACGCTACTGTTTCTTTGTTCATGGTCTTGGACTATGTACGGTCTATTGGAACCCCTATCCTGTATAGAAAATACTTGGATAAACCCGGTCCATGGCTCCACTGGTGGATCGGGTGGGCCCAAGTAACCCTAGTACCAAACACCTGTCCTACCCTGCTATTTTATTCCAAAATTCAATTTTTCTAATTTTTTGAACTTTTCCTATTTTTTCCTAACCATGGTTGAGGGATTTTAGAGAAATCCCGCCATATATCGGATGAAAAAATTAAAAACTCACACTAAACTCTCTCCCTCTGAAACTCGCCAAAACAATAGCAGAGAGAAAGACCGGCGTTATATGTGAAGTCGTCAGCGGCATTGTGCTTCTGATTTCGACTAACACTCCTCCTTTAGTCTCTTTCTTAGATCAGCGAAATTCTAATTCTGATTTTAATATTTGATCAACCGTATTCCCTTTGTAAAAATTTTTCTTAGCTATATTCCCAGCTTAGCTGACGATCTAGCATAGAAGACGTCTCTTTCTTGTTCCAATAGGTCTGAAGAAGAATAGCGAAAGAAAGAGCGGAGCAGACCTTCTACTTCATATTTCGGCTTGGTTTTCAATAAGCAGTCTGTTTCAAAAATTAGTCCCGGCTTATCCGCCATTCTGCTTTATTTCGGTTTGGTTTTCAACAAGTTAATATATTCTTTTCTCCTTTTGCTACCATTTCCATCTATTTTCATGTTATTTTACTAAAACAATGCATTTATTTGCTTTCAAAAAGTCAATATGTTCTCTGCTTCTGAAGATTATAGTTCAGAATGTAGATGAGTGTACATTTTCCAAATATTATTGTTTGTTTAATAATCTAAAATCTTATCAACAATCATCTTTGTGTTTTATGGTCAGTAGATATGAACTAAAAATGGCTAGAGATGCACGGAAGAAAGTTTTTTGTGCTCCACAAAATTCATAAATAGATAAAAGAATAGAGTTAAGTTTGAGTCATCCCGTATAGTTAAGTGATGCCATAAACAATCATATCAAACATTTATATATTTTTCCTTTCACATTGCATTTTGTCAGAGATGAAGGAATTGTTGTAACTTTTAAGATTGAATGTACCTCTTTAGTGAATAATACTTCTTTATTTGTGTCAAGCCTAGTGCCTTTTTAGAATATAAAATAATATAAACCTTCTAAAATTTGGATGCTTATCAATGCAGTTGCTATTTTTATTAATTAGGATAAACATCATCCATAATATTTAACACCCAAAAATTCAAGTATTTCACTGCATTTTACAGTTGGGAAATATGAAAATCTAGGTATTTAATTGTCTTGTTTAGTTGTGAGACATTAAAAAAAGCCCCCCTCTTATCATTTTAATTGGTTACCCCAGGGTTGAACTATTGTGTGCTGTAATATACTTTTGTTAATGTATGAATGTCGAATTGGTTCTTCATGATTAGTTCATTTCAATTTCGTTAACATGTAGTGTGTGTGTGTGTGTGTGTGTGTGTGTGTGTGTGTGTGTGACAGCATGTATATTTCATAATTTATGGAGATTTTTCTAATTTAGGAAATTAAGGTTGACTGAATTGAATCCTTACCACTTATATAATTTTTGGTTTGTAGGATGTCAAGTTGTGCAGATACAATTTTTATTAATGATTCAGAAGAATGCGAGAATGAAGAAGTTTAATTCTTACACCAAATAAGTGAAGAAATTCAGTCATTGCAAAGCAACGGTAACAATGATGTTGAAATTGTGTTTGAGAAATGAGTAGAGAGAAAAAATGATGGAGATGATAATAAGAAATGTCAATAATTCAGAGTTTGGAAAAAAAAACTAATGAATACTGTTGTATATTGTCAAGAGAAAACGTACAACTTATACTGTGAATATGCACATATTTGTGGCTTTAGTGGAAGGAAGAGAAAACAATATTACGTGCAAGGGACAAAAGATATTAGGTCAAAAATCTTTTTTTGCTCAAACCAAGGAGTTAAAAAATTTGAAAGTGATGCTAGTTCTTATGAAAGGTTGGATACAAGAACTGATTGCAAGGCAATGGTGCAGTTTGAAGTCAATAAGGATGGCATTTGGAATATTAGCAAGCTACATAAGGAGTATAACCACGAGATGACAAATACATATGAAAAACATTTGTTAAAATCAGTCCATCGGGTATCATAGGCTCAAGAAGACACTTTGGAGCTAATGGTTAGTTCCAAAATAAAGACTTTTCAAGTATTTTCTTACGTGAAGTGTTGCAAGTGTTGGGTTCTTAAAGAAAGATGCCCACAATGAACTTACTAGTAGAAGAAACTCGTTGATTGAAAAGGTAGATGTTCAAAGTTTAATCAACTATTTCAAGTATAGAGCTAGCACTAAAGGTATGTTTTTCTAGGATGTTGAGTTGGATGATGAAGGGCGAATTCATAATTTCTTTTGGAGGGATGGTAGGTGTCATATTGATTATAATTTCTTCAGTAATGTTGTAGTATTTGACGCTACATATAGAGCCAACAGATATAATCTAGTGTGTGCACCATTCATTGGGGTAAATCATCATTGGTAGACTATTATATTTGCATGTATATTTTTATCTGATGAGTCTACTGTATTATTTGAGTAGGCATTTTAGAGTCTAAGAATAATAAGCAATCCGTGACATTTATGACTAACCAAGATGCAGCAATCATGAAAGCCGCTGATATAGTGTTTTCTAAGACCACTTTCCTTTCAAAATTCGTAGTTGAGTTTGAGTGTAAACTTGGGGAATGGTGCCAAAATGAAGCCGACGCTGATTTTGCTTGTAAATAAGGAAAACCACCCATTACAATGAAAACTTGCCTAGTGTTGCAACAAGCTACCCGCTTTTATACTCATAAACTGTACAAGGTGTTCGAGAAAGAGTTTAAGGACATCTTGGCCTCATCTCACGAAGAAGAGCTTTGTGGTGAATCCACCATCAATTTTAGTATCACTTTGGATACAAAATGAGGACCCAAGATAAGCAAAGTATACCTTAATACAACTACCAATATTGTCAACTGTAGCTGCCAAAAATTTGAATCCTATAGGATATTGTGTACACATGCATTAGCAGCTTTGAAAGCAAAAAAAGTTTCCACTATTCCAAAAAGATACTTATTGAAATGGTGGAGCAAAGATGCACGAAAAAGGGTAAGCAACATTGACCAAGACAAGATATTCGACATGGATAGTACAAGTCGGATATTATCTATACAAATCGAGCTATGAGATTTGCTTATGATTTGGTTTCTAGAAGCCAATCTTATGAGGCATGTAGACTTATTATGTGGCAGGGTCTTGAAAGTAAAGCTAATCGAGTAGAAGACTATTTCAAGAAAAAATCTATGATTGATTCACAGTCAGTGATTAAAGATCCAACTATGAATATCAACCACGAGGGAAATGGTGTGGAGGTTGATGAGGTTGTTGTTCAAGATCCAAAAAAAATAAGGACAAAGGGAAGAGAAAGATGCGAAAGGATAAAGGGTCATTTTAAGAAAAAGGCGAAGGAGTAATTCCAGTCAAAATGAAACATCTTGTCATGGTTGCAATGTAAATTGTTTTTAGTTTTGATAATCAATTTAATTATTTTCTATTTTTGTTAATATAATTTAATTTGTTTATGATGTAGGAAAAAGAAAGTAGCCTGCCATAATGTAAAGCCAATTATCGCAGTCAGGAAATACAGTAAATAATGAGGCTTGCCCACCTGTGGTGTTTTCTAATCCAATCCAACGTGGAACAATGAGATTGGTTGGGAATTTTTTAAAGTTGTAAACTACCATTAAGTTTTTCATAGTTGCGAATCTTGTACAGTTTTTAATATTTGCGAGTCTTAGACAGTTTTACATGTTATTTATGATTTCATTGTAGGTGCTTCGTATAGGTGGTTCTTTTCACTCTTTTACAAGTATGTTGTAGGGGTTCATTACATTAAATAACATTACTGTTGTAAGGCTTCTTTCTTATATCATACTAGTTTTTAAATATTTTATTTGTACTTTGAATATTGATTGATTCTATGTTTTGTAATTCTGGGATGATCCAGGTAATATCCAAGGTCTTCAAAGTGACATTGAAAAGTGAACTGCTCGCCGTTTCTTTTTTGTGTATGTGAAAGTATTCATGGTTTAAGGTTTTTGGGGTAAAAATATGCCATGATCTCTTGTCCATAAAAAGTCCTTTGAATCATGGAATTGTATCATAGTGTATGTAATAGTGATGAATTCTATGTACTAATGGAACATCTTTTGCTATTAAATGTCATTTCTACATTTTTCTTTGAACTATTTTATGTAATGTGACGATTCAATGTAGGATTCTAATTGTTGTACTAGTAATGATCTAAGCTAGCTCTAGTTCTTATTCTTGCGGTGCTTCAACGTGCAATATAGTCTACATTTGTATATATTTACAGGTGTTGGAAACTGGTCTTTTAATCAGTGACATTGAGTAATAAAGCAGATGTTGTATTCATGGGAGTTTCTAGACAGGTATACCATGTAGAGTTTGTTGTTGTCTAATCTTTCGAAAGAGGATGGTTGATTATCTATTTTGATTTTACAGGTTTGGGATGCTACTATAGCAAACCCTAAGCTACTGTAGCAGACATGTGTATGAACTTGTTAATTCAGGTATTTAAAGATTTAAAGTGAAATCATGCTCGCTAGTCACTAAAATCTCAACAGAAATTTCATGTGGAGGAACACTATTCTGCTTGACTTTAGATGATTTAACCAGTGTTTGACTGAACAAATGCAAAATATGACTGAACATACATGTTTGAAGAACTGTTTCATACCACATGTCTAAATATGAGCAAAAAATCTATTAGTAGACTCTATTAGTCAATGTACTTCATATGATTAATTATCCAGTGAAATCGAGTCTTTTTTTATAGTTGCATGCTTAATGGTAGATATGGAAATCTGCTTGTCATGTTGCTATGCACATGCTCCCTTCAGGATCTCAGTTATCTCTTGAAAGGAGTTAGCATCTTATTAGTGGTGTCTGATTCACCTACAGGGGAGAAAGTTTAACCCCTACTCCAAACTTGGTCCTATTCAATCTATTTCTTTCGCTTCATTTTATGTGTTCCAAATTGCACATCAGTTTCCAATATTGACTTTGTAATAGCAGATGTAGCAGATTGATGCGTAAGATTTGGGTGTAAAAAAATCATACAATTTTAAATCCATCCATAATCAAGTTTTAATTAAAACATTAATATCAAATTACACATATGACCTAGTATACTCATGGCAATTATAATATAGAAAATTAACAAGTATCGATCCTTAAGGAATAACTATCATTAGTTATTTTTCATTTATTGTTTAACCGACCAAATCAAGTAATAAGATAATAAAAAGAAAAATAAAAAATATATATTTATATACAACTCAAGGATGAAAGAATATGCAATTTAACAAATATTCTTGA
This sequence comes from Voacanga thouarsii, assembly GCA_026120185.1. Classification (NCBI taxonomy): domain Eukaryota; kingdom Viridiplantae; phylum Streptophyta; class Magnoliopsida; order Gentianales; family Apocynaceae; genus Voacanga; species Voacanga thouarsii. The sequence goes on from JANUWF010000982.1 coordinate 5,082,831, forward strand.
AGATGTTATCATGAATTACTTAACAAATATCACAATCAATTATTATCTTGGCATTATGAAAGAATTAAAATAAACCCACTTCGTTTGCAATTCATGGAATCACTATCTTTTAGTTAAATCAGTGAACATATTCTATCTTAACCAATTCACCCAAAACATGCCTTAAAATCAATCCTTATATAAATTCATATATTCTAGGTGATTTAAAGTATAAAATTAGCCAATGAATATATATTCTAGCAAACATAAACTAATATTTGATTAGCCAATAAATATATATTTTAACAATCATCAACTAATCTTTAATTATCTAAATTCTTGACAATTAACCCATTTTTCAATCAAGTTAAGAGATAACAAATATGAAATTAATTAAATTAAAACCACTATCAACCTCTTTTGCAAGCAAGTTAATAATAAGAATTAATCAATCAATCAATTCCTTAATTAAAATAAGTAATCAAATACCAAAAATCATAATAGATTGATTAAAAAGACTAAAGTAACTAAAAAATCATGAATTTCAAAATAATATTAAATTATAATGAAAATATTGATCATATTATTATTCTAGAAAAAGAAAATAAATGTAAAAGAAAGAACTCATAGACAAATCCCCTTCTTCTTCCTTGAAGACCTTCTTGAACAATGCCTCTTGATTGATAAATCTCCTCTTGAATGATTGATTTGTAGCTTTGATCCTTGAATTCATACATTTCTCTTGTGTTTCCCTTGATTAAATAGGCTCCCAAGATGCCAAAATTCGTTTCCTAAGAGTTTTAGGCCGAGTACAAGTTGAAAAATACCAAAATTCTTAAGAAATTCCCAAATCCACGCGCAACAGGAAAAATTTGCCTCCTTGGGCCGGCGTCGGCGGTGCTCTGATCGGCCTGGTCGTGCTCTAATTTTTTGTTATTTTTCCCCTGCTTCTAGACTAGGGTCGGCGCCGACTCCGTGGGGCACGGTCGGCGCTAGCAGTGCATTAGATGGCGATGGTTTTTCGTTGTTTTTTCCTTCGTTCTGCAACAAAATATCAAAATATCTTTCCAAAGGTAAAATATCAAATGTGAAGGAATATAACTAGTTATTGTATCAAATGTATCACAAAATATCCTTAAATAAGCAGAAAATTATTGATAAATTTAGCTCCTATCACAGATGCAGTTAAAGTAAACTATTGCACTTTCTTTTAGCAAGTGGATTGTAGAAAGCCAGAAATCACCTTGCAGTACTTCAAGAAAGTTTTTTCCAATGGGTCTTTTTAATGTTTATGTTATTTTACCTAATTAGTTTGATATGTGTAGCTTAGAAATGTCTAAGACAATGGACTTTGATTAAAAGAATCCTCTTTGATGGAGTATAGTAGATATTAATGAACTCCAATGCACCACTGCATTTGATTTGTTTGCAGATTGGCTAGCTTTTTCTGGAAAATCTCATTAATTTCTTTCTTGCTGATTCAAGTCTAAATTATGATGCAGAGCTTCTCACTCATTAAAAGATTGTTAGATAACTCTGAGGGAAATATTGGAAGTTCGTATTTCAGGCACTGGGAAAAATTACTTGAGCTGTACTCACAGGTTGGTTTCATGATGAAGATTAACTTGCAAATATATATATATGCACATACATTTTCACCTCACATATGATTGAACTTGTAGGTAGTGAGAAGCCTAGACGAGGCATCTGGTAGACTTCTTTATGAGTCAACATCTTGCAGTACAATCATGTTATCGTTAGTTGCACAGGCTCTCAAAGCATTTGTTGCTACTTCAGCTCCTATGGCATTATCTAGCTCTCCAATTTTAGATGAAACTCTTAAACAAGTCTTGGAACATGCTAAAACATCAGCAAATATTTTGTGTTTGTCCTTGGCTACATCAGGCTCAAGTTTGATGTCAAGTTCTTCAAATTTTTTTGTGAGTTGCTTGTGAAGCTTACAGGGCTACTTGGTCTCTAATAGATTTGTTTGAATTTTTTTGTTGGAATGAAGGATTTGAGATTGGTTGAAATGAGTTGCTAGTTTGACTTTATTATCACTATCAATGGATTATATAATAGCACATTCGAAATTCTCATTCAATCCCTTACTGTTACATAAAAACTAATTTGAAGTCCAACAGAAGAAAAATGACATTTCTTCCTTTAACTTTGGTTTTTTTATGACATGAAATATCAAAAGGAAATTATTTTTCCAGAAAGAACAAAAACAAAATTGTAAAACAGGAAATTAAAACCAAGTGCACTTTCTTTTTATGGAAGCCCTTTTATTCCATCAAGGGAACAAAACTTTACAAATACAAAGTTCTACTTCTTCCTGCTCACAATGAAGCTGTAAATGAGATTCTATAACACAGAATTGACAGAATGAAGATTATAAAAGAAGCAGTATGCTACAATCTAAGCCTCAAATCCGACAAATAGTCATCAACACGCATAGGAAAATATCTACAAGTGTTTTCCTTGGTTTTATGGTTTTATTGACTTCATTTTCGAATCAGCCATTTCGAAGGAGGTTGTGGAGGTGGTGGTGGTGGATCAAACTCCACCTCAGTCGATGAGGATGTATTATACGATGTCCAAGCCTTTTCTGTTTCTTGAAAATATGGAAATGATTTGAAAACATTCCCAGGATAGCCATTTACTGATTTATAACAAGCCACCCAGTTCACAAATATTCCACGTTGTCTTCCTTGAAACACAACATAATACTTTCTCGATGTCATTTGCTACTGCAGTGCAAAAAAAAAAAGAAAAAATTAAATCTAGAAGAACAAGTATAAGGTTAGCAGCTAATATTTAGTAATACCTAAACAAACACTAAATATCTAGTTAGTTGTATCACAACAATTCAAGTCCATAGTTTTATCATAAGGCAGTAGTACAGAAGGTAAAACAAAAAGATGCCAACATTTTTGCTTCTAAGGCAGAAAAAATCATTTAATTAATGTTGGTAAGCACAGTCCCAAAATACAAAAGAATGGTCAGGACATTGTGACATCTTGCTCCAACCTCACATATTGAATTCAAAGCCAGAGGCCACATAATTCCAGAACAATACCAAAAAACAAATATTAGGAATAGATCTCAATACAAAATTATTTATCAAAAATATATTCCACAAAATATACATATTATGAATACAAAATCAAGTCCAATAAGGAGGAAAGTTATATCCCACTGCATAAAGACAAAATTTAAGTATCACATCAGAAACTGACTACAAGAAATGTACTAAAAGTACACGAAAAGATGTAAGATACAATGTACTAACTGAATGAATATATAATTCACACAAAATTCAAAAGTAGATGACAACAGTAACGCATAAAACATTTTTTTATCTCAACCACTTGTAAGTGCTTTTGTTTACATATTGTGTTTAGTCTACCAATCTTTGGAATTTCCTCTTTGGAATAGTAGAATCATTTTCAATTTTTAGACTCAGATGATGTCTTTCAGCAATAGAAATTCCAAAGTTGGCTCTTTAATGCCAAAAAAATCATATATAACTTGTAGTCCTAGATTGCCACTACCAACCAGACTGCAAAGAAGCAATCTAGATCCATCTTAAAGTATTCAACAACAAGGACCTTCAGCCTGTAAGGCAGAATTCAGGTGATTTAGTACTTGCTCAACTTGGTTTGTAACATATTGCAGAACAGGTTAAATGTTTGCATACAGATATAATGAACTGGAGAATTTGTAAAGTTCATTCTTCAATTATTTTCTCGGAAAATCAGGAAGAACTATTTAATCTGACCAAATGACAATGCATTTCACTAAAACACTTAATACAAACACTTGACTTGTAAACAAGAGAGCTGAAATTGAATTACAATTCTTCCATGCATCTCTTAACTAAATTTATACTTTAACAGTTCTACATTCCATGAAAATGATACTAAGAATCTCCAATGAGAAGCACAAAAATGTATTGCAAAATCAGTTAATTGGCAATCCCATTTGCATACTTTAGACAATATGTCTGGATAATTGGGAACCACATACAGACACATATACACAACCTTGCACGTATACACACACACATGAAATTTAGACTTAAGAGTATCTTCTGCAAAAACATTAAAAAACACCCAATAAGAAGTATGGCTCAAAAACAGTTCATTTGATGGAGATCTCAGCTCAATTAGGAACCAAAAAAAAAAAAAAATCTATGACCTCACCTAGGTGCACAAGACAAATTGGCCAACCCACCAGGAGAAGCTATCGGCGAAGATGCCTAACCCACCATGAGAAGCTGCTGGAGAAGAAGCCCAACCCACCAACCAATGGAAAAGAGAAATCGGGTGATGTTTTAAGGAAATAGGCAAAATGCTCAAAAGTAGAGAAGAACATATCTGTGCAAAATGCTGAAAGCAGAAAAGGTCGAGAGCTAAGAGGGGTGGAAGGTGATGTTTCAACAATCTGTAATAGCAGCATAGACCGAAGGTAGAGACTCTAGAGAGGTGGGAAGTGGAGGAGATCGGAGGGGAGTGGAATCTATGAATTTCTTGGCGGGACAAAACAGAGGTAGAGATCCGAGAGGGGTAGAGGAGATCGGAGGGGAGTGCAATTTATATCGGCAATGACAGACAAGGGGGGCAGACCGGTGGTAGAAGAGAATAGTGGGAGGTAGAGGAGATCAAAGCTGTGTGTGTGTGGGGGGGGGGAGACCGACAATAACGGACAAGGGGGGACAGATTGGTGGTAGAAGATAGGGGTGGCAGACAAAGGGGACAGACCGAAAATTCCATGAAATAGTGGCATTTTTTCACGGAATTCCAACATAGGGGCAGCGGGATTCGGTTTTCCTATTGTAGTGAAGTCGCATTCCCAGAACGCGACCAACCCGATTTCTTTTTTTTTATTATAATGGCTTAGTTTGAGGTCGCATTCAATGAATGCGACCTTCCTGCTGCAATTTTCTGACCTGCAATCTTCTGCTACAACTCCATCCTTATTCAGGTTGCATTCCTTGAATGCGACCTGAACCTGCAATTTTCTTACTTGCAATCTTCTGCTACAACTCCAACATTATTCAAACAACCTGCAATGCAACCTCAACCTACTACAACCTCTACCTGCTACAATTGCTTAATATAGTTTGAATAGGCTACCCCTATTAGTCTTATCTTATGCAAATTCATATTGCTAGTAAGGATCTCAAGGGTTATATTGATGGGACAATTACTGCTCCCATTAAAATGTTCAAAATTTTGCAAAAATACAAGAAGAATGGGAAACAAAAAATGCAAAAATTCAGGAAAAATTCATCAACATTACATAATAGGAGGATAAAGTACTAGATAAACATAACATTCAGGAACTTAGAAAAGTGTCAATGGCTAGCTCACCTCCAACCGAGAGACAAATAGAGGTTGGGCTGTCGGTGGGGATGGCTCGAGTCGGCTACTTTCCAGGGAAGAGGGGACGGGCGGGGCGACTGCACTGAAGTTTTGCTGAAGTTTTGCACAAGAACAACGACGCGGGTAAGGGGGGTTTATTTAATGCGACCTAGAGGTCGCATTTCATACATGCGACCAGAACTGATGATGAATGCGACCTCAAATTCGCATATTTAAAAAAAAGAAAAAGAAATTGCGGTGAGACCTCTTTTAATTAGGTCGCATTTTGGGAATGCGACCTCACTATAAATGGAATTCCTACCCCAGCCACCCTTCTGCCGGAATTTGGTGCAAAATAGCACCATTTTTCGGAATTTCCGGGGACAGACCGATGGTAGAAGACAACGGTGGGAGGGAGGGGTGCGTGCGATAAGTGAGAAAGAGAGAATTTAGTGTGAGTTTTTAATTTTTTCGTCTGATGTGTGGCAGGATTTCTCCAAAATCCCCCAAGGAAAAAATAGGAAAAGTTCAAAAAATTAGAAAATTTGAATTTTGGAATAAAATAGTAGGGTGGGATAGGTGTTGAATGTTGGGGTTAATTAGGCCCAGCGGTAGAACCGTCAGGTTTACCTAAATATTTCCCATCTTGAATAACTCTTTTGCACTGAATTCTTGTTTTATGTATAAGTCAAATGAAAGGGCAAGTGATATGACAAATCTGTCAATGTGATTTGTGAAAATACAAAAAATTGCTAATAAAAAATCTAATCAAATGGTCAAATTTTGGAGTGCTGAACAAAACTTTTTTCAATTCAAAATTATTTTATATATTTTATTTAAAAAAAATCCTCATATCATATTAAAAATTTTGTTAAAAATTTAATTGCAAAAAATGATATATTTTTGAAGATATAATCGAATTTTTCACAAAAAAAAAAAAAAGATTATGCTATTTGCTGGATGCTTGGTAAATGAACATGTAATGAGCTTAATTAATTAAATAGAAATAAATATATCAATTATCGTAGAAACTCCCAGAAGCATTTCTTGGTGATCGTTGGCCGCCGATTGGATAAAGGAAAATGAGGCACCTTCTGCAATTTTTATCAAAGAGCGCTGCTGCTTCATCTTCACTGCGGCATTCCCGGTGGCGGCTTCATTCTCTCCCGCAACCGCGGTTACTATATTCCCCGCCTTCTACTTCTGTAGTAGTTACTTCTCTGATGTTTGATCGAGTTACGTATTATTCCAATTTTACGCAGATCGTTTGGTATTGCCTTCGACATTGACGGCGTCATTCTCCTGGGCCACGCTCCTATCGGCGGCTCTCCTCAAGCTCTCAAACGTCTTTACGACGACTCAGGTCTGTACACTATCCGTCAATTGATAACGTGTGCATCAGATTCTATCAATAAGCTTCCAACTTTTACTGCACGGACTTGGAGAATGTCTCGAAATGTGAAGCCTAGGTGATTGTTGCTGTAACATTATGTGTATTGTTGTTAATGATGTGTATTGCAGTTAGCAACTGGATTTTATTTTGATGCATATAATGTAGTTTGCTTGTTGCAGCTGCAATTGTTCTTAACATCTTTGTTTATGTTTGGATGTATAGACATGTAATAAAATGTGCTTATTTTGAGTTTTACTTGTTAACTGGTAGTGCTTTTCTCCATTTCTTTGTCAGGTACTTTGAGAATTCCCTATGTTTTCTTGACAAACGGTGAGTCTTTCATATGTATGCCTTTTTCTTTGCTAAGTTTCTTAGACTATTAATGTTTCGTAAGAATTTTTATTTGTTGAAGAATAAGTGTTCCTTTTAGGAAGTTGGTGATAGATTTCTGTCTTCCAAGTTTTATTGGTAATTATGATGATATAGTATGTTAATTGCCTATTGAAGCTGAAGCTTGTACATATAAAAGCTTACTGATTTTATCATCATTGTAGGAGGAGGTGTTCCGGAATCGAAAAGGGCCAGGGAGTTGACCAAACAATTGGGTGTCAATATTTCACCCTTACAGGTATGTTACTGATATCGGCTACAACTTTTGGAGGTTTCTTTCTATTTGGTTTTCCCAATTACACTTTGTCTTTTTACTTGCTGTGCCTGGATAGAGGACTGACTCTTCATTAAGTAATTGATATAAATGAAATCAAGATCATTTAATTTGAATCAGTTGAATAATATAAGTTTCATCTCTTTGTCAATAATTGTATGTCTTTTTGGTGTTTTGAAGTTCTTGGCTTATCTGTGCTGCAGGTAATTCAAGGACATACACCTTTTAGAAAGCTGGTAAACAGGTGTGCATGAGAACTACGTTATGATTTATGATATGAAATTAAGTGAAAAGCTAATACAGATGGTTTGGGGTATTGGATGTTTATTTAGGACTTGTACCTAGGTTCTCATGTTCAGGTTATAATGATTTCACCATTAACTAGACTTAAGTTGCTCATGTGGCCATGCCAGCAGAAAAACTGAGCAGGTGGATGTATGTCATTCTCTGAAGTAATGAACGGGGGCAGCTGGCTGTAGTCTCATTTTTATATGTTGCAGAAATCTTTGTGGAAATTGGTGTGTCAACATATTGCTTTGCTCCTTCAGTTCATCGCTTCATCTGATCCTTCTGAAGGCAGAACGCAGTTGATCTGGAAACTGCTTTTGGTCTTAATTTAAGATATCTCTGCGTGTTGTCTATCATTTTGAAGTGTTTATGCAGATTTGAAAAGGAGCTGGTTGTTGCTGTTGGGAAAGGTGAACCTGCTGAAGTCATTTCTGAATATGGCTTTAAGTAAGACTTTAAGTAGACTGCCTGCTCCTCCTGTTGTCTATGTTCACTTTGCTTATGTTCTCCATTATGGGTAGCTATTGGACACTTCTGATTTGCTTATTCATCTTCTTTCCAGAAATGTTATTTCAATTGACGATTATGCTTCTTGCTTTGAAAACATTGATCCTTTGGCTCAATATAAAAATTGGAAGAAAGTGCAGGCTGTTAATCATGAAATGTCACTAAGAACTGATCCTGTCTCTCAGAGAGTACAAGCAGTCTTCATTGTTAGTGATCCCATTGACTGGAGCAGGGACATCCAGGTGTCTCTCTCCCTCTCTCTCTCTCAGTTGATCTTTTATGATCTGTAAATTTATTTGCAGAGTTTCATTAGGGACTAAAGTATTCAGACAAGGAGGGAAAATGGCATTTTGAGCAACTACAATGTCTTTAATACTTGTTGACTTTCTATGTCCAACTGTTTGGCTTGATGTTCATTATGTGGAGAGCAACAGAATGAACATATGTACGTACGTACATACATGAACATCTTCCTTTTTTAATGTAATTATCTTTGGCCATTAAAGGCAAGTAATGATGGAGGTTGTATATTGACCTAGTATACTGGACATGGCAGTGTGCTGTTTGATCAAAACACAAATTTAACTTCTCAGGAAAGAGAAAACATTTTAGTCAACCTAATTGGGATGCCTGGGACTTGACGCAGCTGAGGATCAATTCCATATGGACGTGTGATGCTTGGCATAGTACCCAAAGCTATTATAATCAGGACTCCTTTAAAAGTTACACACATTTATAATGGTTGAGTTTGCTCCAGTTATATCTGCTGAACTGTGCACATACACCAGTACTTATGCTTACATTTGGATATACTTCACTATGGTACTTCTAATGATATCATGGATATAAATGAAGTCTGGAAGTCTTGGTATACATCTGTTGCTGATATATGTCCTTTCTGTGTTCACATTCTGCTTTTGTAATCTATTATGCACATCTAATCTCTGTGTTTCATATTCTTGTACTTAGCTATATGATACTTGTGTAATATAGAACTCCAGAAAATAATTTGGCTTTGGTATAATGGTGTATGTAAAACAATGGAGAAGTGAAATTTTGAACAAAGGTTAAATTGAATGGAATGCCATTTTAATTTAGACCTTTTTGGAACCTCAACAATGGTCACAGATTGTCTTCTCCTTGTTACATGGAAACTCCCATCTAGCAGTATATTTGTTGTTCCATCCTGATAACTGCTTGTACTTTATTTGACCTTGTATTTTATTTCATATCATTGAAACTCCAAAGTCTAAGCGTACAACTGCCAACCATAGGTTCTCTGTGACATTTTGAGAACTGGAGGTCTTCCTGGAAGAGAAATTTCATATCAACCACCTATATTTTTTGCAAATGATGATCTTGCATATCAGGTTGTCTCTTAGTCTTAAGAGTTTTCACAGATTACTGTTAAATGCATTATCAGAAACTTTGGAAATTTGCTGATAAAATATCACATGAGATAGGCCTTGTTTCCTGCTGAACGTCTAGGCATGGGTGCCTTCAGAATTGCATTGGAATGTATCTTCAACAGGTAAAGGTTTCTCGATATTTTTTCAAGTGGCCTAATGATGTGCTGTCCACACAGAGCGTCACCACTTTTTTCTTACAGAAAGTTTTTTTGAACCCTTTGGCCGCAACACTGGCATAATCTATTGGATCTTAGATAGTGAAGTCAAACATCCCACAATGATGGTCGAGATAATGACCTTGGCATGAAGGATAGTTGGTCTAGGCATTCAAATATTCTCTCAACCAGCTGTACATTTAGGTTCTAAGGTTTGGAAGCATTTGGTGTCTTGTGAACTTTTGTGACCAAGCGCAGGTTTTCTGTTTGATAAATACAATATTGCACTAAGCACGTTTTCTATCCACAGAATTCACCCTAATCCCGTGGAATACACAGCTTATGGGAAACCAAATCCACTCGTATTTAAGAATGCTGAAAATGTCTTGATGCAAGTTTTGTCATCTTCTTACCACAATCATCTGACAAGTGGTGGTGTAAATCAACCTTTCAAAACCCTTTACATGATTGGAGACAATCCTACTGTTGACATAAGAGGAGCTCAGCAGGTTTGTTTGTTTCGAATGCTTGCTAGATATACTGCTGACATAATCATTTAAATAAGCAAAGTGCTTCAATCTTAAATATTTCAGGCAGGGCATCCTTGGTTTTCAATCTTAACAAGGACTGGGGTTTTCAAAGGGAAGGGAAATCATGCTGATTATCCAGCAGACCTGGTAGGTGAACGGATTCTGGCAGAAGTGTTCATAAATTTCTGCTTTTGCATATCACGGAAAACCGATTGCTTTAGTTCCACTTCACTTTAGCAAACAAATTAGTTTCTCGTGGTATTTTCTGCGGTTTTCATTGTACTTAATAATGAAAAGAAGTACCCTTTTGTTTTTTGCTTAAAGTTGAAATGTGATCTTGGTGCTTTCCTTTTATTGTGAGACCCACTCCCTGAGCAATGTTCATAAATCTGGTAACTTCTGCAGGTGGTCGACACTGTTGAAGAGGCAGTAGACTACATATTAACGAAGGAGCTCATCATGTAAAATTCGTTCGCCTCAATTTACTCTGTCTCTGTCTTTCCCTATCCTCTTGATGCCATCCGCGTTGTGCAAACTTTGGAAGAAGAGATAAATGAAGAATCGGTGCTTCAGTTTTGCCAATTAATCTGATTATCATTTCAAATCATTTGCTAATATTTTTTATTCATTATGGCCACAAATATTAGGAAAAAAGTTCAATTTCCTTTAGCTCCTATCATTAGACTTGTAAAAATTTCTTGAATTGACTCTTGAACTTTACAAGTACCTTACCCAGGGCAATTTGAATACTATTGAACGATTCAAAGCTCTATGCGGCAAAATGTACCAAAATTTCCTGAGAATATATAAAATGCATGCGCATTAAATTCATACTTTCCTTGATTGTTTGCATCTTGCATCAATCTCATATGGAACAGCAAGCATCTGCAATATGTGAAATCATAGTTTCTTCCAGCTTTTCCGGATTGAACATGGGATGCCAGATATGAACTCCAAGACAAAACAGAAGGGTTATGCGGTTGAACAAACAAATCGCTTGGAATCTGAATCCGGTTCAAGTCTCAACCAAAAAATTATCACATTTAACTAAACAGTAATACCTGTAAGATGAGTAAAATTGTTCATTTGTTAGTAGAAATCGTGATGATTGATACATAACCAACCAGCCTCACTATAATTGTGTACCTGATCATAGATTATAGCCAAGAGCCATAACAAAATTAACAATCTTACCATTTCCTGACTAGAAGAAGAAGACTCATCTTAAGATCAGAATTTAATGACTTGCTTCGGTTGACTTCCTCGCTTTCCAATTGCCTTGTCAAGGGCTGTAAGAAAATCACTGAAAGGAACAAGCTCCATCCTGCAGGGCAGGCCGTGCACATTTATGCAGTAGAAGACAAAAAAGGGATTTAAGAGGTCAACACTACTATATTAATGTTACTTTAATAATGCCTCTTCGGAAGTCCAGTACCGTGTAAATATGCTTGGAGCAAAAAACAGACTACCAAACTAGACTTTTCTTGTGAGGGCAAAGTAAAATTTTTTGTTGTGCATCAGTACCATTTATTTTCCCTCCATAATATTAACAATTATAGTACTTTCCCTATTTCAAAATAGATGTCTGTAAAACCCTTTGTACACAAATTAAAAGTGTTAAAAATAATATTACAATTTAAATAAAATTCTTATTCTATACATATTAAGCACATAATAGCTATTGGTTAGAGAACTTTCGAGAAGTAAGAAAAAAAAATAATTTTGAAAAGTTGTGTAATTGATTTAAAATAAATAAGGATAAAATGAGAAGAAACTAATCATTAATTTTATAAATATATACATAAATATCTATTTTGAAACAAAACAAAAAATTTTTATGAATATCTATTTTAAAACAGAGGGAGTAATTCATAAATAGCATCCAGCAAAATACTACTTCCTTTCATTCCATATGGATTTAAGGCCCCGTGATTCCCCCAAACAGCTCTTGGCCTTACCAGGTGGAAAATGCATCCTCATCTCCATTTAGAGATATTCCATAACAACATCTAGTTTTGCAAAATCAATTGACTTTCTAATCTAAATTTTGATCATTACCCATAATAAAAAAGCATATATTGTTAAGCGGAAGTCCATAACAACTCGTTAAGGGGTGAGGTAGGAAAACATTAACTAGTCAACTACTGTTTTATATGTTTGTGTAAGTCAAGCAAAGGCATTCAATTTGGAATGGAAGAAGAACCACAAATACGCAGCAGATTCAATCATACTTAAGAGTAAATGGAAAATACTACCTGTATTATCTGTTCCTTTCACCTAATATGTGTGTGTGTGTGTGTGTGTGAGAGAGAGAGAGAGAGCCCGTACTCATAGGTCAATTTCCCCTCGCTAGCTAGGCCCAAAAGTTGATCTATCGAGTTTCGGCATTCATTTACTTTTTCTGAAGTCATCAGTTTCTGCAACCAGAACCCTCTCAAGGAAAGGTCCTACAAACATGGGTCAAAATATCAAGAAACAGAGGTATACTACATTGAAAAGCCACAGACCATAATAATTTCTAAGCTTCCAGCAAGTACAAAATGCGGCATGCATTAGCCAATCTTTCACCAAAAGATATTTGGTCTTATATCCTAGTAAGACAGAAATATACTTCTACACCAAACATGCCGAAAGAATGAAACATGATAAGAGCATAAAATTGATGAGTTTGGTCTAATTACAATAAATATCTAACTAATCCAGTCCTTTAAAGTGTGTAAAATTAGAAACCTTATTTACCTAAACACTAAATACATGTTAATTCCAGAAGAAACTTTGTCAATCTTCTTCTGGGATGTATGTAACAGTTCGCAAACATTCCAAGAATCATCACAATATAAGAGCAAAACTAAGTTCTGCATGTATGCCATTTTATCAAGAAAAACATGGTGTAGTATCCTAATACAAGCTATATAATGCATAGTGAAAACAGGGACACCTAGATTACAGCTACTTCCTATAATTAATACACACAGTGAAAGCAAAAATCTAATAGTATTACCTTAAAAATGAAAGACGTAGTTGATACCGTTATTGGTTTCTTCGACATTCCCCCATATGTAACCATGGTACCACCTTGTCTGAAAAAGAGATCAATTTACAGTTGAAATTGTGCAAAATAAAACAAACCAAAGCAATTCCATATCTCACCTCAAGAACTTTAAAACCAAAGAAGCAGCATTCCCACCAACACAGTTAAATCCTAATGCAGGTTCAGGTATATTGGCCTAAAGCAGAACAGAGCCGTTAAAAAAGAAGCTTCTGAGGTAAAATTATCAAGACAGCAACCTAGGAAACAGTAAATTATGACGGGATTGAATATCAAATATACAAATCCAAAGAAGACCATCAACTCCAACATAAAAGGAGAGTACATGTTTATAATAATATAGACAGAATAAACATCTCCCTACTCGATAGTATCAACTACAATGAGTTGACATGTAATACCAGAAGACCTTTAACATTTTTCACTTCCAGCTGGCTCTCAGTATACACTTCATCAGCACCCAGTTTCTTGAGCTTTTCTTTTGCATCATCTGATCCTGCCCTGTAACAAGAGAATGGCAGCAAAATACAGTGATTGTCCTAAGAATGCACATTGTGGGGAATGCAAGTGATATGCATGCGATCAGCAATCTTAGGATAATAATAATTCAGTAGGACATCTCTAGGAATGATAAAGATGTGGAACACTAAACTAGGAAAAGATCACTTCTTGCGAAAAAAGATGGAAATGGAAAATCAATATGAAATATGCCTTCCACAGTAAGAGATTAACATTAAAATTGTGGTCCAAACACCATGCAGAAGTCTAACAAGACTAATTTGCAACTTTATGAAGTAAAATTTCTATTTACAGAAGTAAGATACAACAGGATGAAACCATGGGCCACAGCATAATGTTCCAGACACAAAGAATCCAAAAAAAAAAATTCAGTACCTGAAGAACTAAGTGAATAAGGGAATCATCAACAAATTATTACAGGGTTGATAGTCCAGAAAGCACCTGTCCCTTATGATATTAATGCTATGGATTCCTTGGTCACGAGCAAGCTGAATGATACACTGTCCCACAATACTTGTGGCACCATTTTGAACAATTGAATCTCCTGAGAATGTACATATCAATCAGGCATACACGGATATACAATGTTATGAAACACTGGATTTGGGCAGTACCTGATTTTAAATCGACAAAGTCATTTAGCATTCTAATGGCAGTCAAAGGGTTAACGGTAACAGTTGCAGCATATTCCATCGGAGTCCCCTTATCAATTTTGTGCCAGAAACTTTGCCCTTTTACAACATATGTCTGCCATGTTCCTATCCAGAAAGATGTACAGGAATCAACAGTGGATCATTCAAGTTCATCACAAACAAAGTATGAGAAATAGCATTTTAAAGGTTTTAGCCAAAAATATCCTGAAGCAAACAAATACTAACATAAATGAAGGTTTATACCAAGTGTATTGCTTATACCATGTTCCTATCCAGATAGAAGATTCATAGGCAGTATTGCTACTCAAAAGGCAAAGGGAGAGTGCATTGATATGTTTTATGTAGGCTGCAAGAGCTAATAGACTAGATATTTTGGAAGGTTGCAAAGAGCACCTCCAGTTCCTTATTGCTAATGCCAAAATGCAATATCAAATTTACTCAAGTGTGGAAAATGAACAAACGGGAGAAAGAACAAATGAATAGGAAAAAGGAGTATCAAACTGACACTATCTTGGCAAAATTAAAATGAGCAAAGAAAGTGAACCTGAAGAAGGAGGAGAAGGAATGACCCAATCGCCTGGAGAGATACCCTTAACTGCAGAGCCTACAGAATGTACTTCTCCTACCCCCTCATAACCACCAACTGCTGGCACAGGTGGCCTAACAGGATATACTCCTACAGATTAATGAGGAAAAAGGTAGTTTAATCAATGTGGTTTTGAATGTTTCTAATTCCAAATACATTTACAGATCCAATTATGAATCTATAAAGCCACCAATTTCTTTCTAGTTTCCTTTGCTTCACTGGATCAACTTAAAATGCTTAGGACTAGAGTTAAACTCCGGAAACAGAATCAAAAGACACTGCCAAGGCACTGGCACTTAGATATTTTTAATTATCTAAGAGATTTAACATCACACACTTGAAATGTTTAACCACCATCTGCATTCCTCTTTTCTTTATGGATTGCAAATCTTCTTTTAAACATAGTTCAGGGAAAGCCCTAAAATACAGATTAGATGAGAAAATGGTATCACTGAATTCCTAACTTACTAAATGATTTTCTGAAGCCCTATTTTTTATATACGTCAAACAAAAACTGAAATTTTAAAAGTTCTCTTATTTCTACCAATGTCACTCATACTTTCTTGGTCCTCAACCCCTCTGTCTGTGTGAACTTTCCCTAGCTCCCAAGGCAAAATTTCACCATTTTATGCGAATTATCAGTAAGCAAATGTAGCTCCTTTCACTCCAGATATGCACAGAAGACAAACAATTCCGATTAAGCAAACATTGAGTACATATTCTAATTCAGAAAATACACAGCAAGTAAATTCTCACATTCGCAAATTGTTACAAGTTAATACTAAATTTTAATCAACAAAACGAAAAACGTAGACCTTCAATCCTATTGATGTCGGAGGGATTGATTGGAGCAGCAAGCATTCTAACGCACACGTCATCCTCCTTAATTTCCACTGGCGGCAGCTCTTTAATTCTGACGACGGTGTCGGGAGGGCCTTGCTGATCGTAGACGACAGCTGTGGACGGTGGAGACATGGCTGCAGCAGAGAAAGCTCGGACGGCGGTGAAAATTGAAGTACGGTGACGGACAAGCCGAGGCGACAACGCCGCAAACGGCATTGTTTCACGAAATAAGGCTTGTAGCCCTAGTAATCTCACTGTCGCCATGATCGTTTTTCAGTTCCAGCTGCAGAATGTGAGAGCTTAAGACAAATTCTACTATGGAAGTTTCAGGAGCTGATCTCAAATTGTCAAATTATTTTTTTTCTTTAATTCGTCGTTTTTTAATTGACTGTAATTTACTGGACCTCTTTCGTATGGCCCAGAGGCCAGAGTCCATACCTATCAGGCTTGAGAAGATAAGAAATTGGGCCTCTTTGGCCCGTATATGTAAGCAGCCTTCATCTTGAGGATGTAACAAGGCGATTTCGGGTATAAATGAATAAAAATTATACTGAAATAAATTTATTTAAATATAATAAAATTTATTAAATATATATAGTTAAGTTGAGGTTCAAGTGAGATTAAAGAGAAAAAATATAGTGTGTTGAAAATATATGACAGTTATTGAAAAATAAAAAATATTTAAATCATAATTATTTTAAATTAAGATAAAATTTTATATTAAAATGAATTAGAAAAAATCTCAATCCACTTACATTCAAAACAACAAATGTTTGGATTTTTTTTTTTTAGTTAATTACAAAAATCACCTGGAAGTAAAGGACAATTGTCACTGATGTTTTTAGAATCAGACCGGATATCGAGTCAAAAAATTTACTGATTCACAATTCAATGGTCCAATTATAATTGAACCATAATTGAACCGGTAATATTATAATTTAAAATTTAAATATATAATTATGTTAAAGAACAAAATTGATCAATAATATATAGTAATTCAAATCCATAAAGGCATAAACAATGAAATTGGGAGAAATTTACAATATTTTCTCTATTATTATGGACAGTTTTGAAAAACTTTAGAGAGTGGTGAATAAGGTTTTTGGCAAACTAGAAAAAAAAATAAAATCGTCTAATATATAGAATAATAATGATCATTAAGTTTCTTAGACCGACTTTATAGTGACAAAGAAAGTTATCCAAGAATTCTTTGAAATATATTCAGATTCAAACTAAAGAAAGAAATACAAAGCAGTCAGTAACATATGAAAGGAAATGAGACACAGAATGTATAGTGGTTCGATTTACCAATATCTACGTCTACTACTTTAAACTCACACTTAAGGATTTTCGACCAGATTTCTTTTACTTCACTTAATGAAATCAAACCGTACCACATACAAGAGAGGATCACCACATTTAGTTTTCTAAAACCTCTCAATCAAACACTCACATCAAAGTTCACCCCAAATGGATTTTACACCATAACCTTATACTATAAAGGAGATTGAATATTAATAGAACAGTAAAAGCTTACTTTTTGAGCAGATGTTCTCTAAGGTACAAAGCACAAACACTTTTACCTTTGACACAATATGAGTTCACTTTGAAACACTTGATAAAAGGAGATTTTTGTAAACTGTTGAGCAATAGTGTTTCTTAGAAGAATGTCATAAAAATCTGGTGTCTAATCTTGTTTAGAGGCTATTTATAGAATTAAAAGGTAAAGTACTAACGGCTATAAAATGGCTATAATTTTTCTGTTAAATTCACCCGTATTTTGGACTCAAGTTTTGGACGACGATGCATCTAAAAGGTAAGTCCAAAATGACACTTTTTCAGGCAGAAACATTTCAACACTATTTACAGGATTTTGGGCGAATCTTTTAGATGCGGAAATATCCAAAACTACTCAATCCAAAATTTTGAGATTTTCAAAACTTTGAAATCTTTTTCATTGTGTGCTTCGAGGTAGAAATCAATTGAATCAAAAGATAAAGAGACATAGGAATTAATAAGAAATACCTTAATAACACTTCATAATCTAAAGTTCTTCTATAAAGACTTCTTGGTATGCAACCCCGTATACTTTAAACTTCTTTTTGATCTTCCATACTTGAATTTCATTATTCAAGAGTTGCTTATCAATCATACTTGAATGCCTTAGAAGAATTGAGGTTAAACATGTCATATCACATATAGATTACACAAGTTAGTTCACATCAATGTTTGTCATAAGTCAAAATATAGGAGAAAATCCTTAGGGCTAACAAGTTTAATCCCTCTGTGTAACTTATTTCTTTTTTATGAATATATTATCTTATCTAGGGAGAGAGAGAGAGAGAGAGAGAGAGAGAGAGAGAGAGAGAGAGAACAGCTCAATTCGGTTGAACCGGCCAGTTTAACAATTTTCTGGTTGGACCAATCAGTTTTAAACGATTTGAACAAAATAAAACAATTTTAGAGAAAAATGGTTTAAAGCAAAGGATTGAATTGGTTTGGAGACCGATTCACGGTCCAATCAACAATCTAATCCAGTCCAAAAAATCATGATTGACACTTTACCTCATATACTCTCAATTTTGATAATTAACTCCATGTCTCCAATTTTCATTCAAATTATTTAGATGGGATTAGATAGAGAAACCAAAATATCTATATTGTCTCTCGAGTTATCTACTAACGTAAATATCTACTAAAAAAATAAATAACGAGTGTCAAATTAAAAATATAGATTTGTAAAAGAGTAAACTATTCTATTGACCCTCTAACTATTATAAAATTCAACTTTTACCCTCCAACTAAAAAAACGTAAAACGGTTTCTTAAATTTTCTAATCGTCCAAATCTAACCCTTCCGTCAGTTGACATGGTCATCTGACAATTTCATTAATTTTTAAAGGTATTTTAGTAATTTCACAAATTTTAATTAAAATATTTTATTATTTTATTCATTTTAAAATGTTTTGTTTTACTTTTATTATTATTATTCTTTTTTTTTCCTTCTTTCTCTTTTCTAATCTTTCCCTTCTTCTTCCCCTTTCTACCGACCACCGAGATTAAAGAGTTTCTACTAAATTGAATTGGTTACATTAACAGTGAATCCTAATTGGGTGTTGTTCTTGAATTCTTCACACAAACACTCAACATCGGTCTTTAGCATAGTTTTGAGCCTAGAATAGCATGCCCCTTCTGGCTTTTGCACTGCTACTGGTAACGAACGACAAGCAGTCTGCTATGGTCAACGCCAGATTCGAAGAGTCTACTTCAAGTGCCGGTGCTAACCGCAATGCCGATTCCACCATATTTAACAGCAAAACAAGCCCAACTAAGGAAAGTGTGATAGCAGTGTTTATCATCTTCTATGTGGCCATTCTCTCTCCTTTTAGTTTCTTGATTTCTGTGAAGCGAAATATGGGATTGAGAGTTCTGTTATGAGGGTCTTGAAGTTCAAAGCTGATCAAGATGGGGAAATGTGAGCCCTGACCCAACCCGTCATCGGGCCTTTTCTTTTTATGGATGTGTTGGTGGGTTTAGTCTATGTGTCTAGGGGTTATTTTAATAAAAGGGATAGTTTTGGAGTTATTTTACAATTAGATTTATAAGAAGGTTATTAGTTTAATAAGAAATATCAGTTACGTTCTAAGATTTAGCCTACGTTGTTTCTGGTAGATAAGAACACTCTCGCAGAGACAGTTTTGGAGAAAAGGGAAATCAGCGAGAGAGAAGAACTCAGTGAAGAGATTGTGCCAAAAGTTTCGAATCTAGGTAAGTCTTACGGTATTTGTTCTTTAGATTGGGTTAATTTTCCTTCAGGGATTGATTATTGTTGAATTGGGCATAAGGGTTTGATTTAGAGATTGGTTAGAAGTTTGGCAATTGATTGTGTTTTTTTATTCTTGTAGGTGGTTATATACATTGATTGTGGATTGGTTTGATCTCTGAATTGACTGGTCAGGGATTTATGATTTTCCTACGTTTTCGGACTTTCTAGATTTTGAATATCAAATTATGAACTTGTTGTCAATGAATGTTATTTTAGTGTTATTAAAACGGATTGAGCATGATGTATGTTTAATACTTTAAGTATCGTGGTTGTTTGGATGAATTGTGTAAAGTGAATTCTGTTTTAAATCAGTATTTTGTTATGGAATCGATGGATGCTTGTGATTGGTTTTGGGAGAATTCCTAATTTCTGTTATAAAGCCCCTGGATAGGGGGATACAATGCTTAATTTTCACTTACAAGGCCCTTGCTATGGGGATACAGTATCTAGTTTCAGTTCAGGCTCTTCTCCTAACAGTTCATTCGTTTTCCCGAATTGAATAGGTGCCGGTTGTATCATGTTTCTGCAATTTTATTTCTCTGGAATCGTTATCAACTTGTTGGGAAATAAAGATTTCTTTGATTTCTTCTTGAGAGATTTTCTTGTAATGTTTGATGTTCACACTTTGTTCTTGGAAATGCAAATCAACTAGCCATAAAAGAATTTCTTTCCATAAACGGAGAATTTGCTTTGAACGTTTTGTGAAGAATAGTTATTAGCAACATGCTCAATCCCAGAAAAACTATATTTTTCTTACTGAGCTGGTGAGCTCACCCTTTTATTACCACTTTGCAGGATATTAGTTAAAGGAAGAGGAGTTAGACGAGTGGTTTGAAGAAAATTTGAAATGATAGCTGATTG
This sequence comes from Voacanga thouarsii, assembly GCA_026120185.1. NCBI lineage: Eukaryota > Viridiplantae > Streptophyta > Magnoliopsida > Gentianales > Apocynaceae > Voacanga > Voacanga thouarsii. Next base: position 5,103,461 of record JANUWF010000982.1, read on the forward strand.
AAGATCTCTGAACCTCTGATTTATGTTACAAATCTTAGTTAGTTAGAATAATACTAGTTATGATGATTTTGATTATTTTTCGAATGTATTTGGGCGATTTCGCACTTTGAAGTTCAGTTATTATTTAGTCTGACTAAAGAGTTTTGAGTTATCTGTTATGTTCAGTTATGGGTTCGGTACTCTATTTTTAGGATATTGCCAGGTCATCTCCGGACTCGAGGCGTGACATTTAGTGGTATCAAAGAAATAGGTTTTGATTCTCTAAGTTCGAATTTTCAGTGAATTAATTAAGTTAGGAATTAAGAATCGCATTTAAGTTTGAATCATAAGATAGGTAGAAGTAAGAGAAGTACTTCTGGTTGTTTTGACTATTTATTGTTTTTATTTTATTTTATTATATTAGCACGCGCGTCTTAAAGAACTAACAATGGCAAGAGGAAATAGAAGAACGGTTCAAGAGGGTGTTGGTGACAGGGGTAAGGCAGTCACGCGAGCTCAGGGCCAAACTAATCGAGCAATTCGGGGTTCAAGTTCCCCCACCACGGTTTCAGCACCGTGTAAGGTTTTCGATGTACCACATCTAGAGGTCAGTCTGCCTCCACCTCCATCGTTTGTACCGCCGCCAGCCACTACAAGGCCATCCCCAACTTCTATGCCAACGAGAGTGCCCACTTTCGCCCCATCAGGTATGCTAGGGATTAGCACACCATCAGCATGCCTACAACTTTGGTTATGGTGGCTTAGGCAATACAAAGCCAGCAGCTTCTGCAACAGGAACAGATAAGAGTTTAGCAGGAGTAGCTTAGACTTTAGGATGAACAATAGCGGCTCCAGCGGGATTGAGAACGCAGGTATTAGAGTAATGATTTAAGAGCAAGATCATTATATAAACGTATGAAGAAAATGAGGCTCCCAAAATTTAATGTTGTAAGTGGACTAGATAGAGTTGAAGAGTAGATTAAGGAACTGGAGCATCATTTTGAGACCATAGAGGTCCCCGAGGAGGTCAAGCCGAATGTGGTTATTCCGTTTCTAGTAAGGGAAGCATTAAGATGGTGGAAAGTTGTGAAGTCTATCTACTGCCAAGGGGAGAAGCCATTCACTTGGGAAAAGTTCAGAGAGATCTTTTTAGAACAATTCTTCTCAGACACATTTAAGATGGAGAAGAAGAACCAATTCCTCAAACTAGTGCAGACTGAGCAGATGAGTGTGACGGACTATGCACTCCAATTTAATGCTTTGGGAAAATATGCTCCAGCTATCACGCGAGACCCTACCTCGAAGATGAACAGGTTTGTTCGAGGACTGCTGACAAGAATTAGAAGAAGACTGTTAACAATTAGGCCTAACAGCTATAAGGAGGCCTATTAGAGGAGTTCAAATATAGAGGTAGAATTCAGGTGGATGGACTCCAAGAAGGACAATAAGAGATCTAGATCACAATTTGAGTAGACGCAAGGCACCCGGTCTACAGTGAGTCAAAAATAGGGTCCTAGACCAGTACATAGCTTTGGTCAGAGTGTCACGTCAGGATTGCCTGGATTCCACTTGGGACAAGGACCTACGGCAGCACCACTGTTGGGATTCGTGGACTCCTAAACGCGGAAAACATCTACGAATCCCTCCCGAGGACCCAAGTAAACGATTAAGAAGATGTAAACGATTAAGAGTTACCTCCGGTTGCTTGTAATCGAAATCCTTCGATTACGGTTTGCGCTGTTGTACGTTCGACCCGAACAATCACCGGATCGCTGCGAGTATGCGAACGTCCTCTACGGATACACACCGCGAACTCACTCGATACCAGGGAGTGCTAGCGCCTAGGGTTTGAGAGGTTTTTTTTCTTTCTCTGGTAGAGAATGGCACGAATGTTCTCAACCGAAAAATTTGACTATCGAAAGACGGCTAGGGTTTTCTTAAAAAACCCTCGAACCTCTTAGAGTCCAACCCTAATCATATCTTATCATATTCTAATTTAAATTCAAATTAAATTAAAGCCGATATGATAAGATTCTGCCATTATCTCGGTAATTTAACTAATTATTTTACCGAGTCGATTCTTATAATCTGGATATCATCCAGATTCATCGAACTTGGTCACCGGAAAAATAACCTAACAAGTTCGCTTATTGTGTGACCCTATAGGTTCATTTAACACCGGCAGCGATGCCTAAATCGTATTTAAATGGCCCACAAGTTATAAGCGGTTTCTAGCAAAACATTATAACTATCCAGGTTAAATGAAGATCGGTGATCTCTTTGAACCAAACCATAATTTTATATTTAGTCCCTTTGTCACACGATATCCAGATTAAGCATAAGGCACGGAACATGTCATCCTTATTAAGCTTAATCAATTATTTCTTGATTTCATAGTAGACTGTTCAAACAAATGATATCAATATCTTAGATTGATATATTTGAGCACGACCATGCATTTTTAACGAGTCTAACTTATCAAGGGGCCCATGGATATCTCTCCCATAATTGAGAGGGACAAATTCCTTCACAATCAATCATATTCCTCTCCTTGATTTATTTTATATCCAACAGATAGTCTAATTTATTATCTCGGTTAAAGACAACTTTAGACAATGTCAAAATATAGAATTTATCAAGTAAGAAACTATGATGAATTTAGGTCGAATGACTTTCAATATTATTATGGCTAGAAAGTACTTATGACATATTCCATGAAGTACTCTCACAGTGGGTCATGTCCAATACAATGTTCTCTAACATTTATTTATGTCTTGACTCGATATCACAAATATCCATGGCCAGAAAAACATAGCCATCAAGTCACAAACATACTAATCTTAGTTTATTATTATTCCAATAATAATAATCGATCAGGGACAGTTTTAGAATAGTCATTGTATTCATTGTAGGGTTTTACTTTCAAGTCACGTACTTGATGACCAACAAAACAAAACTCACTATTCATGGAAAGGAAAGCCTCATATTATTATATAAAACATAATGACAATTGTATAAGTACAAATTGACTCTAGGGCATATCCCCAACAGCACCACCAGGTCTTATAGATTCCAGAAGAAGGGCAATGGCTAGTGTTCCAAGGTCAGTTATTTCAGGGCACCGTACTGATAGTGCTACAGGATCTACAACGTTCAACGCGAACTCAATTTGGAAGGATTGCATCACCTGTGGTAGAAAGCATCCAGGAGAGTGCAGATGGGCTACTGGAAGTTGCTTCAAATGTGGGAAGTAAGGTTATAAGATTGGTCAGTGTCCAAAGTTAGCTCAGGGACTGAGACAAGCAGCGGTCAATTCAGGGCCACCCAAGGCAGGGGGACAGCAACAGAGGTCCAATGCGCGAATGTTCGCCCTCACCCACGAGGAGGCAGATGCATCAGATGATGTGATGACAGGTACCGTTCTGATTAACTTAATGCCTACTGTGGTATTATTTAATTGTGGTACATCTCATTCATTCATATCCCATTGATTTGCTAAGACCCTCAAGACAACCCCTACATACTTAGTTGATTCCTATAAGGTGTCTGTTCCCAATGGAGGTGTTAGTCTCTAAGCTGGTTCATAAGGGGTGTCGGGTGAGTATTAATGAGGAGGAGTTAGAGGCTAATCTGATACAAATCAACATGGTGGACTTTGACGTCATTTTGGGTATGGATTAGTTAGCTAAGAATCATGCCTTGATAGATTGTCGAGAGAAGAGAGTACAGTTTGCTATTTCGGGTAGAACAGCTTTTCATTTTCAGAGTAAGAGAATAGAATAGGGTAAGAAGTCTATTCCAGTGATTTTTGCAGTTAGGGCTCACAAAAACTTGTAGAAGGGGTGTGAGATGTATCTGGCATATGTGATTCATACGGAGAAGTAGGAACCACTGATAGAGGATATTTTTGTTGTCAACGAGTTTTTGGATGTATTTTCAGAGAATTTGCAAAGTGTGCCACCAGAAAAGAAAGTCGACTTTGAGATCAACCTTATACCAGGAGCAGAACCGATCCAAAGCTCCATACAGAATGACTCCAACATAACTAAGAGACTTTCTTGGGTATGGATTGGTTAGCTAAAAATCATGCCTTGGTAGATTTTCGGGAGAAGAGAGTGCAGTTTGCTATTTCGGGTAGAACAGTTTTTCATTTTCAGAGTAACAGAAGAGAGCAGGGTAAGAAATCTGTTCCAGTGATTTTTGCAGTTAGGGCTCACAAGAACTTGCAGAAGGGGTGCGAGGCATATCTGGTTGATGTGGAGAAGCAGGAGCCATTGATAGAGGATATTCTTGTTGTCAACGAGTTTTTAGATGTATTTCCAGAAGATTTGCCAGGTATGCCACCAGAAAAGAAAGTCGACTTTGAGATCAACCTTACAACAGGAGCAGAACCGATCCAAAGCTCCATACAGAATGACTCCAACAAATTGAGAGAATTGAAGACTCAACTTTAGGAGTTGTTGGATAAGAAATTCATCTGACCTAGTGTTGGGATATATGCCCTCTAAAGTAGTTTTCCCATGTAATTATTAATTTTATTACTAAAATAATTTATTCTCAAAATTTGTTTGTGAATTTACATTTTATTTGTGCATGATTTACATTTAAAAATGACCCATTATGTTTAAGTAAGTGATCTATGTGAATGGTGATTTTTCACAGTAAGGTATGGATTACGGGTTACTTAACACATAAACATTTGTTCTTAACTGATTGATAAGAGTGGGAATCTCATCATGTTTAAGTTATTGTGTTATGAATTTCAAATGGGGAATGGCTTACCTTTAGCCAGTAAGTAGTCCATTCACTTCATAACATGAGTGTATTTTGAATACGTAGAATATGCCCGTAATAGTAGTTTCTAAAAGTACTATTTAGAAGAAACCCAGACTATTACTGCTATAACGTAAAATAATACTCTACCACTTGAGTATGAGTTAGTAGTTTGACGAAACTGGAAGTATGTATTTTGATATGTTGTAGTTGAGGTTCTTTTGTAGAGCCGATATACTTGTATATTGGGTATATGTAACTAGTTAGTTAAGACAAAGTTATGCAAGATAATTTTTGCACTATATCGTCCCTTGTGACTATTCGAATGATCTAAATATCCAAGACCCTGAAGAATATGACTTGGATATTTGCTTTAGGGTAGTTCCCTTGCAAAGTGAAAACATTCTAAGAGTCGTGGATTATTAGATTAGAGGTCTAAGGATGGTAGATGTCTTTTAGAGAGGTGTTAGTACACTCTTCCTCTCTAAATATACGGCGATGCGTAGAGGAGTATTTTAGTCATTACATCTGTAGGTCATAGACTTTGCTAACACAGCATTATCCTTATGGTCATAATATTTTCTTATGGTGATATTAGAAAATATTTAAAATGTAAAATATAACTATTTATATAGTAGGGGTATTTTAGTCATTTTAGTAGTTAATGTGATGTGTCTTTTGGTCCCTGGAATAGCCTTTAAGTCCTGACAGATTTAATTAAGAAATTGGTCTTGATAATTATGGATTTTATTTTATTTAAATAATCTGATTTATTATTGAACTAGAATAAAATAAAAGGCCCAAGAGAGAGTATATATTTTATCTAGTTTAATTGGTTAATTAATTATTCAGGGCCCAAGGCCTAGATTGAATAATTAAAAAATTAACCTAGGTATAACTGGATAAAATACCTGATATTTTATATTGGTCTATTTGGGTTTGTTAATTATTTATTATACTGTTTTATGAAATCCCAAAAATACATAATTGAGGCTTACTATATATGGGCGTTCAAATCCAAGAGTAAATAATTTTATTTGGCCCAATAGATGAGACCAAGGATTAAAAAAAAACAACAACAACAAGGTATGGATCCTGCATTGTTTGGTGGGTAAGGATAACAAAAAGAAAAAGTTTTTTGTTTCACTGTCTCAGGCACTCTCTGATTTTGAATCAAAGAACCAAGGCCATTTTTCTATCCGAAAAAAAGCTTTCACTGGCGGTTGTTAAGGCAATGATCATATTTCAGAAGCTCAAAAGCTTCGCATGAATGAGAAGAAGCAAAGGCTTGCAAGAGTGCAACTGGAGTTTTCAGTGGGAGAACCAGTAGTTTCAAGCATTCAACCTGAAGTAGTCTAAATATCTTCTTCGATGCCGATAAGATCATTTAAACGTAGAGGTATTATAATTCTTAAAGCTTCTGTTGCCTCTATTTTGATATTATGCATGCTTCTGTGTTTATTTTTGCCGTACATTACTTTCATCCAGTGTATCATCGTGGGGCGTGCCTGTCTTATTTGTGACGAAGATGGACGGTAGTATGAGGATGTGTATCGACTATTGGGAATTGAACAAGATCACCGTGAAGAATAAGTACCCGTTACCGAGAATTGATAACTTGTTTGATCAGTTGAAGGAAGCTAAAGTTTTCTCCAAGATAGATTTGCGTTTGAAATACCATCAATTGTGTATTAAACCAGAGGGCATACCAAAGAATGCATTCAGGACTCATTATAGGCACTACGAGTTCTTGGTTATGCCTTTTGGCTTAATTAATGCACCGACAGCATTCATGGAGTTGATGAACATAGTGTTTAAGGATGAGTTGGATAAATTCGTAATAGTATTCATAGACGACATCTTGGTATATTCACCATCAGAGGAGGTTCACCGAGAACATCTAAGGGTAGCTTTGGAGAGACTCCGGGAACAAAAGTTATATGCTAAGTTCAGCAAGTGTGAGTTTTGGTTGAGGAGCGTCACCTTCTGGGTCATATCATCTCTGAGAAAGGTGTGTCAGTAAACCCTAAGAAGGTTGAAGTGATAATGGACTGGTCGAGACCGACTACGACCTCTAAGGTTAGAAGCTTTTTAGGACTAGTTGGTTACTATCGGAAGTTTGTGGAGGACTTCTTGAAGATTGCCACTCCATTGACCCAACTGACACAGAAGAGAGTCCAGTTCAAGTGGAGTGAAGCTTGTGAGAAGAGCTTTCAAAAGTTAAAAAGAGCTTTTGACTTCAGCACCGGTGCTAGCATTACCAGCAGAGTCAGGAGGATTCACCATTTATAGTAACACCTCAAAGAATGGATTAGGTTGTGTACTGGTATAAAATGGTAAAGTGATATCTTATGCTTCTCATCAATTGAAGCTGTATGAACAGAACTACCTTACGCATGATTTGGAGTTGGCAGCAGTGGTATTTGCTTTGAAGATTTGTAGATATTATTTGTATGGGGAGATATATAAGGTTTACACGAATCATCAGAGTCTGAAGTATTTGTTCATATAGAAGGAACTCAACATGAGACAACGATGATGGTTAGAACTGCTCAAGGACTATGACTTGAGGATTCACTGTCACCCAGTGAAGGCTAATTAGGTTGCTGATGCTTTGAGTAGGAAGAAGTTAGAAATTTTGGTAGCCATGCTCATAGACTAGGATCAATTGATTAAGGACTCTGAGAAACTGGAATTGGAAGTAGTTCGACCAACTACAGGTATTATGGTCGCCTTAACAGCTAGATCATCATTAGTAGAACTTATTAAGGAAGCTCAGTTGTTGGATGTCGAAATGGAGAGGTTGAGGGCAGCAACTCTTGGAGGGGAACAACTAGATTTTGATATACATGAGGATGGCAGCCGCCTACGCTTTCATGGTAGATTATGTGTTTTTAAGGATGAGTCCTTGAGGGCTGAAGTATTTAAGAAAACGCACAACACAAAACTCTCAATTCACCCAGGAGGAACCAAAATGTACAGAGATCTCAAAAGGAACTTTTGGTGGAATGACATAAAGCGGAGCATAGCTGATTATATTTTTAAGTGTTTGGTGTGTCAGTAAGTCAAGGCGGAACATCAGAGGCTAGTAGGGTTATTGAAACCTCTGGAGGTTCCTGTATGAAAGTGGGAGCATATTACAATGGATTTCGTGGTTGGGTTACCCAAGTACAAGATTAGAAAGGATACTATCTGGGTCATAGTGGACCGATTGACAAAGTCTACTCACTTCTTACCTGTAAAAGTGACTGCTTCTATGGAGGAATTAGTCCAGATGTACATGGATGGGATTGTCCGATTACACGGAGTGCCAGTGAGTATTGTATTAGACAGGGACACCAGGTTTGTATCACGATTTTGAAAGAGTTTTAACGAGGCAATGGGACGACTATCACTCTCAGCACCGCGTTTCATCCTCAGACTGATAGGCAATCAAAGAGGACGATTCAAACTCTAGAAGACATACTTCAAGCTTGTGTTTCAAATTTTAAAGGTAGTCGGGTGGACAGCTTGATATTAGTAGAATTTTCGTATAATAATAGTTATTAAACTAGCATTAGGATGGCTCTGTATGAGGTACTGTATGGTCGGAAGTATAGGTCACCAGTATGTTGGGGTTCTGTGGGTGAAAAAGCTATACTTGGTCCAGAATTAGTACAATTAGCATATGAGAAGGTGCAAGTGATCCGGAAAAGATTAAAAGCAATTCAGGATCGTTAGAAAAGTTAGGCGAATAGCAAACGGAGGCCTTTAGAATTTCAATGTGGAGACAAGGTGTATTTAAAAGTCTTTCCTACCAAATGTTTGATACGGTTTGGCAAAAGTGGGAAGTTGAGTTCGCGATACGTGGGACTATATGAGATACTTAAGAGAGTTGGTGAATTGACTTACCGGTTAGTATTGCCATCGGTATTGTCTAGAATTCATAATGTATTCCATGTATCTCAATTGAGAAAGTATGTGTCGGATCTAAGTCACGTGTTGGACATATTGCCTGTACAAGTGCGAAAAGATTTGACTTATGATAAGGTGCCAGTAAGGATTGTGGATAGGAAGTTGTAGGTTCTAAGGCGACGAACCATCCCATATGTCAAGGTACAATGGTCCAATCACTCAGAATGTAAAGTAATTTAGGAATTAGAAGATGAGGCACGTCAAAAGTATCCATATCTGTTCGATAACTTAGGTATGTAAGTTTCGCGGATGAAACTTTTCATAATTAGGGTGGAATGTGAGCCCCAACCCAACCCGTCATTGGGCCTTTTTCTTTTTATAGATGTGTTGGTGGGCTTAACCCATGTGTCTATGGGTTATTTTAGTAAATGGGATAGTTTTGGGGTTATTTTCCAATTAGATTTATAAGAGGATCATTAGGTTAATAAGAAATATAAGTTACGTTTTAGGATTTAGCGTATGTTGTTTCTAACAAATAAGAACACTCCTGCAGAAACAACTTTGGAGAAAGGGAAAATCAGCGAGAGAGAAGAACTTGATGAAGAGATTGTGCCGGAAGTTTCGAATATAGGTAAGTCTTACGGTATTTGTGCTTTGGATAGAGTTAATTTTCGCTTAGAGATTGATTATTGTTGAATCGGACGTAAGGGTTTGATTTGGGGATTGGTTAGAAGTTTGTCAATTAATTGTATTTTTGAGTTTTTGTAGCCAGTTGGATATATTGATTGTGGAATGTGGATTGGTTTGATCTCTGAATTAACTAGTAAGGGATTTATGATTTTCCTGCATTTTCTGACTTTCTAGTTTTCGAATATCAAATTATAAACCTTTTGTCAATAAATGTTATTTTAGTGTTATTAAAACGGATTGAGCATGATGTATATTTAATGTTTGATTTGGGGATTGGTTAGAAGTTTGTCAATTAATTGTATTTTTGAGTTTTTGTAGCCAGTTGGATATATTGATTGTGGAATGTGGATTGGTTTGATCTCTGAATTAACTAGTAAGGGATTTATGATTTTCCTGCATTTTCTGACTTTCTAGTTTTCGAATATCAAATTATAAACCTTTTGTCAATAAATGTTATTTTAGTGTTATTAAAACGGATTGAGCATGATGTATATTTAATGCTTTAAGTATCATGGTTGTTTGGATGAATTGTGCAAAGTGAATTCTATTTTAAATCAGTATTGCGTTATGGAATCGATTGATGCTTGTGATTGGTTTTAGGAGAATTCCTAATCTCTGTTATTGGCTAAGGGGATATAATACATAGTTTTCAGTTATAAGGCCCTTATTAGGGGGATACAGTACCTAATTTTAGTTCAGACCCTTTTTCTAACGGGATATAATAGTCAGGAGCTGATATCAGTAAACCAGAACTTTCCCCAAGCAAGTTTCGAATTCTGAAGTTTTGTTATGTAATCAGTTATGTTTTGGTGTGTGTGAGTTCAAGTATGTTTTTGTTCAAAATGGTGGTTGATTGTGTTCTTTTTCTTGTTTCCCTTGAGAAGTACCAGGAGCCTTGTAAAACCTGAGTTTTGGCCAATATGTGCTCTACTTTTACACAGTTTTCATACTAATGTTTCACTTTCTCGAATTGAACCGGCACCACCTCACTCATTAAACCCGGCACTGGCTGCACTCTGTTTACAATCCATTCATTTTTCCTGAATTGAACCGGTGCCATTTCTTTCCTTTGTACCGCTGCCAATTGTATCCTGTTTCTGCAATTTTGTTTCTTTGGAATCATTATCAACTTGTTGGGAGTTAAAGATTGCTTTGATTTCTTCTTATGAGATTTGCTTGTAATGTTCAATGTTCACATTTTGTCCTCAGAAATGTAAATCAACTCGCCATAAAGAATTTCTTTCCATAAATGGAGAATTTGCTTTAAACGTTTTGTGAAGAATAGTTATTAGCAACATGCTCAATCCCAGAAAAGCTATATTTTCCTTACTGAGCTAGTGAGCTCGCTTTTTTATTATCACTTTGTAGGATATCAGTTAGAGGAAAAGGAGTTAGATGAGTGGTTTGAAGAAGGTTTTGAGTGATAGCTAATTGAAGGTCTCTGAATCTCTGATTTATGTTACATATCTCAATTAGTTAGAATAATACTAGTTATGACGATTTTGATTATTTTTCGAATGTATTTGGGAGATTTTGCACTTTGAAGTTCAGTTATTATTTAGTTTGACTAAAGAGTTTTGAATTATCTGTTATATTCAATTATGGGTTCAGTATTCTACTTTTAGGGTGTTGCCAGGTCATCCCTGGACTCGGGATGTGACAGGAGGAGGGTCATTTAACCTGATCAAGTAAACGCCTCGAGGTCGTCTTCAGATGATAGGATCGAGATGTGTCAATTTCATGCGAGCTTGGAAATTTGTTTGAACAACTTGAAAATAAGGAGAAGTCGTCAATGACAACTGATATCATCTTTCAAATCTAATTATTTTAGGAACAAACCACAAAGAGAGAAAAGTTTTGAATGTTGATTTTTAGGTGGATTTTAAAGAGAAAATGATTCTAGATAACTAAATATTTGCCTTGTAGCTAAGAAAATGATTCTATTCCGTTTAAAGATTTGTAATTGTGCCTTTACTGTTCGCCGAAATGTAAGTGATTGGAGGGGAGGAGAAGAAGGAAGAAGAAGAAGAAAACTAAAAAAAAAAATGAAAAATTAAAATAATGTTTTAAAATAAATAAAAATATAACAATATTTTAATTAAAATTACTAAAATTACTAAAATACCCTTAAAAATTAATGAAATTGTCAATTATCCGTTGGTCAACTGACGGAAAAGTAAGATTTGGATGATTAGAAAATTTAAAGAACTGTTTTATACTTTTTTTTTTAATTAGAAGATAAAAGTTAAATTTTACAATAGTTAAAAGATCATCAAAATAGTTTACTCTTTTTAAAAAATAAATTTATTACTTTTGATATATAACTTCTTGTTACTAGAGAAACTCATCCATCATCCCGAGTAAATCCAAAATACTAAAGGTGCACCATATCACATTGTATAATGCATGCAAGTCAAGATTTTTTCTTCCTTTTGAGTAGGATTCCACCCCCATAAATAAAGCTATATGATATTTTACCCACGGTAAGTTTGCAAGTGGTGCTGGAAAGTACAAGTTGAGCGCTTTATTCAAATTTTTAGCGCTCTAGGTGGGTTGGTGTACTTTTGGACCCAAAAAACCAAAAAAGAAGAAATTAAAAATATAGTGCCACCAAACTCTGGTCAAGCCTACGATATTTCCAAATCCTCAACCCCTTTTAGCTGTTAAATATTATTCCTTTATTCCCAATAAAATTAACTTATTTACTATTTTAAATTATCTTAAAAAATTTACTTATTATTTTAGATTATCTTAAAAAATTTGACATTTTTTTTAAAAGAAATTTTTTATTATATAATTTATTATAAAATAATTAATATACCTCACATATATTATTTTTATATATTTAAATTTGATATAAAATATTATGAGATCCATATATTTCTTATTTTTATTATACTATATTATATTATATTATTATTCTATTTTAATTTTTATTTTAATATTAAATATCATATTAAGTCAATCTTTATCAATTTTAATGAGATAAAAAGAATATCTAATTTACTGTAGAGTTTGACCAATTGATCGTCGGTGGAAATCTTTTCTTCCTGTAAAGGGCTATCGTGGCTTGACGGCCTAAAAAACAGAGCAATAACGACGACGTTGCGTAAAAGATATGGGCAGCCAAATTTTACTTGCTACTTTAACAGCTGTGTTTTTTGTCGGTGTAAATTTCTCACATCTAAGATCGTGTTGGTATGACGAGGGACTCCCTCGGAATTAGAAATTGAGAATCATTATATATATATATATATATATATATATATATATATATATATACTAAATAATTTTTCAAAAAAATTTTAAAAAGATGAAAGATAAAATTTAAAAAGAATATATTAAAAAATATATTTATAAATTTTGAAAGGTAGACGCAACTCCCATCCTGCTTGCTTGGTTCAATTATTGGATAAAAGTATATTTGATAATTTAATTAAATATTTAAAACTAATTGAGTTTTAAATTAAGTATATTAAACAACGAATAATATTAAGTGATTGATTAATTAAATATATTTGATAATAAATTTTTATTATTAATTAATTAATTAAGACAAAATTTTGTTATTTAAATTTGAATTTTAAATATATTAAATATTTATTTAATTATTAATATTTTTATATAAAATATAATATAAAAATAAGTTATAATTAATTTAAATTTTAAATTTTAAAATTCAATATCCAAACTTTAATTTTAATAATTCAATACTTAAATATTTAAAATTTAATTTTATTAAATAAAACATAATACAAGTTATTATTGCAAATTATTTTGTATGCAAGGGTCATTGGCATTGCGCTACAGTAGAATGACCTGCTATCCATCACATACAAGTAATTCACATCATTGTCTCATCTCATGAAGGGCCAGACAAAAAGGTGGTCGAGATGGCAATATGTCTTGTGATTGAGGAGATTAGGGACTAAATTTTAGATGTATTAAAAAGATTGAAAGATCGAAAAATATTAAATATATTTTTATTTTTAAATTATAGTCACTTTTAAATAATTTGCAAAGAATTTTTTAATATTATTTATAAAGTTGAAGAGACAAAGATTAAATTATCTTTATTGGACCGATTAATTTGAAAATTGATAATCAATTAATGTTATAATTTAGTGGAGTAATAATTGAAAAGGATATAAATGAAAAAAATAATAAATATATTTTTATTTTATAAAATAATAAAAAATTATAGATAAGAAAAAGAGTGTCAAATTTTTAATTATTTAGTTATTTATTGTGTCGTCTACTCTTCTTTTTCGAGGAGTGGGAGGGGGGGGGAGGGGGTGGAGTATTTTCTAAATAAATTAAGGGCATGCTAATATAACTCTTTCCACCAGAATACTACTTTAAGTTTTTTTTTTTTGATGAATTTAATTAATAAAATAAATTTATTTATGAAATATTGACAATTCTATTATTAACTTAAAATAGATAGCAATATTAATTGAATTTATAAATTATTTATAAAATTTAAAATCATACTTATATATTTTAACTATTCTTTTTTTTTTTTGCCTTAATAGTACGTTTTGGGTACAACTCTTAATTGTTATATTTAAGTCAAATATTCACACACTAGGATGTTAGCTTAATGGGGAATAACTATTCCTTTGAGGGCTACAATGGTATTCCAGTAATAACTAGGATCGATGAATGATAAAGTTAACTTTATTGTTTTTTGTCTACCGTTATCATTATTAATTAAAAAATTTCTTATTATTTCAATACGCGTTATTGTTCCAAATACGTGTTATGATCCTAACCAGTCAAGTATTAAAATAATGATAAATATTTATGATTAAAAAAATATATTTTTTATTCAAATTAGACTATACAAAACAAAATTAGTCTTAAAAAATGGAAAAAAAAAACATATATATGTTTCTTACTTTTATTTTTATATAGTTGGTATCATTGAACCAAACTTGCTATAAATTCCATCAATTACATCATAGGTTGGTAGCATATCAAAATCAGTGAAAAAAAAAAATCGCTATCGTCTCTATTTAAAATATCAATAATGTATGTTTTGTATTTTTTTTCATTTGAATCTTTATCTTATTTACTATAATACTTCAACATATTATCACATTTTAAGTTTCGAATTTCTAAAAGAGATGACAGTTATTTTTCTTATAGTTAAGAGTTTTTCTTAAATAAATTCTTTAATTATTTCACAGAAATTTTAAATAACAATTATTTTAAGACAGAGGAAATAGAAACTGCAAAAATGACAGTGTAATTCTTATGATAAGGACTAGAAAAATTAAGTATATATGTGAAAATGTTGGTTATTTAATAGCCAACTTTTCATTAAAGTATGTCCATGTTGTAAATAGAGCTACATTAATGAATTAAAATTTTCAAGTTTTGGATTTCCATAGTTCTTTCACTCAAGTGAAAAGTTACATCTTGCTGGCATACACATTTTTGTTGAATTTTGGATGCAATCCCACATTCATACAAACAAATACTACTCAAAGTACCAGAAAATAAATTTAACAATCTAAAATTCAACATGAATGTGGGATTGAGTAATTAGGTAATTATTTAAAACTATGAGTACTTAATCTTGTAATGTTACCAGTTCATTTCAAAATAGATATTTATGAAACTTTTTGCATATAAATTAAAAGTGTTGAAAATATTATTACTTTATCCGTCCCAAATTATCTATCTCATTTAATAGATTACGTAGATATTAAAATATGTAGTTTTTTTTTAGTTAATTAAATATTTTATTCTATTTTTACTCTTAAAATTCAATTTATTCTCTCCATTTCTCTTTCTATTAAGTACTTAAGTTCAATAGTTTTGATATATTCTAAGTTGCTTATTTCTCTTGTTATTTAAATGAAATCAGCTTGTTGGGAAATAAATTATTCAATTTATTTAGAAAATAGAGTGCTATTAAATGAGAGCAACTTTGAAATGTTATATCTTAATTTCCTAAAGTGACATAAAAATTGGAATAAAGATTAGACTAGAAATGGGATAGATAATTTGGAATGGAGGGAGTACAATTTATATAAAGTTTTTGTTCACCCGACAGTTATTGGTTGGTGAAAATTCTCAAGAAATAAGAAGAGAAAAGAGTTTTAAGGAGTCGTGTAATTGATTTAAAATAAATATAGGTAAAACAAGAAGAAATTAATCATTAGTTATATGAATATGTACATAAATATTTATTTTAAAATAAAATAAAATAATTTTGTGAACATTTATTTTGAAATTAAGAGGGTAATAAATTAATCAACGTAAGCACATATATATATATATGTGTGTGTGTATATATATATATATATATATATATATATATATATATATATATATATATATATAAAGAGGATATTGTGTTAAAAATGTTGACACTCATTCTCATAGCACAAAAAGGGTCGATCATTGTTGCCAATGTTGTGTAAAAGTCGAATTAAAACACAAAGGTTGGTCTAATCTGTCATTTTCATCAACAACTTATCCTTTATCATTGACTAAACGTGATTAAGATTTTCAAATCTTAATTAATATTTCAAATTATTGATACAAATACACGTGTATATTCATTTATCACCACCTTATTATTAGTTAATCAAATCTCTAAATCCCAGTACTTAGTTTACTAATATACTAGCAACGGTTGAAAAGATAAGCAACTGTTAGGTCTATCTGTCTTGAACACTACTCACCAATTAGTTCAATAGTTTATCCTAAGATTCCCCTTCCAAAAAGGCCAAACCTTTCTTTTGTTATCAAATAATTCATCTATTTTTAGAATAATAATAATTAAATAGCAGGATAATTTATTATTTGATTATTTATTATTGATTGATCTCAGCAAACCGTTAGTAAAGGTCTCATTGGTGAAACTCTATCTAAATATCTAATCACTGGGACTTTGTAGATTCATTCAATGAGATTATCAAATTCATTTTGGTTTCTAGTAGAAAGGAGACAAGGAAAATATATCTGTCCCATGAGATGTACTTTTTCAAATATAATTTTTAACAAGTCATGGTTACTTTAATCTTTATATATCATTTATATTATAAATTGTACCTCTTGAAATTGTTTAACTATTTAATATACGTATTTTTCTGTTATATAAAATGTGCCTGTAATTATAGTTAATACAATTGTTTTTCTTAATATTTTACTCATCCATTCTTTTATTTAATGTCTCATATTACTAATTTATTTTTGGAATTATGTAAATTTAACTTCTTTTATTTATAATTCCCTTTTCCCACTAGAATAATTAATTTTTTGTTAATACTAAAAATATTTGTTGATAAAGATATATATTAAGAGCTAAGAGCTTATTTGGTAATTAATTAAATACTTAAAAACAATTAATTAAATAAATATTTATTTTATTAAGTACGTTTAATAACAAATAATATTAAATATATTTGATATTAGATTTTTATTATCACTTAATTATTTAAGATGTACTGAAATCTTGTTGTAAATTTTAAGTGAAATAAAAGTTACTTAATCTAAAGTATAAATATGTTAAATCTTTATCTAAGTAGTAATATTATTTTATATTTAATTTAAATTATAATAAACTATCATATACAATTAATTCATATTTTAAATTTAAACTTCAAATTTTAAAAGTCAATAATTAAATATTTATATTACAATTTTCAAATTTTAATTTTATCAAATGCCAAAACTAAAAGTGTAATTAAAAAATTGATATATTAATTACAATTTAAGAAAGAAAATAAAGTGGATCCATATTTGACAGAGAAAGTAATATATATATATATATATATATATATATATATATATATATATTTTATGAGTGGAATATTATTGAGCTATTAGCTCAAGGTTCCCAATTCTCATTTTCCTTTTTTTCAACTTCAAAATATGGAATTCATATTCAGATTTTTTTTTCTTTTTTTCCAATATATTTTCTGAAAATTCTCTGACTTTTGCTGTGAAATTTTCTTGGGCAGAATTTAAAACCTTGCTGTGCAATGCATTAAATATTGCTTCAAAATATCAAAGGCATTAAATATATGTCCTCAATTGCCATACGTCAAAACCTTAGAGGCTCACCTTTCGAAGTCAAAATTTCCTTAAGTCGTGAGACAAAGGAAATTAAAAACCACCATCGATTTACTGCCCACCTGAAGACGTGTGGGTCACTGTTTGATAAACCGTGCGTCATAACACCGCCGATGAACCGCAACCGGATGGCCCACTTACGAACAAATCTTTAAATCCAACGGTTACCAACGAGTCTGTGATACTACTGTATTATTTAAGTTTTCACCGACTGGTGAACAGAAATTATTCTAGGAGTGCCAAATCAGCTACACACGCTTCCCCCAGATGCGAAACTTCCACTCCTTCCATTTCGATGGCCAAAGTCATCAATTGACAAAAAAGTGCCCACAATAGTGACGTGGCAGTTTCTCCTTTGATTTACCGTTGAACGCAGGTTACAGGTGATTGAACCTTTTTTTTTGGAAGGGGAAAATAAAAAAGAAAAGAAAGAGGAAAATTATTAGGCAATGCAAATTCGTATAAGGCTGAGCTCTGTGTATCTCTTTGCGTGTGTTTCTCTCTACAAAACTTTGTCCGAGTTTTGTTAACTCCTGTTGTTTTCTGTTTTGGGTTTCTCTTTCATGTGGAGGAGGAGAAAAATACGTATAGAGATATAGATAAATACATTTTATATATATAGGTGCTGAGATATATCATATCACAGTGTTATAGAGAAGAAGAGGAATGGGTTGTTTTGGATGTTCAGGAGATTCATCAATCAAGAAGACACAGAAAAAGAGAGATAATAACAATAACAAGAATAGGAATTACTGTAGAGGAAATGATCAAACACAGCCTGTAAAAGGTGTAAGCTTTTTCCTGACTTGATCGTACCTTTGTCAAGAAAAACATATTTGCTATCTATGGTTAGTTTCGATTGAGGAATGCTTAGTTTTCTTTAATTTTTTTTATTTAGAAGTGGTTCGTTGAAACCGTAAATGATTAAATTTCATCCAATGATCTTATGTGAGTTGGGCCGTGATTTTTTTCTCTCCCTTCTCTGTCTCATTGATTTTCTCACAGTGAATTTGCATGGTTGATGGTTCTAGTTTCCGTTTCTTTTTCTTGAGATTTTTAGACCTGATTTCGTATGGATTCTTTTAATTGTAAGGTTCGTCAGTAATTTTGGAATTCCCAGCACTGGTTTACCAATTTGCAGTTGATGGGTCTGTCACTGTCCTCTGCTTCTTCTTCTATATGCTTGTGCATGTTGTTTTGAGTGAGTGCTCGTTTGAAACGAAAGCAAAATTCTTGATTCTTCTCAGAAAAAAGGCCGGATTATGATGTTGTTGATTAATGTCCATGTTGAATTCATTAAAGTTAGAATTCGATTAGTATTCGTCAGTGGCAAGATGTCTAATCCACATCAATTGCAGATATCATTTCGATGGGGTCTTTGTTGGGTTTTGAGTGTTTCTGGGAATGGTTTGAACCGTGATTATTGTCTGCTTTACAGGATGGTACTATGGACAATTCCATCTTTACTTCTTTCTTTGAATTTTGTCTTTTCCTGGTTGTTTGGCTTTTAGATTTGCCAAATAATTATCGTTATCAACTGTTACCACTTTGCTGAGAATTACAGAGGACTAAAAATTTTGCCTTTATACTGCCCATGTGCTCCTGATGTCTTGTTCTCCTCATTTTCTCGATGGGTCTTTCAAACCCACTTATTGTTTTGGTGCTTCTCCGTGCTTTGCGGTTTAGACTCACCGGAAGGAAGTCCATATAAAGGCGTGAAGGAGGATATGAAGAACACAAATCAATCTGCATCGGTAGAGGAGTTGGATGCGAGTAAGAGGCCTCCTGGTAATGGAGCCACTAATAACCCCAAGTTGCGGGCATTCCGATTTTCTGAATTGGTGACTGCTACAGAGAACTTCAACTCGGATAATTTTCTGGGCGAGGGAGGATTTGGCAAAGTTTACAAAGGCTTCCTATCCGACACTAGTCAGGTCAGTTGCGTTTGTAGTTTCCCTTGAAGCTGGAAAATTATGAATCAAGTGGTACTTATAGCAGGGACTCCCCTGAATTATCTAGGTAATTAAACATATATTTTCCATAACCTGGTGCTCATTTGAGTGTGTTATTTTTATCCTTCATTTAGATTGTAGCCATAAAGCAGCTTGATCACAATGGATGTCAAGGGGTAAGGGAATTCATAGTTGAAGTTGTAACTTTGGGAATGGCTGATCATCCTAATCTTGTCAAATTAATTGGTTATTGCACGGAGGGAAATCAGAGGCTTTTGGTCTATGAGTTCATGCCTCTAGGTTCATTGGAAGACCATCTACATGGTATGCCTTACATTGAGAAGTTTCTTATTTTATATGTATACTCTTGTGTCAAATTGTTACTGATTAAGTTTTTGTTATCCGTTTTGCATCCTCACTCATTGCTTTCATTTTATATACTATATTTCTGTAGATCCTCGATCTAACAGGAAACAACTTGATTGGAATACAAGAATGAAGATAGCAGCTGGTGCAGCTCGAGGGTTGGAGTATTTGCATGACAAGATGAAGCCTCCTGTCATCTATCGTGATCTGAAATGCTCTAACATTCTGCTTGGGGAGGGTTATCACCCCAAGCTATCTGATTTTGGTCTGGCAAAAGTGTTTCCTTCTGGAGATAAGACTCATGTTTCCACCAGAGTGATGGGCACATATGGGTATTGTGCTCCAGATTATGCAATGACAGGTCAACTGACGTTCAAATCAGATATTTATAGTTTTGGGGTTGTTCTTCTGGAGATCATAACTGGCAGAAAAGCAATTGACAAGACCAGATCTGCTTCAGAGGAATATTTGGTTTCATGGGTAACTTTCCTCTACTTCCACTCCTACTTGCTGTTTTGGTTGAACTGAACAGGACTCTTTTCTTCCAATATACTATGGCTTTTTATAGTGACATTTCTTGATATTAACAATTGACAAACTTTAACTGCCTTTGGGTGGGCAAACACCTACAAGGGTTCACAGTTGAGGGGCTTAGTTGTGGTTTAATGGATGGGCTTAGTTGTGGTTTGATCGTGGATCACCTTTGTTTTCTTTTACATTCTTTGTGGCATGTGAAAAAGTGTTGTTTACATTTGAGCTTCTGGTCAATTGGATTTTGATGTGTTTGCAATTTGGACCATCCAAATGGTTTTACAGTTCAGAAACTTGAGTTGATTAGAGACTCAGGGTCATATATGAAGCATCCAATACTTAATATTCTTTTTGCTGTTAGCATCAGCTTATGCTCTTCTCTGTTTTTGTTTGCTCAGTGCAAATCCCACCCCAACTGAGATCAAATGAAATAATTAAATAAATAATAAAATCCCATTAAAAAAAAAAAAAATCAAACCAATGGCCCAAAGGTTTAAATGTCAATACTGTTAATGATTCCCTATTTCCATTACATATTTCTGGCTCTGCATTTGATACTCATTGCCTGCATTGGATGCTTCCTGGAAATGACTATGCAAAGAAACAACAATCTTCTTACCGTTTGAAGTCATGGGACCCAGTATACAATTTCAAGTTCATATTCATGCATCTGAATATTTTAATTTCTGCTGTGTGTAATAGTGCATATATTTGCCATTGTGATGTTCCCGGGTTGAATATCTTGACAATATGAGGCATGAGTTTGAACCCTTCCAAACAATTGCAGATGGCCAAATGTGAAGTGCTGCTGTTTTAGTTTGCACTAGGCATACATACATGGAAAAGTGGTTATCAGTTTGATAACTTACCTCTTTGCATATAAATTTCATAAGGCTGCATTTTCATTTACCAAATATTTAGGTTGGGAATAATTTTCCTGAGGCCTTATTTTAGAAGGTGATTTAGATGCTCACTTATGCTGCGTGACAACTATCCTGGACAAATTCAAGTTGAAACCTTTTTCCATGCGGTGCTTGAATTCTTATGTTCTAGGGTCATACTCTTGCCTGCAAAATTTTAGGATAATGGCAAATTATGGTGCCTGAGATTTTAGACATATCGATTGAACAAGGACTTGAATCCGAGAATGTCTTTCCAAATGATCCCCTTTGCCTTTAACTAGGCACATTTACTTGAAACACACTTTTGCATAGTTTTGTTTTAATTTCTGTATAATTATATGCATGCAAAAAATATGTGGACACGAATATTTCTTCATCCCTCTTTACTTTTCTCATTGCGTGAAATTCACTTCTGCGTGAGTCCATACGAATATGCATATGTGATAATTTCCCTTAGGTTCACATTTTACCTTCTGTTGAAAACTCAGAAAAGTAAAAGAATTTGCTTCATGGTGCTGCGGAGACATAGGGGTGTAATGTGTGTTTACAGCACCAAAAAAATTACACATATCTCGTTAAGTATGCATCTTAGATACTTGATGATTTTCTTTCTGAGCATGAACAACCTATGGTGGAGAGATGCATGCCTTGAATATCACATTCTACTGGCCAAATTTTGATTTTATCTTGATTGCAGGCTCGACCATTGTTCAAAGACCGGAAAAAATTCTATCAGATGGCTGATCCTGCACTAGAAGGTCAATATCCAGTTAGAGGCTTATATCAAGCTCTTGCAATTGCAGCAATGTGTGTCCAGGAGCAACCTAACATGAGGCCACTCATAGCTGATATTGTTATAGCTTTGAATTACCTTGCCTCCCAAACATATGATCCAAATATCCATCCTGTCCAGAGTACCCGAAAAAGCTCATCTTCACATTCACCTTGAACAGACAGCGAACACATGCCTGCTACTGGAGATTTTTTTTAAAGAAATTGTCACCTGGGATGAGATCATGGAAGAATCAAGCTCGATCACCTAAGTTGGCTTGTCGTATCTTTTGCTGTGTTCACATCACCAGGCCTGCTTATCAATTTTTGCATCACCCTTGATAAGAGGTTCCACTGAGAAACATAAATCCAGTATAGGGCAGAAATTTTGACCTTTTTTGGCACCATGGATCTTCTTTATCTTCATGTAAACCCTCTTCCATTGTAAACCTGATCTCTTGTTCATATATGTAAAGGTCATTCACCTTTAAAAAACCACATGAAAAAGGAGAACGGAAAGGTAATAAAGTAAAACAACAGTTGATTGCTCATATAGCAGAACAAAAGATGCACTTTATGAGCATGTTGAAAGATTTGCCCTTTGTGGAGTCTAGTTCTTGAATGGCTGTGGTTTATTATTCTGGACAGATGAATAAGAGCCTCTCTTTTAATTTTTGCCCGAAAGAAGAAGCAATTTATGGGATCTGAAGTGGATGCCAAGAGTGATGCAGGATCTACCAATGGCAATGCTACACATTCTTTTTGGCAAAAAATTTTCTTGAGGATAGCTGGCTGCATTTTTGGTCCTACAAAATTTGGTAACAATGCAAGAAAGTTATCGTCCATTAGAGATTTGATTAGCTATCAACCAACTTTCCACTTTCTTTAACTTCTACACTCCCCTTAAATTTTTATACTCTCACGATCAAAACTAAGTGTTTATTTTTTAACTTGGTTTGTTTAAAAGTAAATGTCTGATATATATATATATATATATATATATATATATATATATAGAGAGAGAGAGAGAGAGAGAGAGAGAGAGTTTAATTAACTTCGTGGAATCTTACTATTAACACATTTAAGTTTAATCAACTTATGGGTCCTATTATTAATATTTTTAATTATTATGAATAGAGTTAATAATTTATTTAAAATCAAATGTTCTTTTAAATTTTATGTTAAATTAAAATAAGACATTTAATTTCAAAAAAGGGATTATTTCAAATCAAGGAATTAGCTTCTTTTTCCCAAATATTGCCTTGCCTTTCTTTGTTGGGCAAAAATCCATAGTTCAATTCACCTTACATCTAAATTTCTTACTGCTTATAGTTAAGGGTTTGTTTTAAAAAACTTTCTCTACTTCTATGTGTTTGACAATTGAGTACTCAAATTTTTAATTTTGATAATTACGTACCTAATATTAGATACAACCCTAAATTAGGTATATAATTATCAAAATTAAAAGTTTGAGTATTCAATTGTCAAAATTAAAAGTTTAAATACCCAATTGTCAAACACATAAAAATACAAAGAGTTTATAGAAATTAATCCCAAAATTTTATTAGTGTTATTAGAAAAGTATCTTTTAGATCTATTGATATTAATTAAATAAAAACACTCCACCTATTTTCATTGCACCCCCAACAATTGAAGGCAATGATACCCACATAATATGTGTTGGTGAAGTGAAAGTTAAAGTTGAATACTTTTATTTTTTATAATTTAATTTAAAATTTTTAAAGATATATATATATATATATATATATATATATATATATATATATATCAATATCTATTAATTAGATAAGAATGTCTTTCTCTATCATTACCTTCAATTAACATTGTTATCAATCTTTTTACATTGTAAATTGATTGTTTTAATAAAACTAATTAATACATATTTAACTGTTGCTAATTATATTTTTCCTCTAATTTGTATTTCTAATAGTTTTTTTTTTGTTTTTGTTTTTGATGAAACCATACTCTTCAATACTTTAATATATCACAAAAAACATAATTTTAATAACAAATAAATCAATAAATTTTAATCAAATCACTAAATATTTTTAAAAATTTTACAAAGTATGAAGAAGATACAGAGAGATTTTTTTCCCCATATATGATAGATTTATGAATTTTGTGGTTAAGAAGGTATGATTTTTATTTAAAATTTTAAAAAATAAAATAAAATTTAAAAAATAAGAAAGTAAGAGAACAATCTTGTTTAACCTCTTATTTAATATAAAATCTAAAAATAATTTAGGTTAATTTTACTAAATTTTCTGTACTTTTATATATTTAACAATTGAACACCTAAACTTTTAATTTTATAACTAAGTACTTAAACTTTTTAATTTTAATAATTGAGTATTTAAACTTTTAATTTTAACAATTGAGTACCTAATTTAGAATTTTGTTATATATTAAGTATTCAATTGTCAAAATTAAAAATTTAAATATCTAATTGTCAAATACATAAAAGTACAAAGAATTTTTTTTAAATTAACTCTAAAGTTAATAATTTCTTCTTGTAGGCAAAAAATTACTTTCCTTAGTCTCTCAATTTGAAATTAAATATTCTTAAATATTAAAAAATAAGCGTTTATTTTTTAAAATTAAATATATTTTCTTTCTTGGTCTCTACAACTAACCTTCTTACAAGTTCTAATAGCTCATCAATCCACTCTTACCCTAATGATAAGGTGCCAACTTATTCATTATCAAATGACTTCGTAAATCTTTGTATTAAATTAAAATAAAATATTTAAATACAAATGGAACTTTTATTTATTTATCTTTCGGTTACTTAAACTTGCTAGAGTATTAATGTAAGGGTAGATTTGTAGATGAGCAAATCTAAACTTTAGGGAATTTAAAAATAATTATTTGTAGTTATTAGGGTTCATTTGTGTTGGGATTTTTCAAAAGAAATGTAATTATGATTTAAAATATTATAAAAATTTAATAGATACATGGATAAATATTGTGATCTATTTAAGGAAAATAATAAAATTTATCTATATTAAATTATTTTCTTGTCAAAACAAGTCTAAAACTTTTTTTTTTCCAAAAAAGTTGTATAACAAGTAATGATAAATTGATAATGCAAACTTATGGATTATTTTTCACCGCATGTTTATAACTGAAAAATTTAAAATCATGGAATATTTTTTCTATTATTTAATATTTACAATCGAAATTCATTTTACTCATTAATATAATTTGTATATATTGTAAGATAAACATTATTTTTCATCAAGCAACTCATAGTTAATTCTTACGTTATTAATCTATACTGATTGGTAGAAATATTTTTCTCTTTTATTCTACATTAGATAAGACATATCAACGTTTTATTTTTCATATTTTTTCCTAATTTTGATAGAAGGATGACAATGTTACAAAATTCTCTTGGACTGAATGTAACACTTATCTGAAATGCAGTGTGCTCCGTAGAATTATTCAAAACTTGAGGGAGGAATTAGTGAAATTTCCACTGGAAGTCAACAGCTCTACTCCTCACGTGGATAGCACGTGAAAGCAATTGGCGCCATCCCGCTAAAACGAACCACTTGAACTCATAACAGAATTCTCCATCGTTACTGCACCCGCAAAGATTCTTCACTTCCTCCCCTCATATCAACACTGCACGCACTTCACGGCTTCTCTCCAATCTCTCGATCCAAAAACCCTAGAAATCTCAGTTACAGAGCATGGAGGAACCTCCTACCTCTTTCCGGAGTTTCAGAGTCTCGAAAAGGAAGAACAGCCATGGATATGCTATTCTACCCGTCTATCACCAGTACGGTGGCGCC
Organism: Voacanga thouarsii; assembly: GCA_026120185.1. NCBI lineage: Eukaryota > Viridiplantae > Streptophyta > Magnoliopsida > Gentianales > Apocynaceae > Voacanga > Voacanga thouarsii. The sequence goes on from JANUWF010000982.1 coordinate 5,129,228, forward strand.
ACTAGACGGAGAGCTTTCTCGGGAACTAAATGTATTCACATCATTCCTCTGCTTGTTCTGATCTGCTTCATCATACTCTGGTGGTTTTCTTATCCAGGTGAGATTAATTAGTTTTTTCAACCTAACCAATAAATCTCATAGTGTAGTTGTTGATTTGTGACTTTTCTGATTGATTATATGGATCTCTTTTTGAAGACGAATGCAGATTTGAGAGATATGTGAAATTTTCATATGTTAATCAAATAGTTTGAGTTTGGTTGCAATCTTCTTTTGTTTCTTGGAGAAAATTTTACGACATAATCTTTTATTATAGTGATCAAGGAAAATGGAGATGGTCCTGTGATTTTCTTTCTCATGGATCACATTGTTATTTTGTTATTTCTCGTTTCTAAGGTGGAATTAGTGTTTGTTCTTTAGTATAACTCGGTGCATGTTGGAGACTGCATTAATAGATACTTTGAATAATCACTGCACAAGAAAATATCGATTATATTTTCTGCATCTCTTACCCTCGCTGCACAAGAAAATATCGATTATATCAGTGTGGGAAAAGCATTGTTCATAAGATTATAACTGCCTTTCTGCAATTCTTCCTTCCTCTGTTCGCTTTATTCATTTGGTTTTCTTGATTCATTTTCTTTCCTTTCTCTGCTCATAAATTGATTAGCTCCGACCCCTAGAATTGTATCTCACATGGTAATTAATTATTAAATAAAGAAAATAGAAAACAGGTACGCATAGCTCTACTTTGGCTACTGGCTAGCTAAGATTGTCTTTGTTCAAGTATGCAAAATTTAAAATGGAAGAGTTTTATGTCTCTTCCCCTGAGTTGAAAATAAATAAGGGAAGATCATTAAATTCGACACTAACTTCCTTTGTTCTTTGGTTTTAATGTAACGCTATCTCTTCACTTTTTAATACTACAAAATTGTTTCTTGAACAGTGAACTTGGAGGTCAAAGATGGAAGAATCACGATGGTAGCTGACCCTGACGTCGAGATGCCCAAGTTTTTCAATGAAACGCGTGTTGATTTGGCATTCCTGGCAGCAATTGCAACTCCACCATATGCTTCAATTTCGCACAAGCAGCCAGTAGACGGTCAGACTACAGCAGAGCCGGTAAATGGAACTGATTGAAGTATTCCTATTTGCAGTACAAGACACGCCTTTTAATATAGGTGAGTTCCTCTTAGAAACTGAACTTTTATATTGCAAGAAAAATCAAGATTCTGCCTTCAATCTCGATGCCGGCTTTGCAACTAATTCTGGATAGATAATCTGAGTTTCTGCAGGGAGCAACCATGAATTGATAATTTTGTAGATAAAATCGCCTGGTTCATTGTGATGGTGATAGAAACAGTTTTGTGTCAGTTTGATGCTCCTGCTGAGATTCACCAATTTACCAGAACAAGAGGGTCAAGCTTAGATGGTAATCTGTGTAAGACAGGTGACTTCTTTAGAAAACAGCTAAAGGAAAAGAATTCAAAGTTAGCTCTGAGACTGTTTTCCCTGGGAATAATGTAGAAACATTGATTTTTCTTCGCGTCGAATGTAAAAATGCACTAGCAAAATGGCTACAATGATCTGCTTTGGACATTTACATAAAAGATTTGATCTTGCTATCCATCAGTTGTCCGAATTTCACTCTTGTGCACTTTATGCTATTATATGCTGAAACTTATATCCTCTGTGCTCAGTAAGGTAGACATCCTTGGAATCAATTTGTCTCTTTAACCATCCAAGAAATGGAGGAAAAGACCAGAGTCTGGCAAACTCTTAGCCCTCCTGTAGCCGCTACAACAATTCACTGACCTCTCCTTGTCGGCAGTTGCCCACCCATAAGTACAGATTTGATGTCTTCCTTGATGGCAAAACCCTGCAACAGTCTCTTCTTGGTGACTGCAAGACAATTTTAGTATCAGTTCATTAATTATTACTTCCACCGATAGAAAATAGGTTGTCTGTAGATACAAATCTTGAATCAACATTGCCAATTAAACTTTGGCAATCCACAATGCTGATACAAATGCATCACAGAGGTAAATCAAGACATTCATGAGTAGTGTTTGTACCTTCTGCCAACGGCTGCTATCAGGCCTTTTCAAGACTATAATCGATTTAACTTTTGCTGGTGAGTCGATTTTCCATCGACAATAAGGATGGGCCTCTTTGTGGAGAGAGTAGACCCCAATTATTTGCCTTCTTCCTCGATCATATCTTGTAGAATTCATGTAATACAAGAAGGGCTTCTGGCACGGGTGTCTGGTCACAGGCCTAGTGTTAAATGCATAAGCAGTGTAATCTGCTCGTTTGTACCAGTTAAGAAATGTTCTTGTGGGCATCTCTAGCTCTCTGGGAGAGATGACTCCCCTAATGATCTGAACCACATAGCCCCATGACACAGAAATGGACCAATACCTCTTCTTGTCATAGCATATTGACTGCTGTATTATACTGGCTGAATCATGCTTCACAGATGCAAACAGGTGTTGGAGGCTTTGGACTCTTGTCATGTGTGGGAAGATTGGATCAACCACATCAAGGTGATGAACTGATACCAGTGGAGTTACGGGATGTGCTCCTAGTAGTCCTAGCAGGTTTCCATACACATCATACTGCATTATCGTAATTAACAAAGACTATCAAAATCTATTCAAACAATGGTAGGATAATAAAGGCTTGATCATTCAATTCATATAATTTACTGCTTACCTGATGAAATCCGCGTTCTCGGGTCAGTGGCACCCCTAGCTCAGCCATGCAGGCTTGTATTCTGTCATCACTGCCATAAAGTCCAGGATATCGTTGAAGGCAGCGATCCTGCATATTCTCTAATTCTTTTGCCAGAGGATAACTTATGGCAAAGCCACCCCCCCCATAGGCCATGGCATACGAGAAGAATATATTCTGAACATGACTTTCCGATGAACTGCCGATGTAATAGTACTGATTGTGATCATACTTGGAAAGCACTCTCACCACATTTTCAACTACAAAAACAGTGTCATCATCTCCCATTACAAACCACCTCACATCTTTCATCCCCAGCCTCAAAGTCTCAGAGACCACTCTAGAAATCCTCAACGCCGATCTCTTCCCCTGGCGATTTGTGTACTTGAACTTTGAAGTATCCCCGGATATCCTAATCTCCGGCAACCCTTCATCCCGAGTTCTCACTCTGGTGTCTAACCAAACCACCCCTCGTGTTTCATTAGTCCACCATAACTTTATGTACTCCTTCCTTCCATCCCACAAATTCGACGAAGCTGCAATACCAAAAACAATGTGTTTAAGCTCAGTATCGTCACTTAGAGGCTTCGATTCCGGTGAGTACTCCACAACTTGATCCTCGTTCTTGGTGACTTCGGCTAAAGAAATATTCGGGGATGCAGGGACAGTTTCAACAGCCTCTTTGGTTGAAATATCTGCAGCCGCCGACGAACAATCAGAGCGATCTTTATTGAGCACGATGTTTGAAGAATAGAGAAGATAGATCACTGACATGCTGATGAAGAACCAAGTAACGGAGCTGCGGAGGCTGCGGAGGCCGAACGACGAGCGTTGATTAGCAGAGTTCATTTGGTCCAACGCAGTTAGCTTTTTTGCAGAATCTGGTGACATGTTTCTGCTCCCCATAGCTTCAGCTCAACCATCAGACATGGCGGAAGGAAGTGATTTAGAGCTAGCTTGGACTGAGAGATGTTCGGATCTTAATTGAAGGGAGAGAGAAAGAGACACTGGAAATTCTGTTGGTGAAAGAACGAAGATACAGGCGGTTATGGCTCATTCTAGTCTTTCCCCGACACCATAAACTGAATTAACGAGAAGTTGGAAGCCCAAATGTGAGACCACCAAACCCACAATGGAGAATGGAAATTGAGAAGCCATTTCTGCAACTAAATTAGTGGAGCAACCATTAGACCTTAATGGAGCCAAAATTGACTGATTATTTTCTAGATCATATAGGCATTGATGTTCTCTTAAGACTAATGGAAACACTCTTGAACACCAAAATGGTTTAGCAAGTCAATGACAAACATTTAAAAGAAATAGTTTCCTTGCCCTCACCTCATGAATTTTTTATCTTGGTGAGTTGGTGGATACGTGTTGTTAACCAACAACTCAATTATTAACTCTACCCGAGTTTGATCCAAATCCATTAAAAAGACACAACACAAACTAAAGACAGAACCTAGAAAGTTTGTCGGGTTTATTGAATTTTAGGGTCTTTTCAAAATATGTTTGAAGAAGCGTTTATATAATAAAAGTGCAAGTTTGATACTTACAAAACATTCTGAGTCTTTAGGGTCTTAATTATAAATTTGTTATTATTGAGAACTGTTATATTAATCTATTTTTTATTAAATATATATTAATACGAACATATTTTTTTATTTTTAATAATAGACATTAAATATTAACTAAATTTATAATTGTGGTTGTCTTTTCTAACGATTTTATTTATATAATACAATAATTCACATCTACTCTAACAAAACAAAGTATTTTATTGCTAAATTTTAATATTTTTCATTTTTAATTTTATTAGTATGAAAAATTATTTTATTGTCCAACCCCATGAATTTACACTTATCGCGTAATGGAAATGTTTTAATTAACTTTGTTACTATCTCATCACTAATAATTTATTGAATTTGACGTCTTCTGACTCAAAAAAAAAAAAAAAAACCGACATAAGGCTATTCTTAAAAAAAAAAAAAAAATCTAAAACTTCACTCCATTAGTGTACACGTGTATTATCATTAAGAGGGAAAAGACAAACGATGCACCTAATTTGTCCACGTGTGATGGCACAAAAAGACCTACGAGCCCAGAAATTGGTGGTCAGCTTGAAAATTGAACATCTTAATGGGCCTTCTTATGTAGTGTTGACCACACTGTGAGAGATAAAATGGGCCGAACTTCTTTCAATCTGAGAGTTTGGACCCGTTGTTTTGGGCCTACATTTGGACAAAGTTAATTTGTGTCCCTCCAATAAAAAAAACTATAGACCTAACCCCAACTCAGCTCCCAATTAAATCAAAATCGCACAACTAAATAGCCCGCTCCCCTTTCATAAATGGACCTTTTCTTTAAATTCATAATTTCAAATAATTTGTTCATTTTCCTCAAAAAGAAAAAAATGGAAAAATTGAAAATTAATGAATTCAAGACAAACATTTTTGGTTTTAGAAGACAATCACAAGATCAAAATACGAAGAGTGTATTCTATATATTGATAAGTAATATTAATATAATTTAGGCCTAATAATAAAAGTGAAAACTAAATACATAGATATATACTAGTATATCGGAACATATTTTTGAAAAAAATATTTTTCCTATCAATTTCATTTTCCCACTATATCATGAAAGCAAAGATTGCTTGAGAATGATGGTTTCTACAGAAAAAATAAATTAAAAAAAAGATATTTAAAGCTAGCTAGCTTGAAGTATGGAACAAGATTCGATAGCCCCAAAAGTGGGACGATCAGAAAGATACAGATTGGGCTGTTGATTTGAGATCCATCTCGAAGTAGAAGGGGGGGTCTACCACGAAAATGAGAGCATTTTTGGGCCAACATGGGAGTGTGATGTGACCCAGATTGCAGCCCTTGGCAGATAAGAAGATAGATACTAATCCATTAAAAAGGCATTCACGTGTCGTGGGCCCTACCTCATGTTAGTTTACTGTTTTGCTAATTTGTGTGGATCTTTTTTCCCCCCACCTTGGCCCAAAAGACTCGTCCGCAAGGAATTATTTCTGCCCATGTAAATAATTCAACAATCAGACTAAAATTTTATACAAAATAAAAATTTTATTAAAAATAATATAATAAAGTTAAATGGTACATGTGATACTTCAATCCCACGTGAAATTGGGATAAGAAGTATGCATGATATATAAAGGATGGACCTAAGTACTCAACAAGGACGGCGGTCAAATGGTTGATTGTGGGTGCTGTCAAGTCCATAGTCGCGTTCTCGAATCCGCATATGGTGTGACAGTATAATTTTCTTGCGAATACATAATTTTTTTTCTTTGTATTTTTCTTCCAATGCCAGAAGGAAAAGGAATCGAGAAAGTTAAAAAAAATAAGAATAATAAAAATTACATAATATAATATGAGAAAAGATACTACATAGAATACATAAGAAAGAAACCAAATAAACATATGTTAGGCTTAATCTTAATCATCTGTGTTATGTCTCTAATACCATCCTTACACTATACTAGCAAGATAAATTTGGCTTTACCTTATTCTTTACAAAATAGTGACTCAAAAGACTATAAATGTATTCACAACTTTATACATAGGAAAGAGGTGAAAAGCTTGGGAGAGACCATACTAGGTTTGGATAAGCTAATCTGTCTAAGGAGAAGAGAGATCAAAGACCGATTAAAAAAGATCAGTAATAAATCTCACCATTAAGTTGCAATATTACTAAAGAATATTAAAAGAAAAATGTCATCATAAGTTATAAGTAAGATCGGAAATAGACATATAGAAGATAAGAGTACTGGCGTCGGAGCTCCAATATGGCTGGAGGAAGGTGAAGACACACGAGGTGGATGTTGGCTTAGAGAGAAACAAAGAAAGAGAAGCATAGAGAGAGAGAGAGAGAGAGAGAGAGAGGATAATCTATCTTGCGAATGTATAGTATTTGCTTAACCTTATACAAAATAAGGATTAAGAATATAAGTCATGTTCCTCCTTTGCTTGGCTTTGGCATCATAATTAATCTATACTTTTTTTTAAAGTATCAAACTTTGCCAACCAATTTGCTGATACTTTCTATCCTTTTCTTTCTGACAATCTTTTTGATTACATGAAAAGTAATCCAAATACTAATTACATCTTTTCATGACTTACAACTCGGTGCCAGGAATGGAGAGACTGAAACAGCATTAGATGGCTCTAAATTTTTTAATACATTCTCTACGATATCTTTTATAATATTATTAAAAAAATAATACGTAATTATTAATTTAATATATACTCAATTTATTTTTATCTAATACCCGTATTAGATAAGAATAGGGATGAAAATAGATTAAATCAGATCAGACTTTGGCTAAATAAATCTGAATTTGTATGGTAGTCTTAAGGTCTGAACTTGACTTGTTAGTTTATATAAGTTTTTTTTAGATTCTCGTCTGACCTGCTTAAATGTTTAAAAACTTATTTAAAAACTTATTAATATATATATATGTATATGTATATATATTATGTATATGTATATATATTAATCTCAATTTAGTTTAGATTGATATTAATTTTTATATATAGTATATATAAATAAACTAATAATATATTATATATTAAAGTTAATAAATTATATATATATATAATTTTTATTTTATATGTTCAAAATAAGTATTATATAAAATACATATAATACTATATGTTATAATTAATATGAAATATATACTAATTATGTAATATATAATATATAAATATGTCAAGTCTGATAGGCCTCAGGCTAGGCTTTTATCAAATAGTTTTGGTCTTTTTAACTAAACATGTCTAATTTAAGGTTCAAGCCTGGCTCATTTACTAAATAGACTCAAGTCAGGCCAGGTCGTAGGCCCTTATTAAAAGCCTAACCTATTTCCATCCTTAAATAAGAATAAGTTGAGTATCTATTAAATTAGTAGATACGTGCTACTTTTTTAATGATGTATTAGAAAATATTGCAAATAGTGTATTAGAAAATCGAGAATCAAATAAGTTGTGAAGTCTCCAATTTTTAAAAAAAATTAAATTTAAAAAGTTTTTTTAAAATTTTAATTTTCGCCTTCTAATTTTTTAAAAAAAATTATAATATTATCTTATAACATATTTTTTTATATAATTTATTTTCAATATCAAAATTTTAATACCATACCTACTTATATAACAACAAGACATAATCTAATTTTCGAGCTGTGTAGTTCCTGAAGTAGTCTAATTTTGTACTCATTATTGGTAGAGAGAGGACCGAACTCGTTGTCTTGGACCCCCACACCCCCACCCCACTCCCAACCCCAACCAAAAAAAAAAAAAGAAAAAGAAAAAAAGGCAAGACATTGTCGGGAATTTGATGACATCAGTGAGTAAATTTAGAAAAAGTCGAACTATCTAAGAATAAATTATGCATGGTAATCAAATTTTTAATGAAATAATATCATACTATTGTAATAAATGTAAATAAATTGTTACATAATCTATATAAAAAATTATGGCCGTATCCCATTCTGGGGGAGTTTAACAATTTCGACAATTCTGGTCCTAACACCAGCTGGAACTTGAATCTTCTAAGCAATAATAACAAAAAGTAGAACTAAAGAAGCAAAGTGACTCGAAGAGATGAAGATTCGAGAGGATAAGGTATCAATCTGGGAGGCCAATATTTTCATGGAGCAGAAGAGAGAGAGAGAGAGAGAAAATATTCGCTTATAAGCCAAATGTTCTCTCAACTTGTAAGAGTTAAGTTGCATTAGGATCAAATTGGACAATCTTGTTTGCCTTTTACCGAAGCCTTAGGTTATCTTTTTGAGACTTGAAGCTTTCTTTCTAGCAGAGATCACCGAACTTAATACATGTGCTAGATTTTTTGCATTTTGTAAGGTGGGATAAACGGGACATACACAGAATAAATATTTGAGGAGGGCCAAAATGGAATGACATAAGATGTACAATTGAAGCAAAATAAGAATGTTAAGACGAAAGGGTAAAACTTTCTTTTTATTGTCAGGTATCGATATGAAAAGATGATAAATTATAAAATAAAAAAGACACATTAAATTTAAGTATTTTAGTGGGCCTTAAGGCCTCACAGGTAATTTAAATTGGTGTGCTTCCAACCTTCTAGGTCCTTAAGATGGGTCTAAATAAGTATTTTAAGTATTTTGATAAGTTAAAAAATATTAAAATATAGTAAACATAGAAAATAATAATTAATGAATTTAGAAAGAATTCAATAATATATATATATATATATTATTATAGTATATATTTTAAAAATTATTTTTGTATTATTTTTGTAATACAAAAATTAATATACTACATTAGTAGAAGAGATTTGAAAAAAAAAAAAATAAGGGGCTATATATATATAGATAAATATTTTATAAATTTTAATTTACCATAGTATTACTAATGGGGATTTTAAGAAACCTAGCATAGCCTTGTGGGCGTCCCTGGGGATAGAGATTGAAAATTCATGGTTTCCGAAAGAAAAACGTAGAGGAGATCAATGATTAAGAATGTAATGAAACTCTTAAGAACTATTAAGACAAGATTGCCAAGAAGATTAATTGCTGAAAACGATAGCATGCAGTGGTTGAATTTCGAAATTAGCTGCATTCTTCAAATCCCATGTGCCTGAAAAATGTCCCTGTTATACTGGATGGGCCTTCTTTCCATGATGATGATACAGTTGCAGGAAGAGATGTTTGATACTTCCAATCAGTTTCTTTAACTAAAACTATCTTCCAAAAGCTCAAGTGTTTTGTTCCCCTAGGTAGCTAGTGAGACACAAGGACATTAAAAACTTTGTCTGCAAAGAAACTGATGAGGACGAGCCGATCGACTTTAACCTGTAGTTCTTAGGCCATATTTCTCCATATATTTGGTATTTCTTGCACTTCTCCTGTGCTTCAAAATTAGTTGCTTATAGCAATTCCAGGCTGTAAATATATGAAAAAGCTCACAACCAAAAGTAGAATCGCTGGAGGGGGAGAGATCTATACAGCAGCAGCCCAGCAGAAGAAGCAACAAAGAATTGTGAAAACAAAACCAAATAATTTGTTCTCTTCAAAGTAGTACTGTTTTAAAAATTTTCATGCATGATTGGATTTAGAGCATGAGGATAAGGATTGAGCCATGTGATTTCTAGGTGTATAGGCATGGGAAGCCAAACCTTCCGACAATCATTCTGCCTTCTTTCTGTTGGCCCTTTTGCCATTAAAACTCTTCTTCCACGATTACCATTTTCCATCTAATTTTCTCTCTGCGGATCTCATTTGATAGTTTTTGGTTCTAATTCTGCACAAGCTACCAATACATTATTGAAGGCTACGCATATCGACTTCGTTCCAGGTAACGTGTTAAATTTCCATTTGATCAGTCAACTTGCTCCATTGAAAATTCAGTAACAGTAGTTGGTCATGGAAAGGAAAACATCTTCTGCTGTTTTCTTACATTTCTCTAAGACAACATTAGCATATAATTAATATAATCCATAAGGTTGTTTAATTTTTGTGGAAAGAAACTCTCTTGGTCACGGGTGGAACTATATATATTAGCAGTCTGTATAGCTTAATAATTAGAAATGAATTATAGTTACTGTCTCTCAATCTCCTTCTAAGTTGTCTGCCGACGTCACGTACAACAGAAAGTGTGCCTTGAGGGTGATGTGCTTTAATAAGGATCTACCCAGACATGGATATATATCTGATACTGTATTATCCACAGAAGATAAGAAAATCCTGTGAAAAACGCTGTACATAATCAAGTCACAATACTGAAGTTCTTAGCGACTTAATTGCTCTTATTCTTGGCATGTTTTGGCACTGTCCTTGGGACCAAAATAACCCTATAAATGTAAGGTTCTCAGAGCTTCTTGAATGGAAAAAATTAAGAGTCATTCATTTGATTGGCACATATGTTTAAGATTTCTTTTGTACCCCTAGTTATTTTTGGCTTTGCCTTCTAAGTCCTAGCCCGTCCCCCTCCACATTTTGTATAGTCACCAGTGGCGGTATTTATTGTCAGCTCGTCACATGTACACAAGCGAAGATATCACTTTCAATCCTCGCAGTTGATAGTTCAGAACCGTGGCTCTCTTTTCAGTCTCTGAACAGTCCATGCAAGTGTTATCAATGTCTGAGACCTAAAACTCTTCCAATTTAGCCACAAATATCAGGATCACCATAGTTAGAAGTAGTTATTAGAATCTTTGATATGTATCCTTAAATCAACAGTACTCATTTTTTCAGATAGATATGGAGCCGACAAACCAGGCACAGAATAAGCAATCCCCCGTAATACCACCACTGCCCAGAGATTCTCGGGGCTCGCTCGAAGTGTTCAATCCGTCAACCTACTCTACCAGGCCAACGAATCCAGTGTTCCGCTCCCAGCCCTCATGGCAAAGTTGGGTGAACGAACCAAGCAGCATACCTGAGCAAGAAGAATCACCCAAACCAAGCAGCATACCTGAGCAAGAAGAATCACCCAAACAACCCTCGTCCAAGTCTGGCAGAGCAAATGATGAAGAAATCACCACTACATGGATGGCTCTCAGAGACCCAACTCCACTGTCACCACAACCACCATCACAGCAACAAAAATCGCCTACTCCGAGTCCAAAGACCATCTCCTCAATTATCAATGATCATGAAGGCCAAAAGTCACCCGCCAAATCCCAGTTACCTGGTGAAGTTGGAGCTGCTGCCCAGAGAGCTGCAGAGTGGGGATTAGTATTGAAGACGGATGATGAGACAGGTAAACCTCAAGGAGTTAAAGTAAGAACTTCTGGGGAGGAACAAAGTAGTAAAGCAGGGACCTCAAGAAGGGACTCTGGTAATTCTGTTCGAAGCTCTGGAGATTTATCAGACGATGGAGCAGGTAATTCAAATCAACTTTCTTCTTCTTTTTCACATTAATCATATAAAATTACAAAGAAGAAATCAGTAAAATTTTGGAGTTATGGATCATTAATCTTCAAGATAGCTAGCTAGTCAAGAAACTAAAAGATGAAATTGATGATGATATGCAGGCAAAGAGAGAGGATTTCCAAGGGTGTCAGAGGACTTGAAAGATGCCTTATCCACATTTCAGCAGACATTTGTGGTATCAGATGCCACAAAACCAGATTACCCTATCATGTATGCAAGCGCCGGATTCTTCAAGATGACCGGCTACACATCCAAGGAGGTCGTAGGGAGAAACTGGTATGAAATTTTTTTTAACCTGGTAAATTTTTGGGTGACTGTAGTTTTCAACTGCCACAACCGTCTTATGAGGGATATTTTTGACTTTTGATGGTGTGAACCGGGCGGGTTGGGGTGGGTTCAGTCGGTTCTTACAGGGAGCGCATACGGATCCAGAAGACGTTTCAAAGATCCGGGAAGCATTACAATCGGGTTCGAATTACTGTGGTAGGCTGCTGAATTACAAGAAAGATGGTACCCCTTTCTGGAATCTCCTCACCATTGCACCTATTAAGGATGACACTGGCAAGATTCTCAAATACATTGGGTAAGATACTTATTTGCTTCTTTATTTTCTCTCTCTCTCTTTTTTTTTTTTTATCAATCCCCTAAAATAATGTGTGCTTTATTTAGTATACGAAAAATTTAATACTCTCTTAGTTATAACTAAATTGACCTACTTATTATTTTAGATTGTCTTAAAAAATTTAATACTTTTATTAAAAAGAAAAAATTTAATATATTATATATTATAAAATAATTAATATATCCCAGATATATATTACTTTTATATATTTAGATTTGACATAAAGTATTACGAGACTCACATATTTTCTACTTTCTCTATCCTATAATATAATATAAGTTGCTAGAGATTAATTTTATTGTCCTAAATTATAAGTCAGTTGGGAGTTTTTCAAGAAGGTTTTGAAGTTATTTTTATATTTTTATCCTTATTTATTATTTTCTTTCCCTTTCTTTCTCCCTCATTTCTTCTCTTATTTCCAAGACATTTAAATAGGGTGTGTTTTAGAAAGAAAAAAAAAATATAAAGTCATCTTATTTTTAGAAATCTTAATATGTGTGAAATTAAGTCTAACGACTTATATTAAGGGATGAAATGAATTAAATTATTATTATATTTCAACTTTTACTTATTACTTTTACGAAAAATATCATACTAAATCAACCACTGTCAATTTAATTGGGACGAAGAGAGTATAAAAATATTACTACTTATTTTTCAAAACATTTAAACCTTTAAAATATTTAGTAAAAGTTACAAGAGATACTTACTATATATGGAAAGGAGGTGGAAAGTTTTCCTTAATTCTTTATTATGATCATTAATTAGAAAAGTAAGTAATTAAAATGAATTAACTAGAGAATGAATTGCACGGTCTATTTTTGACCGTGGTCCCTCGAGAGAGATTCACAGAGAAATTAGATCGTATGGGCAGGTATATGGAAGGGGTTCTTGTCCCATTTATATCTCCCCCTCCCTCTCTCTCTAATAATTTTCTCTTTTTAGGGGATTCTAATTGCATTTGGACCATCCTCAACCTTGTCCATTGCTCGACCATGGCATATGGGGCCTTTAACTAGACTTTTCTCTACGTACTTTTTTGAATTTTTGCTTTCGGCTTGGAAATTTTTTTATTTATAATTATCGATTTTATATAATACTCTTATTACTTTATGAAAATTAATATATTATATATTATAAAATAAATAAAATTTTATTATAAATTTATATTTAATATAAAATATTTTAAAATTTAAATATTTTTTATTTTTATTATACTATATTATTTTATTACAATTTATATTTTTTATATAAAATTTCATATCAAATCAAAGATTGTAACTTTCTTATATTTATCAGAAAAAAACAAGACATTGATAAAAGTTCGAACTGTTACCCTATCCCTTTTGGGGGTTGTATTTTTTGCCTTGGATCCATGAATCCAGCCATCTATGCATGTCAATCCAATTTTCCTGCTTCACTTTTGTGAAGTGGGGTTCGTCTTTATTTCTTGATGGGAATGCGATCATAAAAGGTGGGGCTAAATGGGGTTGGATATATGGGGTCTTGTTAATTCCATCAAAACATGACTTGTCCCACATGTTATGCTTCAATGCTACCCGATCTGGCAATGAAGTAACTCTCGGGTTTATTCAATAAAGTAAATGTCTACTTTCATCTAGTTTTATTTTTAATATGAAAACTCATTTACACAATAATAATGCATGTATTTTGCAATACATACACTATTCGTTTATAATTAAATGTTTATATTTATATATTTTTTAAAAATTATATAACAAATATGAATTTACTAACTTGTAAGTTTCACCATTAATACCTCTAATTTAATAAAGATTACATGGTTACTTCAATTGTAATATGATATTGAAATCACACAAGTTAATAAAAACTATACAAGAGTGTGTCCTCTGACTTGTTTTTTTAATAACCCCAACCCTTCCTCTCAAAAGAAGGCATCAAATAAGTATAAACATTCCTCTCTGTACAAAAAAGGAAAGGAGAATAAGTAGGAAGTCCATGGGAGAGATAAGAGAAGTTTATAAAGTTGAGGGAAACAAATTATTGCATATTCTATTTGAGTAGTGGATAATTAGCCGGCACAAACATTTTGGTTACATGATTTTACAGGCAGGGGGTTGAGAAACAAGGCATGGGGAAGTTCGGCAGCTATTCAGAAATGAATGCTTGTAGATATGTCATGTGATTCTTTTATTCATAATTTAAAAAAATCAAAATTAATTTATAGTATTAAAAAATGTAAATTAAATTCAAAATTTATATATTCTATTACGACATGCATTGGAAGAGATCTTCAGCCCAACCCCGATATTGGTTTGTAATCTCTTTATTCGTTAATATAAAAAAAAAATTATATCTTATGAATTACATTGCATCACTCATATTTTTATTTTTGTGATTGAATAAGTAGAAATTTTAATTATTACAATAAAATGTATTATTATAAATAAAAAGTATAATACGTAAATACAATATATACTAATCAAGCTAATTACAGAATTCTAATTAAGGTGGTGAAATTTCCCGATGTTTGTTTTGCAGAATGCAAGTTGAGGTAAGCAAGCACACAGAGGGCATCAAGGAGAAAACAGTCCGTCCAAATGGACTTCCCGAATCATTAATCCGATATGATGGTATTATTTGCTTAATTACATCTCTTTACAGTATTGTTTTGAAAATTAATTTTAAAAATGAGACAAGAAAGAGATGAGGATCGAGGATGAAATAGAAAAATAGATAGATTATAATATAGTACTAATTATTTTATTATTAGAATAAACTATTTCAACAAATACTTTCAATCTATGACATTGTGTTCCATGTCCAAATTTAAGCAATATTAAGTAAGAAAATTACCATGAAAACTGGGGGCGGGGGCGGGATTCCAATTATTATTTCCATTTCCATTTTGATTGGAAAGGTAATTTCATTTCATTTAGCAGCATGGCATTTAAAGCTTTCAATTGCCTCTTATTCTTGTACATCACTGGAAAATAGAGTATAAAGAGTTGAAAATTCTCTTCCTTTACAGCACGTCAGAAGGACAGGGCTGCCAGTTCAGTAAATGAGTTGGTGGACGCAGTGAAGAAGCCAAAGAAAAGGGCTCTTAGTGAATCAGCTAATCGTCCTTCCATGATGAAATCAGGTGGTGGCGAGCCGGAGAAACTGGATACTTTAGCAGAGCAAAAACAGGAGAAGAAACATCCGGCCAGAAGACATTCCCATGCTGGCACACGAAGCACAATGCAGCGCATTTCTGAGCTCCAGCAGGAGGAGAAGAAACCAAAAAAACCCAGTCGTCGTCTTTCTCTCATGGGGTAAACGCAAACGTTTATGATACAAGGAGATTTTCTTAAGCCCTATGTCGAGAGTAGATATTGAGTATCACTATAGTATTCTCACCATCTCTTACCACATAGCAAGGTGGGATAAAAGTGCATTGTGATACTGGTCAAATATTGATTCAAAACAAGGATGAAATCAGGAATTTTAGGCAAGTTATATGAAAGAATATATTATATGATAATGTTATAATTTTTAGAAAAAATTTTAATTATGGTAAAAGGTAAAATTTAGAAAGATTTTTTTTAAAAAAAAAAATTAAAATTTCCAAAAGAAATACATGATTTAAAAAATTTTTTGGAAGCTGGATGATATCCCTACTTAAATTCATCTCTGATTCAAAGTCATACTGTCTTATATCATAATTTTTTTTTTATTTTACACACACATATGAATATTGAATTATCATATTCTAAACGCATATAAGGATGAAGATGATATCTGATAGATGTCGTTTTCACATGTATCTTGAGAGCTAAAGTAGATGGTTGATGCATGACAATATTTTCTTCTAAATTAATTCACAGGATCATGAAGAAAGGTCGTCGTTCAAGCACTGCTGATGAGGAATTCGAAGCCAGTGTGACCATGCATGAAAATGATGACGATGATGATGATGATGAAAGCGAGGATGACGCAAGGCCTGAAAGTCTAGACGACAAAGTGAGAAAGAAGGAGATGAGAAAGGGTATTGATTTGGCAACCACTCTTGAACGTATAGAGAAGAACTTTGTCATCACTGATCCAAGATTGCCCGACAATCCCATTGTAAGTCCTTTATATTTCAAATTAATTAATTTGTTTCCTACAAAATTAATTTCTTAATAAAAATGAAATTCAAATTTTATGTTTTTTGATAATAATAATAATTTTTTTTTGCTTGCATTATTAGATATTTGCATCCGATAGCTTCTTGGAGCTGACTGAGTATAGTCGTGAAGAAATCTTGGGAAGGAATTGTAGGTAAGTAGATTCTTCCTCTCTCCCTCCTTTTATTTATTTATTTTTTTTAAGAGAGAGGACATCGGGATAGTCTTTAACTAAAAGATAACTTAACTTTTAATACGTTATACTTTGCTATACTTATTGTTTAATACCTTAAAGTTTCAAAACTTATTATTTACTTCCCTCAATTTTAGACTAAAAGGTAAAGCAATTAATTTACTCTAAAGTTATTTATATTGACTCCCCTTTTTAGGGTTTTTATATATATATATATAAAACATGAACTGCTACACTATTTAAGTTTTAATTTTATTAATACAAAATTGATATAAACTAATTTTTTTCCAAGTATTAAATAAATATATATCATATATTTCTAATTTTTGTTTTAGAACTATAAAAAATTAATTAAGAGTCTATATTTTTATTTAAATAATTATTTTAAAATTAAAATACAACAAATATGATACTATTGTGTGAGTTTTATGATAATTTATTAAGGTAATATGTTAAAATAAAAATAGTTTAAAACAAATTTAAACATTCATATTTTGTTTTCTTTATCAATATATCAACATAAAAATTCTATCTATTCTTTACTATTGCATAAATAATATTTTATTTTTATTATTTACTTATCACTGCTTATAAAAAAAACTCATATTATGATTAAAAAATGTTAAATTATGTCTTTAAATACACACACACAAACAAAATTCATCTTCAAAAAAATAAGCAAGGTCATTGTTACTAACAGAATAATATTAAAATAAAATTATGGATTATTAAATAAACATATTTTTATCAAATAAATATATTTTCATTTATTATTATATGAATTTGTATATGATTTATTTTTCATAATTTATATGTAGAAAACATTTGTTTAAATAATTTTTTCTAAAGGATGAAAAAAAATAATATTCTTTTACTAAAAAAGTAATAAAATGAGAAATTGGTATAAAATTTTAAAAGGAATGGAATGTTTCTAATATACAAAAATGGGGTTTCACCTTATTTTTTATTTGAAGGTTGAAGTAATGATGCTTGAGATATTCTTCCCCTCAAATTGGAAAAAGTTAAAAAAATAATAATAATAAAAGGAAACATTTTCAAAAGAGTGGGCAAGTTTTGCCCAGTTTGAAAGTGTTGAGGTACTTACTCGGAATTTTCCAAAGATGCAAATGGTTATTTTTTGAATTGTAACATTTTTTTTTTTTTCTTGGGTTGGGTTGTTTGTTCGATTTTTCAAGATTTTGGGTAAATTATTAAATTTCAAAATTTTGAGGCGTAAATGGAAGTTTTCAAGAATTGAAAGGGGTTGATTCGTTCAGATTTAAAAAATTGGAGTACTAATCTATAAAAGTTTGGGGAAAAAAAAATAAAACACACGCTCGGTGGGACTCGAACCCACAATCGTCTGATTAGAAGTCAGACGCCTTATCCATTAGGCCACGAGCGCCACTCCCTAGCCATGGGTTTAAATTATATATTCTTGGATAAAATTAAATTATCCAATTAAAATTTAAAAATACTATTTATTAAAAAAAAAAACCCGCCAAAGCAACGGTTTGTGTCCTCTCCCCCGCCCCGTCAATATTTAAAAAAAAAAAAAAAGCATGTTTCTAACATTTATAAGTTGTGGAATCTGGTAGATTTCTTCAAGGACCGGAAACTGATCCTGCAACTGTGAGGAAAATCAGAGAAGCCATTGATAACCAAACAGAGGTCACTGTTCAGCTTATTAATTACACCAAGAGTGGTATGCACACGTACAGCAAATTTTGCCTTGAATTTGATTCAAAACCTGCTTTATTGCCCTAAATACAAATGGCTCTTGTTAATTTTCAATTTGTTTTCCTTGAAAATTGTTTAGGGAAGAAATTCTGGAATTTGTTCCATCTCCAGCCCATGCGTGATCAGAAGGTAAGTGTAAAGTTTGAATCTTTATAGTTTATACTTGAATTAGCACAGCAATGTGGGGTAAATGCCTGGAACATGTTTGTTTTTGGCATGAACAGGGAGAAGTGCAGTACTTTATTGGAGTTCAATTAGACGGCAGTGAACACGTAGAGCCACTTCATAATTCTATCCCCGAGGCCAATGCAAAGGAGGGCGCCCAACTGGTTGGTCTTTGACTTTTTTCTTGTACTTGAATTCAAATGCCTTTTGCATGGAAATGATATGAATTTTACTTGTTTGACTATCAGGTGAGAGAAACTGCTGAAAATGTTGATGAAGCAGTGAGAGAACTTCCGGATGCAAACAAGGTAATTGTTTGATACTAATTGAGCTGAGAAATTTAGGTCCAGACTTGTAGCTTATGATTCACAAGTCACAACCTATTGGAAATGTGCAGAAACCGGAAGATTTGTGGGTAAACCATTCAAACATTGTTCACCCGAAGCCCCACAGAAGGGACAGCCCATCTTGGAAAGCCATTCAAAAGGTAGAATATAATGCACCTATTGCAGGATTCAAAAAGAGCTTTTCTCATAAGGCATAGATTTTGTCGTTTATTTCTTAGTAGCAACTAGCAAGTAATCTTTTAATACCTAGTCTACATAGCCTTACTATATGGCAAAAAAGATGCATAATTGCTATGCTGGTGTGATTGCAAGTTGCAAGGGGTGAAATTAATCTTAATCAAGTGCTTTCTTGAGAACTTGTTCAGACTGAAATACTGCGTTATCACCTCAATTATGGACAACCATTGTCTACTCCTATTCATGGTTATCGTTGAAATGGACATGCTCAACAATATAATAGGCCTTGGTTTGAAAATTCTCTAGGCTTGGATCAGTTCGGCTTGCCTCCTATGTGATTGTTGAAAAATTTCCCACATTTCTCAACTCTTTAGGTTTCAGTTCGTTGCTTTTATGTTCATTGATTTATTTTTGTTGCCCGTACTCGCAGATACTTGAGAGTGGAGAGCAGATTGGCTTGAAACATCTTAAGCCAATAAAGCCTTTGGGGTCTGGTGATACTGGCAGGTCCGTCAGTCGTTTACAGAATGTTCTTCTGCATTTAGCTCTCAGTATTCTGGCGAGCATGTCATATCTAATCCAACGCTTTGTCTTTTCAGTTTTTAGACTGTTTTGAAGTGAATTCTCTGTTTTACATGCAGTGTGCATTTAGTGGAACTTTACGGTTCTGGCCAATACTTTGCAATGAAAGCAATGGATAAGGGGATGATGCTCAATAGAAACAAGGTATAGAAATTGGTTTCTTGGTTATAATGCTTGCGTCTTTTAGTAAAGAAACTTCTGCCAGCCATATCAACCCTAATAATCTGTCACCCTTCTTATTGACTTTTCTCAAAAGAACCACTGGTTCAGGAATACTTTTCTAATTTCTGCCCTCATGTTGTGCAATTCTTAAAAGGTCCTGCAGAGGCAGTGATTTGTACACTGAAACTACTATCATTCAATTGATCTAATCCAGCAAGAGCCATAACCATCTGTCTCCAGCTCTCTCTCACTCTCTGTGGCACACCTCTGAAGAGATGCATAATTGTAAACATTGCATTCTAATGAACATTAAAATCAACCTAAAAAATGCCAACAGGAAACTAGTACTAATCTTAAGATGTGCATAAAAACCATTAGGTGCTCAAGTCGGACTCTGAAGTTAGTCAATTCATGCTTCTTCTTGCATATTAATTACTTATTCTATGTATACAGGTGCACAGAGCTTGTACAGAAAGAGAGATTCTGGACATGTTGGACCACCCATTCCTTCCTGCTCTCTATGCTTCATTTCAGGTAAGAAAAATAGAAAGTACATCTAAATCATGGGATATCTCAGTGTTTGTTATTTTATGAAGTCCTATAGTGTTTAAGTTATCCTTAAGAATTTAATTGTCTCTCAAGGATATGTTAATCAGAAAGTGCTAAACTTTACTTCAGCATTCAATGAACAGTTTGCCTACAACAGCACTATTTTCCTATGCATTATTTGTTCATTTTCCTCAATGATTTTGCTTTCTTTTGTATCTAATAACATAGTAACTTTTATTGCAATTCACGGATCTTTGATCACTGACTATTTTGCAGACCAAAACTCATATTTGTCTGATAACTGATTACTACTCTGGTGGTGAACTCTTTATGCTTTTGGACAGACAGCCAACAAAGGTTCTGAAGGAAGATGCTGTAAGGTACATAAATTATATCTTGAAAGTGAAATGGCAATATAACTTCACTTTGTGTAGAAGAGAAGAATCTGTAGATTGCCCTGAGACTTCATGTAATTTATCCCTGTAAAGTTCATTAACCATTTAATATAGATTTCAAGTGACAGTATATTGCCAAGAAATGTAACTGAACTTACTTAAAGCTGTTGTTTCCTGTAGATTTTATGCTGCAGAAGTAGTGGTGGCACTCGAGTACCTTCATTGTCAAGGTAGAATTTATGATTTTTCTACTGCATCATACCTTGTTAAGCTTGTACAATATTTTACTCAATGCACATGAGGAATATTTGTTGCAATTAATTGTTCTGATTAAGAATAGGAATATAATGGAAGATCTATATGCTTAATAGGAAGCTAAAACTCATTATACACAACTGTTATGGAGATGGGAAAAAGACTTGCAATAATCTCCATTTTGTTATATAAGAAAAGGATGTTTCTTTGCAGGAATAATCTACCGAGATCTGAAGCCTGAAAATGTCCTACTCCAAAGTACTGGACATGTGTCTTTGACTGATTTTGATTTGTCCTGTTTGACATCTTGCAAGCCACAGGTGCGTTCACTTTGAGTCTTCTTCACCAAGATGATTCGTGCTTTCTAACAATTGCAATTTCCTAAATTTATATGGCTTATTGTTCTATAATCAGCTTCTAATTCCGGATACCACTGAGAAGAAAAAGCATAAAAAACGTCAAGAAGCTCCAATATTCATGGCTGAACCAATGCGAGCATCAAATTCCTTTGTCGGCACAGAAGAATACATAGCTCCGGTAGTCTGTTCGCTGGAGAACTTTCAATTCCTACGTTGTTTCTTTAATTGTGCATTTAAGACTTTGACGCTTCAGTGGCTCAACTTTGTGCAACTGATTTACTGATTTGTTCATTCCTTAGAGATCCAAAATTCCCTTCTCAGTTCGAATTACAAAATTTACAATTTTATTGCTTACGATTGTACAGGAGATCATCACAGGAGCAGGACATAGCAGTGCCGTTGACTGGTGGGCTCTTGGTAATTCTTCTTCCCAAATTAGTGAATCCCACAACTTAACTGAAATTTTGACGCCAGCTCATATTGGCATACTCTAGATATGGTAAAACTGCATCACGTCAAAGACTTACATTCTTCCTGATTGATCATTTCACCTTTTTAAAAAACATTGTTCAAGTTGCCTACTGGAGGGTAGTCGCTTCTATTCATTTTTTGTGACTGTCTATTTAGATCTTTGTACATCTAAGCCAAAACAGCTTTCAAGTTTTCCTATTTACCAGTTGTAATTGTTTCAGACTATCTTGAATGGCCTGAAATAAATTCACGGTAGCTATAATGATGCACTTCCTCTTGCTTTCCAACACAGTTTTTAGTTTCAAGATCACCAACCATTTACTTGAGAGTTATTCAACTGCCAAAGAGTCCATGCGGTAAAATATTAGTATCTTTTCTGTAGCTATCTCACTTTGGAGTGGCATAAGCAAAAAGTTTGGTGTTTGCAGTTGTGATGTTAAATAAGTGAATGAAGTTCAATGAAACTAATATCATGATTATCGCATGGTTAGCAGCTGTAATAATTGAATTTTCAGAGGACTTGTATAAAATTGTGAACTCTTGTTCATAGTTAATACCATCTGTGTATCAAATGTAACCCTTTTCATGTACTTGCTGATTTTCTTCTGGTTGCTTTTTAGGCATCCTTTTGTATGAAATGCTTTATGGGTATACACCCTTTAGGGGAAAGACAAGGCAGAAGACATTTACAAATATCTTGCACAAGGATTTAAAGTTTCCTGGAAGCATACCGGTGAGTTTTTCTTAGATATTTAGTTAATGAAGTGCCTCAAATACATGAAAGCTTCTCTCTTATAGTTAGTTTTAATTCTTTTAGTTCAAAGAAGGATATACCCTCTCAGTTGTATGATGAAGTTATACATATTCCAATCTGCATCAATTGTGGCAAAAGAAGTACTATTTTACTGCTATTTTCGATACGACTGCATTAAGGAAAAAAAAATTCTCTGATACAGGCAAGTCTCCAAGTGAAGCAGTTAATGTATGGGTTGTTGCACAGAGATCCCAAAAACAGGTTGGGTTCACGTGAAGGGGCAAATGAAATTAAACAGCATCCATTTTTTCGGGGTGTCAATTGGGCTCTGATCCGTGGCACGGTAATAATAGAAATTTACTTGCTCTATTTGATACACCAGGGGAAACAAGTGAATCGTTAACAAGGAAAACAACTTCGTTACGAACCATTTAGCTGTCATTAAGTACTACATGTGCAGATTACTTGAATAACACAGGGTTGAACAAAATATTTTTACCCAATATATCAGTGTTCTGAAATGACTTCAAATTGATCTAGTTACCCATAAATATTATAATTCTGGACCAATAGTTTCAGTTCACAAGTAGGGGAAGAAAAGAATGTCTGAAACCTCATATTCATATTTTGATCAGCTGTAGAAGACAACTGATGTCTTACAAACTTTTCTTTCTGTTTATCAAATGAACTGGATAAGCCTTCTACAGTGCTCTTCACTTGTGCATTATAACTAGGATTCTTTAACTAACTTATGTCATATCCTCAGGAGCCTCCTGTGCTTGAGGCTCCTCTATTTGGAGCAACTGAGGCCGAAAAAGATTTAAAAGTTGATCCTGGCTTAGCGGACTTACAGACAAATGTTTTCTAGAGGTATGTGTTTATACTCCTCTTCTAATGTACATTCTACTCCAAGAAGACTTACAATTAGGGCAATTCCTTTCTAAAGGAAGACTTACAATTCCTTTCTGTTGCAGAACAGAAAAGACGCATACCCAATTGGGGCATGTGACGAGAACGTCGAGGTTCAGCTGCTTTTTCCCTTTGTTTAATGTCCAATTTCATTATCACAGTTGCTCATTGTAATGTTTGTAAAGGAAACCAAGGTTCTTGTAATTCTTTCTTCTCTGTCATTGCAATTTTAGATGTCCCACAGTTCTTGTATTGCTTTTTGGAACTTCTGAAATAAGAAGGTTTATTAGCAATTTATACCTCACTTACTGAACAAGTATTTGTTACAACCACTTTTAGTTAGCTGTTAGCCAGAGAAGATAGGCACAGGTAAGGCGTACTGCTCTTTTCCATGAAAAAGATTATAAAACCAAAGCATATAAGCTAAAACAAATTTTCCAGAACCAGTAGAGGTGTAAAAGATATCTGCCAATTGTAGTGCATTATGAACCTGCAAAAAGACTCTTGCATGCATTTCAACCAAGGCTGTGTTTTGTGTTTTAAGTAGATTAGATACCTAATCCATCAGCTATTCTAGGAGGAAAGGAAATGGATTTTGTTGAATTGCAGCAGTTGAGAACTTTCATCTTCAATCTGAATATATTTAGGAAAGGCAACCCTCTTACTATTCAAACCAACCCTACATATATTTTAAGAAATAGCGATCCTCTTATCACTGAACCAACCATTTTCCTTGCAATATTACCTGTGTTTCACCCAAATTTGTAAGGATGCCTTTCATTTGGTTCTCCAGTGGCTTCGTTTGGTTGGTAATGAATGGGCACTATAGGAGATTCCACCAGCACAAGGCTTGGTTCATAACTAGACACTCAATACAAAGAGGGTGTACCTTCTGACTTCAGAGTGGACCAAATTATGGGACTCTTTGTTTGTACATCAAAATAGAAGTAGAAACGATACGCTATGATGAATGCCTAACACGACAAAATAGACTGAAAACACAGATGATCGATTGTCTAGAGACTTTTGAAGAGAAAAGTTGGTGCTTGCTCTCATTGTAGGATACAGATACTGCCCCATAAAAGCGTTCTAGCAAAGGTAAAATGATAAGGTGGAAAAGTTCCTTGCTTTCCTTGATAATTCCAACTAAAGAAAGTTTCATGATGCATTTGATGAACTAAAGATTTCATTATTATCATTATTGCTTTCTATTAGTCTCGTCAATAGTAATGTAAATAGATTATAAGATTGAAAGTTCCATCGGTTATTTTATTTTAAATAAAAAATATAAAATTTAATATGACTAAAATAATAGAGTAAATTAATTTATACCTCTAAAATTTAAATCAACACTATTAAATTATAATTACTTTGTATAGTTATTATTACTCTTTAACTTTTTCGTTCTTAAATCATTAATTTTTTTTTAATTTTTAAACTATCCATTTAATTAAAAAAAATTGCATCCACATATCATTTCTTGTGATCTGATGGGTTGTTGAGTTTGAAGAGGTGTTAGAACGAAAAAAAGATTTCAAAAATTTAAAAATATAAGAATTAGATATAAATTTTTTTATTAAAAGAATTGTTTAGAAATTAAAAAAATTAATAATTTGAGAACGAAAGAGTTAAAAATTTGTAATGATTACACAAGACAATTATAATTATAGTTTAGAAGTGTTAATTTAGAGTTTAAAAGTATTAGTTTAATCTCTCTCAAAATAATTTGTGTACTAAATTGTGGGCATACGAAACCTAAACTTTCATTAATTAGGCAAGCACCCTAATTTGTAGCATACTGCACAGTGGAGTCGGGTAATAGGACTCAGGAGTTAGGACCAGAGTTTAGTGGTACAGAGATATGACCTGCAGCTTATGGAAAGGGGCAAATTACATGATCAATATCCCTGTAGAAAAGTGCCTCATAAAACTAATAGAAGTGACCATAAATGTCGGAAATGAAAGATGCTTCTTGTTTGTTGGTGCACTCACACCAACACACACAGTAACATGAAACATTCACTAGCTATTGTCTCTGCAGAAATGCTCAAAAAACAGCCATTTCCTAATCTTGGCTTCCCCTAGGCCCTAGCCCTCACTTCATTTTCTTCTATCAACTCTTGGCCCTTACTTACCCTTTCACATAAGCTTTCAACTTCTGTCAGCAACCAAAGATTTGCTTACACTTTAATTATCTATCTCAATTGGATGAGCACAATTCTAATACTTATGAAACGTTGAACATTAAAATTCCAACAATTCTTTTTATCTGTCGTGTTTTAATAATAAAACATTATAATAAAATTATTTTATAATCAAGATAATATTATAATACTTGAAGGCCTTGTCATATTCATATATACAGCTTGGTCTCTGCCTCTGCCTCTGCCTATGCCTCTACGTCTAGTCTGTGCTTCTGCCGAAAGAACAGCAGCCAGTAGCACAAAAAATTAATACCTGGCGCCATTTTTAATAAGCCGTTATTTATAGATTCCTGTCGTTATGGCCATCATTTGTTCCAGGTCTCTCTCTCCCCCTTCCTAAACTATCTTCAGATCCAAAGCTTATTTCACTTCTTGAATTTCTTTCACTTTTCTTGGATTCCCTCTTTCTCTCTCTCTCTCTCTCTCTCTCTCTACTGACAGACACAGCACAGAGTGGAGCTTCATTGAACATTCTTTCAATGCCGTCCCATAGCTTCAACAGCACAGTCAAATCATCCAAGAATCCATTAGTCTCAGCGATGATCAAACAAGGTTTCATCTCTGATCCTTTACTCTCTCCTACTCCCTCACCCCCTTCTTCTCATAATCTTCCCCTTTCCCTCTCCAAAACCACCGCTACCTCCACCTCCATCTCCCCTCCTCCCTCCTTCTCCGTCTCCTCACCTACCCCGGCGCGGTCCAGCCCTACCCCAACCCTTTTCGAGATGATGTCTGAGGAACAAGCTCGCGAGTCCAAACAGTCAATTCAAGCTCGTCATAAGCTTCAAGATAGAGTCTTTAAGGTCTTAGCAGAAGCCCCCTTTCAAAATAATAATAATGGTCATGTAAGCAATTTGGGGTGTGGTGACGTCAGGCTCACTGTAGCGGCCCGTGATGGCTTCCGAGTCTCAATGGAAGTCCACCGGAGAGTGCTTGCTGGCCGGAGCAGGTTTTTTGCTGAGAAGCTCCGGCGGAACGGGACCCATACGGTTTCTGTGGAGATTCTTGAATGTGATGATGTGGAGGCTTATGTGGAGGCAGTTGTTCTTATGTACTACGATGACTTGAAGAAAAAATTGATGGGTGAGGAGGTTTCCAAGGTCTTGGAATTGTTAAAGGTTGGTGCTTTGTTTTTCAATTTTGATTTATGGGATTGATTCAATTAAATCTTTCGAATAGTTTTCAACGTATCTTTCGCTTGAGCCTTCGTCTAATGTGAAACTGCGAACGTTGATCAACTGTTTGATTCTATCAAGCCTTATGAAGATTTTATTTTTTTATTTTTATTTTTTTTTCATTTCGTTCTATATTTTTTCTTTCTTTCTTGATTTTTTTTGGGTGTTGGGATGGCGGAATTGGGACCGATCAAGCTGGTAGAATGGGAACATCTGATTCCGTACTTCTTGGGAGAGTTGAGAATCTCTTGAATTATGATACTAGTCAGATAGAGAAACGGAAATTTTCGTAGTATTAGTTGAAGGATAAGGGAAACTATCTGTGTTTGCAAACATGTTTACTGATAGAAAAAGACAATTTTGCGTGGAGATTTTTGGAAATTCCTTGCATAGGGCGGATTTTATGAGCCGAGCTTTCATCAAAAGCGAGTTGAAAAGAAATTTCAAGGGGACGAATGAAATGATATGATTATAGCATCCGACATTTTGTTGTTTCTTAAATCAGCTGTCTTACTGCAGGTATGCTCAGCTGTTCTGTTTGATGATGGAATAATAGCATGTTTGGAGTATTTGGAAGCAGTTCCTTGGTCTGAAGAAGAAGAGGTTAAAGTGGTGTCTCATCTCAATGAGCTTCAGCTTCACGATTCAGTGCCTGATGTGCTCCAAAGAGTGGTAGCAGAACCGTCAACGTCTTCAAGAGCTGATGACATCTTCCTCAAATTGCTGAGTGGCGTTTTACAGGCCAAGGATGACAAGGCGCGTCGAGAAATGAAGACATTGATTTCTCGTTTGCTTAGCGAAGATAATTCTGCTAACAGCAGTTATAGCAATAGGCTTGACATTTCCAGAGAGACACTGTATCATCTCTGCCATAGATGTCTTAGTTCTCTCATATTGTGTTTATCTGAAGCTACAACTGTGGATGATAGCAGACAGGATCGTGGAGTTTTAATGGGGGAGATAGCCAGAGAAGCTGATAACTTGCAATGGATAGTCGATATCTTAATTGACAGAGGAGTTGGTGATGAATTTGTGCAGTTATGGGCTGACCAGAAGGAACTTGCTGTTCTTCATTCAAAAATCCCTACCATGTATCGGCATGATATCAGCAGAATCACTGCACAACTTTGTGTGGCGATTGGAAGAGGACACATTTTAGTGCCCAAAGAAACCCGGTTTTCTTTGCTTTCCACATGGTTGGAAGCTCTTTATGAGGATTTTGGATGGATGAGGAGAGCTTCCAGATCAGTAGACAAAAAACTAGTTGAGGAAGGACTGAGCCAAACAATTTTAACCCTACCATTGCCACAGCAACAAGCCATTTTACTGAATTGGTTTGACAGATTCCTTAACAAAGGGGATGACTGTCCTAATATTCAGAGGGCGTTTGAAGTCTGGTGGAGAAGATCTTTCATAAAGCAGTATGTTCTTGATTCCCAATTGCAGTTAACTCTTTCTGATTATCCAAGCTGATAGTAATGTTTGGCAGGGTATGCATGTTAGATGCTTGTACAGGAGATTGTGAATGTATTGCTATTGGTTACATATTTTCAAAGTGATGAATCTTCCTGAATTTCAGATTTGTAAAAAGTTCTATCCTTCTGAATATGAGAAACTTGAGTCATTGGGAAATAATAAATCATTGTGAAGATTAAATCACAAAATCTGCGCTTATTCTTTCTATTGTAAACTCAACTGATTTGATTATTTTCTCATCATCACCTCTTTCTACTTTACCAGTTAATTGGAAGCCAAATCCAATTAACGAGGAACGAAAACAGAAAAGGTCTTAGTAAAATTATTGCACTGTTTCATTACCCCTGACAACTGCCATAAAAGATTCTTAGCAAATGTTCTTGGTGTCCTTGAGAACTCAAGAAGAAGCAGCACATTGAATTTTGTTTGTTATCAGTTACTAATTTTCGCTTTTGACAAAAAGGAAACACAAGACTCCAAAACCATTTCGTTTGTCCCTTCCCACGAGGAGCATAGACAAAACCTCGGGCTTATGAGTAACTTGGACGTATATTAAGATGTGTTTAACAGACGCAGACATGGAGGATATGATGATCCAACGCAGAACGAGTAAGGTAAATGCAGAGTTAAATTTACAAGGCTTTATTAAAAAGAATTTATAGGATATTCCTCAATGTCTTTATATGGAAACAATAACAGTGTTTATCCATGTTGGATGCACAAAACATATAATTTGGCATTGGAAACAAGACTATTTTCTTCGGTTTCAACTCTGCCCCCATTGTTTCAGGAGATAATCGGATCCAACCCATAATTTAGTTTAACCTGTTGCTGCTGCGTTCTGCAGAGTAATAATAATCAAAGAAATACATCAGAACCACTTTCCAGAAATAGACCTCACAAAAATTTTGCATAGAATTTGGAGATTATCTTACAGCAGGTGTGTTTACAAGAATTGCTGTAAACAAGTATCGGAGCATAATAGCACTTTTAGCTGCTAACGCTTCTAAAAATCATGTGTCATGTAATTCAAAATGCAGAAGCAGTATGAATCCATGCATAATTACAGTGCTTATCCAATGAATTTTAGCAGGCCCTCCATTGCAAAGAAAATAGGAGAAAAGGACTTTCTAGCATCATAAACTATTGATAGAATTTTGTAAGCATAGCAGAATATTAAATAATCAAGAGAAACAATGGGAAACCAGAAGTTCCAAGGTGAAAGAGCTCACATACACAAGCCATAACGTCAAATGATATCTTAATGGACGGTACAAATGCTCCTACATTAGTAACTTATTGAGAATCTTTTAGAATTTCCAGGAAAAGAAACACTCTTAGCAGAGCTCCCTGATTTATCCCTTTCCTTTTTGTCTTTTAGATTCTTCGGCAACCAAAAACTTCATGAAGAAATTCTTTCTTTTTCTCTCCACATTTCTTTAATTCTCTTCTTGTACAATGACATTATCCTATGGTCATTGTTTAGACATCAACTTCTTAATACTTCTCCCTTCCAATCTTTTAACTGGTCTAGAACTTGTACGGATACTAAAGCTTCACAATTTTACCTCTTCTATTTACATTTTAGTGCATCTCATCAAGAACTAACTCCTCTGTTTTTTCAGATAAACACTTGATGCCAATCATTTGCTAAAGAAAGGTGCATAATCATACCTAGCAGAATAAACTGAAAAGGTGTTTCTCAGTAAATTCACAGATATTTTTGCACACCTTTATGGGTTTGAAAAAATATACCACGCAATTAAAGATGTCCAGAATGTCTAGATGACCTTATTATTTTGATATTGACAGGGAAACACAGCAGTACAATGTCCACATGACCAAACAATAGCCTCTTTTTATTTATTTATTTATTTATAATGTTACTATTACAAATAAAGGCTTTAAGAACAGATAGATTAATGATATTTCAAGATGCAAGTTCTTTTATCCTTTCATTTGCACTCTATAATTTTATCATTTTTGCTTGTGTGGTTATGATCAACATTGACGTACTGTTCCCATTCTTTAGTGAATTTAGACAATTCAATTTATATTCAGGACTTCATTTTGTTTACGTCCATGAATCTAGAAGCACAGCTGAGAGGGAAAGGGAAGGGTTTCTTGTTTTTGTTCTTTCTTTTTTTTTTTTTTTTGGGGGGGGGGGGTGCGCTGCTCCTATCTGTACATTCTTCTATACTACGAACACCAACATCACCCCCTCCCCGGCCGAAAGGGAAGTGTTATAAAGAGAGAGAGAGAGAGGAAGAAGAAGAAGCAAGAAGAAAGAATTTGAATTCAATGCACGTACCTTTGCCTAACTTTAAGCATCCCAGTGCCCATCTGCATTGGTATGCCCATTATGATGCATTCACTTACTCCTTCAATTTTGTCTTCTCTCCCATTTGCAGCAGCACTGAAGAGGTGATCTGCTGTCTTCTCAAAAGAAGCCAGCATCAACACACTATCTTTCATTTTCTGGACACCAGTTCTTGTAATGCCCAGAACTTCACCCTGGTTTAAAAGCCAGATCAAATTGATGAGCACCTACATTTAGTGCTGGACTGTAAACTGGTTCATCTGGAATTCAGAAGAAGGAACTAACCTTAGATGTCATTAAATCTGCAAGAAGCATCATATGACGTATGTCAATGGTCATTCCATGACTTGACATAGTAGTTCGGATCTCATCAATTATGGAACTTCTTGCAGCTTCAATTCCAAGTGTGTGCAACATTTCCATAATGTGATTACTCTTCGTTTCACATCCATCTACTCCTTCAGTGCCCATGACTCCCAGGAGACCCATCCTGTGAGAAGCAAATATGCATATCATTATAACCTTACAAAGTGATTCCAAATTCTTTGACCATTTATCCATCACAATATTTTTACCATAGTGACGGTCAAATTCTATATTAGGATATCAGATCATCCTTGATCATCATCATAAAAATCAAGACTGATACCCTATTGCATGTGTACCAAATTATTCAACCAATTCATCCCAGCTTCAGATCAAAATTTGTGGAAAATTTTTGTATAGATCCAATCAGAAGAACTGCTTTTACAAATATTCTTTATGCACAGATCATAGCTTTGCAACTCTGAATATATGAAGCCTTCTTTAAGAAGTACAAATTACAGGCTTACTCCAAAGGGAAAAGCATCCTAGTACAAGGTTAGTTAAGCTAAAAGGTACCAAGCCCCAACAAAGATGTGTAGGTTGCAACTAAATAATTAAGCATACAAAGTTTGCTAATTATATGTACCAATAATTACCCAATGAAAAAAAAATCTCAACAAAGGAATCAACAACAAACCTACCCTTCTACGAACAAGTTGTACTTCGGCATTTTCTTCTCCTTATCTTCTTTGTTAATAATGACACGTTCAACAGTGTTAATTCCCTGGCATTTCAAAGACAATCGAGCTTAACCACAAGTCAATCAAATTTACAACAAAATAAAGGTATTTAAGCTTTTTAGTTCATTTTCTAGCATCATATAGGGACAGATATAGCATAAGAGATTTTCTAATATCTCTTACCGACACAACTACCATGGGAAGCTTATTTTTAATTGAATGGAGCTCAAAGTGAAGTTTGCTTTTATCAGTCTGGGGAACAACTTCGAGCTTTCTGGGATTCAAAACCTTAATATGCTGCAAAACATATTCAATTAGAGATAAGATTGTGACTAGATACATCAAATCTTACTAAATGAATATATGTACCTGTTCCTTCAGTTTGAGTTTTTTTGTCTGCAAAATTGATTCTTTTACTCTATAAGCATCTACACAAAGCCGCAATGCTTGAATTACTTCCATGTCAAGAGTGATGACAATGGAAGCTAACCTAGCTGACATCACAAGTTTTACACTCTTTGCTACCTACAGATTAAAAAGCTGGTCAACAAACACCTAGTACTAGCAAAAGACGACAGTAAAACAATATCCTCCCCACACAACAGAAAGCATTAGGCCAGCAATAGCGCATTTTACTGTATATTTAGTTAAACCATTAAAGATGCACCATAATGAATCAGCATCTCAAGATCACGATGGCATTGCAACTACTATAAATAAGAATAAATACCATTAAGGATCCTTCAAATACTCCCTTAAAGACACACATCATAGACAATGCATCCCTGTATCAAGATATCATGATGATAATACTTCTCTAAATGAGAATAACAACCAAAATGCCTTCTGGTACACCCTTATCAAAATAATAGTACAGTTACTGGAAAACAGCTCACCTGGCTTAAAAGTGTTTTCTCAATACGAGCTTTGACAATCCTTGCCCCTTTGGGATTATACTCATGTTCGAGTTTTGCAGTAATAATTGGTGTGCTGATGTTTTTCTTTGCATCTATGATCTCTTTTATTCGGGGAACTCCGAGTGTAACATCTAAGATAGCATTAAGGAAGCATTTTCTTTGAAGTTGTCAATCAAAACTCAAAAACTGAAGCTTATGGTATTGTTGTATTAAGCATTAGGCACCAAAGGATACTCATGCTTGCAACTCCAGCAAAGTGGAAAGTTTTCAGTGTCATTTGTGTCCCTGGTTCTCCAATACTTTGAGCTCCAATTGCACCAATTGCAGTTCCAGCTTCTATTTTCTTTGTATGATAACGTGAGATGCAGACTCTTAGGAAAACCTAAGACAATTGTAAGGAGCACTACCATGATATAAACCCCAGCAAAAATTTCAATGAAATACCAAGCACAAATAAGCAATGACCACTGCTAAAACCTTATGAAAATGTGCTTACAGATGAGATGATACCAACCAATATCAACATATTACTTTAACAAGAAAGATTAATAATCCTCATGCATAAAAATAATGGTACCCTCCCGAATGTACCAAGACAATACCTAAATTATGACTTAAAACAGCAATAAACTAGGTAATATCCAATTCAACAATTTGTCATCCTAGTATGATTATATCATATTTCTAATCAGGTAGAGAAACTATAGAAGGGTCTCTTCTAGGGTCCAGGAATAGCTAAAAAACTAGGTGCAAGAGTGGATAAAGTATTAAAGAGAATGAAATGAAATTTAACCTCTATACATGCCTTTCAATGGACATCACAATTGACATTACATTTTATAGAATAATCAGGTTTTGACAACAATATTTTCCATCCAGCAATTCTCTACTTCCTATATTTCAGTAAACAGATGATCTAGCTTCAGTTATAGAAGTATTCTTTACCCCAGTTCTGTGTCATATGAAACTTGGGCATCTCCTTCGTCAATCAAGCAACCAGTACACAGTTTGAGGTTGAAATTATCTTCTAAAATTTTCTCCCTTTCTCCCGTATCCCCTAGTTGCCTCCCCAGGAAAGAAACGCAAGAAAGAGAGGGAGTCAAAAGACTGATGATTTCCAGCTCAGCTTATACAAAGAACTGTTATCAGTCAAAAAATCTCGTTAATAAAAGTAACGATGATTAGCTGATTAAAGTAAATCCACCACCAACAAACCCATGGGTTCTACGTTTCAGCACCACTCAAACTATTATAATGCTTCCATTTACATGACTTACTAGAAGCACAATAGCATCTGAGCCCAAGTTCTGTTATCTGTATTGTATGCATACAAATATCCAGTAAATGCTTTCTTTAAATCCCCTATTATAAAGCTTAAGGCAAGTAGGGAACATAAAAAAGAAAACATCATTATCATTCATAGATCTAAAAATGTAAGGAAGACACTGATTTGGCACAGCCATCTTCAATTGGTTGTAGAAGGGATAAGGTGGACAAAACAGGGAACTTAGAGAAGATCATGATGCAAGGAAAAATGAGTCCATAGATAGTCGGTTCAATCACCTCTAGCTGATGAGAAGTGATGCCAGATATATTCGAACAAATTTTTTCAAGAGATCTACGATGCTCTCCGCCATGTTGATCTCCATCCAATTCTAAATTCTGCATTGTATTCCTTAAGCTTGCAACACATTTCTCTTTAAGAAACTTAGACAGTGAATCACGAAAAGCCTCAGAGCACCCGCCTTCGGGAGTCATATCATGTTCTGAGAGCCTTTCATCTGTCCTTTCACAGATCTCCGAAGGAGACAAACTTATATGATCATCTGCAGGACAGGTTGCCTGTGAGGGGGAAAAAAATAAAATTAAAGGCCATTCAGTAATAACTGGTAATGAGAGGTGAAAGTGGATTATTGACCTTCACTTTCATCAGTAGTCTGTCAAAGTTTAGAGGCTGCCCACTCTTCTCTTCCATTTGTGAAGGATCCATGCAATCATCTCCATAAAAAAATTGAATTATACAAGCACTCGCATTTCGCACTGTGTAGTCATAGTGAATAGACAAGTCCTCCAGAGCTTTCATAAGTCTGCGAGACATGTATCCGGTGTCAGCTGTTTTAACCTGCATAATTTAAGTCCAACAATCATAACTTTCAGGTTAGGAGACTCAGAGGACTAAAAGTGAAGTGACGAGTTATAAGTTGTACCAAAATGGGTTTTGGTTTCCAATGAAATTTCCTACTTTACTGAAAACATTGATGGACAGAACTCCCATTGATGAGACGAGCCATATCAAGAAAATGAGTGCAAATCCCCAGATTTCAAACACCATCCAAGATCAGTTAATGAAGCCTTTACAAGTGTTCAAGAACTATATGTCTCCACCAGTGTTATAGCGTTCAAATTAACAAGGAAGCCTAACATGTGAGCAATGTCAAACTAGCCACTCATATCTCCAATCTTCCTATTCTGAAGCTCCCAACTCTTCCTAAACCGTAGGCTTCAAGCATTTGGAATGAGACTCTTATTACATTCAAAATTGACCTCAAATGTAACACTTGGAATAAAACCATAGGCTTCAAGTTTATCCGAAACCCATCTACCAGTGAAGTGTATATATAAATATAATGACTGAATGCCACCATACAAAACCTGTTAACAATTTCAAAAAATAAACATTTTCTGATTTCAAGATTTCTCAAAACAAACCACCAACATTTCTTTGTTAATCATGAAATCCAAATTGAAAGTAGAAAAGGCGGCTGAAGGCTCTCAGTGGCTATAATATTTGGCAGAGAGTTTGAAGACGTTTAAGGGAAGTAGAGAAGGGTTTCAGGTCATGGAATTCTGGGCTCAAAAGAATATGAATGGGCATGGAGATAACTATCAGGAAACATAATGTGGATGATGAAACTCAGGAAAAATTTCAAGGGTTCCTAGTACACCATTTGATCAATGAATATTTTATGGATGAGTGTAGCATTGCACTTGTAATATTGTGGTGCTATAAAGCATTACAGTTATATTTCTATCATAGAACACAAACTTCTCCCACAAAGCATCTGCATCAAACAAACAGATAAGCGGTATATCCACAGTCAACCATTGTAGAAGCTTCAATGCAACTGCTGATTTGAGTTTCACTACAGTTTTAAGTTGAGGAAAGAGATAACAGATTGTTTTGATTAATAAAAGGTTCACACATAAACCCCCTCATGGCATTGTTAAGGTACGCCTTTGCAATTTCAACGTTCAAGAGATACAAGTACAAAGAAGAATGTGCAGCTTATATATTTTGAAGTTGGAGGGTGTAAAATATTGCATTCTTGAGACAGATTTACGCAACTAGATAAAGCAGCTAAACTGTCCATACCGCTGTATCCACAAGGCCTTCTCTTCCTGCCATTGTGTGGAAAAAGAATTCTGTGGCTGTGAGACCGCTATAAAATGAATTTGCAACAAACCCTTTAGCCTGAATGCAAAATTAGACAAACTTTAGTCTTCTAGATGTCAAAATGAAAACTGATTACAATGTACCAAAACGAAAGATGCCAGAATTTACAAATAGTTGAGTTGCAACAAGCATTTCTCCTGGTTACTCTTATTTTATTTCATATGAAGTACCGAATATCTGCTATGTTAAAGCACCAGCAAATGAAACGATGTTAAGTTCTCTCTCTCTCTCATGTTTCTCCCTTTTTCCCCCTCATCCTCGACTTTTTATCCTCTTCTATGATATTTTCTATTCTTTTCTTGTTTCTCTTGGCAGCAATAATTTCTCATATTGCAGTAACTGTCTCATTTTCAAGGATGATAATGTAATTATCTGCCGAACTGGTTTCCTAGGTACTAGTCTGCACCTGTTGCACCCAGTTCTTGCAGATGATGCGAAATTTGTGATGGGGTATCTTTCGACCAGGGAAAAAAAAAAAAAAGGAGGAAAGAGATTCTCAATGACTGCTCAGAGGCATATCTGGACATCCACATAACAGGCTAAGCCTCTAATATACTAGGAAGCAATTCAGATGATGACACAAATCTTTTCACAACACCTTCTTTAAATAGAAGACAGTACTGACAAGGTATGATTCCTGTTGGGAGTTGAGGGAAAAATATATGGGAACATTTACAGAGGAATAACATCCTAATTTTGAGATGAAACATATCCTTAAACATAAGGGAAGGGAAAATGGAGAGCAAGTCAATTCCATAAGAATCCTTCTGAAAAAGTCTATTCTTTAAAGTCGTGATAGAATAGAAATTCAAAATATCAGGACTTCTGCATCTGCCTGTCAGTGTTCACAAGTAAGCCTCACATCTCCCACCTATCAATAGATTGTCAAGCACATAGAGAGAACCCATCCCACCTTTGCCCCCTCCCCCCTCTCTCCTAAAAAAAAAGGGGGGGGGGGGGTAAGATCCTTATAATTGCACCTTATGCCTGGCAAAACCTTTTTCAAAAGTTACAACATTGTCTTCTTGTATATGTTTCCAAATTGTCCCCCCAGCCAAATTCATATATTTAGTTTGGACCTTGGTCAGGCAGGACTTCATAATGTGGGCAGAGGATAACTTCCACATCCCTTTCCAGCACTTTCCATTTCTATATGCTGCTTACCTTGAACATTTTGACCAGTATTTCAAATGCAGAAATTCATATTGTCTGATAGTATTTCCATAATGGTGTAGCAACAGTGAAGGTGCCAACCACCAGGAATTACCTCCTGCCTATACCATCTGAAGACAGGTGCATT
This sequence comes from Voacanga thouarsii, assembly GCA_026120185.1. Classification (NCBI taxonomy): domain Eukaryota; kingdom Viridiplantae; phylum Streptophyta; class Magnoliopsida; order Gentianales; family Apocynaceae; genus Voacanga; species Voacanga thouarsii. The sequence goes on from JANUWF010000982.1 coordinate 5,166,598, forward strand.
TCTGTCCTCCTTTATTTTTTTCTTTTCTTTTCCTTTTTTTTTTTTTCCTTTTTGGTCTTTTGCAATAAAGGTAACCATTTCCAGGTCTTGCTTCCTTTGTTGAGGTTGCATTGGCTCATCTTCCTCACAGCCACCTGAGCTTGTGTATCAAACCAGTATGAAGTCCAAAGTGAAAAATGCAACACAATACCAGCAACAACGAAAATCAAGAATGAATCTGGAGGAGTGGAGCATAATAATGCAAAGACTTTCACTTTTGTTTTTATCTAATAAGACAAAGTCAACTCAGAAAACATGAACTTCCTAATTGACACTATGTAGTTATTTTCTTTCTCCACCATTGTTGACCTTTTAATTACTCTCTTTTAAGGGCAATATCTCGATCAGGACAGTGATGATCTCTTCAATGCTCATCAGCATGCCATCTTTCTTAAATCAATGTTGATAGGCTGCGTTGTTTACGTTGTCACAGCATTTTAATTGACAGCTTGAATTTTGGAAGCAATGCCTTAGTTCTCACAACTTGATTGTCTGGGGTTCTCAACTATAACCTCCCAAATTAAGGATTATTTAAAAGAACCACGAAAAGGAGTTTTGCTACGAACATACAGAAGAAATGACCACCTATACATATCAGCAAAAAAGAAAAATACCTGGGGAATCTTTGATTTTTGACGAAAATGAGGAAGGCTACGATCTATGAAACCATTTGGAGCACGACGACCCCCAACAGATTGTTGCCCGACACATGCAACCATCTGACTTATATTAATTGGAGATCCTTTTGAACCACACTGTGACATAATAAGCGGGCTATTCCTCCACTGTAGGTTATCCATACAGACCTGTGAAAAAAGCACTCCAAATTAAAATGTTATTACCTAGGCATATACATAAACACAAAAACTGAGACTGAAAGTCAATGATAAAAAGTTAGGAGAGCATAAACAAGAAACAAAATAAAAAGGGCCAAAAAAACAATCCTCTGACACAAAAAGTAATCAGTCTTCACATCTCACATTGAAGAAGAATCACTCGATCTTTCAACAGTTTTAAAAAGTTTGCAAGTTATCTATTAAAGATTATATACAGATCTGACTAGATAATATCTCCACCTTGGACAAAAATTTTCTGCATGCAGGGTTAAGAGGAATCACTAATCCACATACCAACAATCAAGACCTCCCTTCTTTCATTGGTCATAAACAATCCACCTCCTTCCCTGCCTTCTATTCTTCCATAGAAAAGTCATCTTCTCATAGCTATTCTCATTTTGCAAACTACAGAACAACATACATAGACATATGGACAGAATATTTCTGTGAGGACATAAAGTTGGATTAGCTTCTTCACACAAATACTAGAGTTCTCTGTCAATTGGTGTCACGGATGTCCCATAGGCAATGCAGTAAGTGTAAAGATTTTTTGGAAACATGGACAGAAATACCTTATAAAATATGTTCCTCATAAAATGTATCAGATAACTATGGCACATTCCAACTTACATTACATGAAGAAATATTATAGAAAAAGACAGCCCTTCACTTTTTATGTCCAGGAAATCTGGGAATGCCAGAATCTTGAACATTTCATGCATCTTCATTGCTTGAAGTGTTTTTTGATAGAAAATAGTGAAATAATAGCTAGGCCTACAACTGGAATTAAAGTTTTGGAGAAGTGGAGATGTGAGAAAGGGTTGGTCCACCCCAAAAGGAGGTTTAAGGAAGAATATCTCCAGATAGCAGAATGAGCAAGACATGGACATTCTTCTCAATCTTCTTTGGTGTTATTCCTAGATGTCTGATAGATATTAAAAAATTTTAAAGGGTTTCCTTTAAAATTAGAAACACATAAAACATACTACACGAGAAAGGGATTACACAGATTCATACCTTGGCAGTTTCTCCTCGAATATTATTTAAGACCTGAGTTATTTTTGCTTCAAGTGTCAGAGCAGCGTCATGGCCAGGTTGCAACTCAAGCTCTCCCTTGTTATAGTTATCTATTAAATTATCACACTCCCCATATCCACTTCGGATCTTTTTCTCCTTCTCAGTGACTAATTTATTGGGAGGTTGCACATCGTCAATTCCAATAGAAAATCCATGATTCCCAATCCACCTAGCACTGCAATCACAATATAAATAAAGAAACAAATCAATGGGGAAAAATAACAATATAAAAGCTGCAAAATTTTGGCCATATCAATCAATCAAAGGAAACTATCCCAAAGGAAAAAGGAAAAACTGGGGCATACTGCATACTAATAATAGCTAATATTGATTAGTAGGCCAGACTCCCTGACATGCAAGAACATTCAAATCTCCATGCTCAATGTTCAAAATAACTCTGGTCCTGAATCAGAATACAAGGCAATAGACACCCAAACCTAGGGAAAGACAAAGTGCCATTTTTGTGCGATGTGAACAGTGTTGGTTGTCACCTATAAAAGAAAATCTAGAAAACAACGAAGGAAATTACGTTCCTTTTGTGAAAAAAAAAACCTACCATATTGCCCTCTGTGTTCCAATAAACTTTAGAAATTACCACCTTTTTCCTTGGAAAATCTTGCAACTTACCTCAAAATCAGCAAAACCTTTTCTACAACATGGACAATATGCTAGGTTTTTGTTTTCTCAGGGGCACAATGTGTGTGTGTGTGTGTGTATTATATTATATTATAAAATTAATCAAGCAGGCAAGCCAACTGATGAGGCAATTGGAAACTGAAGTCCATATCAACATGCGTGTGGGCTCTTGCAATAACAAACAAATGAGAGTTATCTGTAGAGAATGGATCCAATTTTCTATGTAGGAATTTTAAATGGAATCTGAAAAACAAAATAAACCAACAAGAGTTGTGATCCTCAAGGGAATTACAAAGGAATCAAATAACTTCAAAGTATTTTAAATTCATTTGGGACCTTAGCAAATAAGCTGCCAAACCATGTAGATTATATGACCTGCAAGGACCTAGAAATCAAACATGTAGGAAAGCATGTTTTGCCAAGCATCCAGAGGTGAATTGCCAACCAACGAATAAGGATTGAGCTGGATGGTAGATATAACCATAGAAAATGGAGGAAAGCAACTGTTTGGAAGATAGATTTCATTTCAAGAGAAACCACAACTGGAAGAGGTATACAAAGCATTTTCAGATCTTAAATGATAAAAGCTGTCTGCTATAATCATACCTCAACTTTGCTAAGCGATTCATGCATGTTGAAGCAGCATGTGAACCATAGTCCCTGAGAAGAACAGAATAAAGCCCGTCCTTGTTTCCATTCCCTGATTAAATCTCAAACGTAAGTACTTATACTTAACTGGTCTATTTTGTTCCACCAATAGCCAAGAAAAAAGAAAAAAATATGAAAAAAATTTTATTTAATGTCATTTATGCCAAAACTATTGTAAAGATAAATTGAACATGGGGAGAAGCAAGAATCTAACACTGCAATGTAGGTCAGGACTAGAACATTTTCCTTCTCCCTTCCCCTTTTTCAGTCTTAGACAAAGGTGCATATCCAACTCAGTTTAAGCCATGTATATAATTTACTATCTATTGTTGAAAAAAAAAAAAATGCTACATATTGGACATAAGGAACACCTAAAAACTGAAATGCCAGATCCGGGTCCCCGACAAGTACATAAAATAGCCTGATAAAGAACTGAGAAATGATCAGACCACTTGCCAAGAAAGCCAGCTGACTTTTTCCTACATTCCCAGAACAAGGAGAAGCATAGATCTCAATACATGAAATAAGTTAAAAAACACTTGGACATATACAGAACATTTCAAATCTTAAAAGCGTTATTATTATTTTAGAATTGGTTTGAATTTATTGATTTGGGGATTTGATAGAATGCTTCTCAATGAATAGGCTTTGGAATCCATACACTACACTGCATTGGGCAGGAAAGTAATGAACTTCATGAAGGATAGTATATCCATTTCTTTCAGAGCCTATTAATGTTGGGATGCAGTTTAAAACAATATGCATTAAAACAGTGTTTCCTATTAAAAGAAGTTCCCAATCATCACAGCTTTGCATTTCAATACTTAAGATACGCCACTTTAATATTGGTTGTTTCCCGATGCAAAAATTTTCACTATGCATGAAACAATGACAAAAATAAAGGTAAAAGATGCAAATTTTCCCATATCCTTCTAAAAGAGCATTAGCCATGGAAAGCCTTGTAAGAATATGTGATTGTGCATTTGATAAGTAAAGCCAAGGAAAAAAAGCTATCAATTTCCTGATAAGGCAACATCAACAACAGAAAGGCAAACAAATCCCAAAAGATAATCCATAAATCAAATGAAATCAGCATTTGGTAAGCATAAGCAGAATGAATTGAAAATCTTTAGCTATTCATAATTGTAAGAAACTGGGAGAAAATAATCCCTTTTCATTATACCTTAAACTTTACAATGAGTTGCTTATATGGAAGCTGTCTAAGAAACAAATATGACAACTACTCTAATAAATTGATTACAAAATCTTCTAATCAGTCCCCTAATTATTACTCACAAGATCTCCTAATCACTGATTACAAAATTCCTAATTTAAGGGTCAAACTTCCCTAATGTACGCTAATTCTAGTGTTACAATATTTACAATATTACTTTCCTAAACTATACCTATTAGCTATATGTTCCCACAGTCCCCCTCAAACTGGTGACTAGATATTCTTCATTCCCAACTTAGATATAATACTTTCAAACAGTGGACCACTTAACCCTTTGGTTAACACATCAGCAAGCTGATCATTTGTAGACACACAAGATGTGCAGATCAATCCACTCTCCTCTCCTTGATAAAATGTCTATCAATTTCGATATGCTTTGTCCGATCATGCTACACAAGATTGTGAGCTATGCTAATTGCAAATTTATTATCGCAGTAAAGCTTCATCAGACCCTCCAACTTGACCCTTCTGTCTTCTAGAATGATCTTTAACCAAAGTAACTCACAAACTCCTTGAGCCATCGCTCGAAACTCAACCTTTGCACTAGACCGTGCAACCCCATTTTGTTTTTTACTCCTCCATGTCACAAGATTTCTACCAAGGAACGTACAATATCCAGTGGTCGATCTTCTATCAGCCAATGACCCAGCATAATCAGCATCTGTATAGGCTTCAAGCATTAGACCCCACTTCTCCTAAAGAGAATTCTTTTTCCTGGTGTACTTTTAAGATATTGCAGTACTCTGTGTGCAAACTCTTTTGGACTGTGCATGAATTGACTAATCACACTCATAGCATAAGCTATATCGGTTGTGCGTGGGACAAGTAAGTGAACTTTCCTACCAAACGTTGATACACCCCTTTGTCCAATATAACATCTTCCTCTGCTATTCCAGACCTTATATTCGGATCTATTGGAGTACTCACCGGTTTGCATGCCGTTTTCCGTGTCTCATTGACTAGATCAGTTATATACTTTTGTTAAGAGAGAAAAATACCCTTCTCTAAATATGCCGCTTCAATTCCGAGAAAGTACTTTAGCTTTCCAAGTGTCTTAATCTTGAATTCTTTTGCCAAGCACTCACTCAAAGACGAGTGCTTGATGAACAGAATATGATTTCCTTGACTTTACTTGTATCCTAACATCACCATAACCTTAGCAAACTTGCCGAACCATGCTCGAAAAGATTGTTTAAGCCCTTACAATGCCTTCTTTAACCTACAGAGTCTATGATCAGTAACTCATTTACCATAACCAGGTGGTATCTCCATATATATCTTTTCCTAAAGATCTCCATGTAAGAAAGCATTTTTGACATCAAACTGTTGTAAATCCCATCCAAAGTTGGTTGCCAAAGATAATAGGACTCTAGCAGTATTCAACTTTACAATTGGGGCAAAAATCTCTAGATAGTCCACTCCATACGTCTGAGTATAACCCTTGGCAACCAGTCTTGCCTTGAATCTTTCCACTGAACCATCAGCTTTATATTTCACTGTGTACACCCATTTACACCTCATTGGTTTCTTTCTCGTTGGTAACTCCACAAGCTCCCATGTTTTGTTCTTTTCCAGGGCCTCCATTTCTACATTCATAACTTGTTTCCATTTTTCATTAGACAAAGCTTCAGATAGATTGGAAGGAATGGAAATGGTTTCTAAGTTACTGAGGAAGGCTTTGTGTGATGGAGAAAAACGCTGAAAGAACAGGAAGTGTGCAAGAGGATATAAAGGTCTTTTAGTGCACTCTCTCACACCTTTTCTCAAAGCAATGGGTAAGTCTATGTCACTACTACCTCCATGGATCAACCTCTCTAACTCTAGTTCTGTTTCAATTTGTAATGTGGGTTCAGAAGTCATTACCTGATCAGACTCTTAGACTTGCTAGGGTTGGGGGTAACCGTCTTCTTCCTTGCATACATCTTGCCTTTGACATATCTAACATCCTTGGGAACAGACTCGGAGTCAGATTGCGCAAATACAGGTTCAGGAGAGATTGTGACAGACTCAGATAGCTCAGAGTGAACTGGGGCATGATCACTAGTGGACGAAGAAATAGGGTGATTTGAAGCTGAAAGATCCAACAACAAGTCAAAACCTAAACTCTCATCTTCTCTCACTAATTTCTTTCCCTAAAGATAAGGGTTTGAAAAGTAAGATTCATGTTCATTAAAGGTAACATCCATAGAAACAAAGAATTTTAGGAAGGGTGGATGATAACACTTGTATCCTTTCTGGGTTGGCGAATATCCTACAAATACATATTTTATAACTCTTGGATCCAGTTTCTCTCGGTTGTGACTGTGAACATGTACAAAAGATGAACATCCAAACATTCTAGGAACAAGATTATTTGTGGTGTGGAAGTTAGGATAGAAGGTGGACAACACATCCATTGGACTTTGAAACCCTAGGACTTTAGATGGCAATCGATTTATAAGATGTGTTGATGTAAGAACAGCCTCCCCCAAAAGGTTTTAGGTACATGATCTTTAAATAACAATACTCAAGTTTTTTCCAGGAGATCACCATTTTGCCTCTCTGCAACTCCATTTTGCTGCAGGGTATTCACAAAAGATGACTCATGTATTATCCCTTACTTTTGAAAATATGGACTTAGAAATTAATTGAAATAGTCTCGTACATTGTCAGACCTAACTCTCTTGATGGCCACTCCAAATTGATTTTTAATCATGGAACAAAAATTTGGTAAAACAATATTGACATCAGATTTTTGTTTATGAAGAAAGACCTAGCAAACTCAAGTTCAGTCATTAATAAAGAAAACAAACTAGCGTGCCTCAGAGATATTAGCAATAAGAGATGGACTCCATACATCACTATGGATTAAATGAAAAGGAATGAAACTTTCTTTTATTGCTCACTAGAAAGGGTACACGTTTGTGTTTGGCAAGTTTACATTTTTCACAATGAAAAGACTTAACATCTAAATGTTTAAATAAAGATGGAAACAAGAGTTTTATGACTCGAAATGATGGATGTCCAAGTGGGCGATGATGGAGCCAAATTTTCTTTTTATTGGATGACAAAGACTCGGAAACAAATGACACTAACTGTTTACCTTTAATGATGGTTGGTAGAGACCACCCCCATTCTCTAGCATGTCCAATCATCTTCCCCAAACTCTTTTTCTGAAATACACCACCATTATGATGAAAAACCACAGTACATTGTAATGGACAAGTTTTTGGATGGATAGCAGATTGGTAACTAGCTTAGGGACATGGAGAACATTCTGCAAGGTTAACAATGTGTTAATTTGGACACTTCTAATTCCTGTTACAATGGCCAAAGAACCATCTGCAATGGCTATTTTTCTACTACTTGGGCATGGGGGATAGGTGGTAAAGATATTTGGTGAGTGAGCCATATGGTCGGTAGCTCCTGAATCCATGATCTAAGAGATGTCAAAAGTTACATCCGAAACATTTAATCCAATAGAAAATGGAAACTCACCTGAACATACCATAGAACAAGTACCTGAGAGCTTTTTTAGACTACTGATGAGAGCTCTCACCCTTTCCAATTCATCTTGGTTAAGACCAACTGTTTTCGATTTTGGTGGCACATCAATTTAGCCAGCAACTACATTGGCTTGTCTACTTATGGACTGTCCTCCATTTTGTTCCCATTCTCGGCTGGGTGGCTTCTCATGAAGCTTTCAACATTTTGCTCTTACAATGTATGTTTGGGAAGTTGACATGGTGAAGGAAAGATATTTGCAGCAATTAAGGTTGAACAAATAGGAAGGGAAGAAGGAGAAAGAAAAATAAAGAGAAAATGATAGCAATGAAGGCCGCATAAAAGAGAAACTGTAGCAATGAAGGCTGCTTGAAAGCGAAGAGAAATGACAGTAATGAAGATTTCTCGAAAGAGAAGACTGCAGTAATGAAGGCTGCTTGAAGAGGAAGTAGAATCCTAGAAAGCCTAGGGATCTGATACCAGTTAAGAAACTGTGAGAGAATAATCTCTTTTTATTATACCTTAAAGTTTACAATGAATTGTTTATATACAAGCTATCTAAGAAACAAATATGGCAACTACCCTAATAATTGATTACAAAATCTCCTAATCAGTCCCCTAATTCCTGCTCACAAGATCTCCTAATGACTGATTACAAAATCCCCTAATTTAAGGGTCAAACTTCCCTAATGTAGTCTAATTCTAGTGTTACAATATTTATAACATTACTTCCTAAAATACACCTATTAGCCATATTTTCCTACAATAATCATTTGGACCGTGCTCATTTAGGTCACATTAAGCTTAGTAGTAAAATGTAGAATGCTGTCATCCAAATATGTTCTATTTTCATAAATTGAATCTTAAACGCGATGGAGTATCTAACAACTAAAAGCATAAGTTTCCTATGGAAGATTACCAGCTCAAAAAAATATTCTAAAATTATTTTGAACTTGCTTGGGAACACATCTAAAAGTGCTCATATGCTAAAAAAGGCATTGGATGGGGGAAGCATGACTTGCATCAGCAGCAAGCAACTAAAACTCATACATATGAACTAAAATAGTAAGCTTTGTCCAACAATCTGAAAACTGAAAACAAACAAACCTAAGGCAGCTTTTCCCAATTGTCCGCTGATGAGCTCACTATTACGGAAATAAACAAATCCATCATTGGGACACATTGTCTCCTTCGGTTTCATGTAGTTCTTTTCAGCAACAGTAAGATTTAAATAGATCCTCATTTGTGCATGGGGTCGCAGAAGTGTATTGAACAACTGCTTACCAGTCCAAAGTTCAACTGGCTGCAAAAGCCATAAGAGATCAGATACGATAACTAATACTAAACGTAATCAAATAAAGGAGTGTTGGGGGGGGGGGGATGTTGTATATGTCACGTCCCATGCCCTAGGCCAGGAACGCAACTCATGGGCTTAGTAGCAACATAGTCAATTACTTGGCCATTGTCCCCACAGGGCCAAAATGAATTCTCAAGTTGACAATGGGTATTTGGGACAATTCTTATATATAATTTACACATTCTATTAGAATTCTACATGGAATTGGGGTCTCACAGTATGTACACCGTACTTGAAGACATAAAAGAAAAGAAAAGAAATGAACGAGAATGGAAACCGGTCATGGTAAAGGGAAAAGAGAAATCATGCAGATTTTTTGCAACTTCACCAGGGGGAATGGTGAATTTTCCTACCTCTATGAAAAGGATACATACATAGTGACATTCATTCCACTAACACATAAAAGTGAAACTTGTCTGTCTGCTTATTTGTAGTCAATACCATTAGAAATTAAAGCTCGATATATATGCTCTCTCTATAGGAGACGCTGTCTATATACATATGCATCTGTGCACATGAACCATCTGTCTATAAATAATTTTTGGTTCATGGTTACTTAAGCATATATATATATATATATAGGTTCATGGCATGACCCATTTTGTCTCCAGCATGCTAATCAGAAAATGTCAGCAAATGACATGTTGAATAGGAATCATTTTATGAACTCCCTGTGCTTCACCACCCAAAAGGTGTATAGAAAGAAGGAAAGAACAAAAAAAAGAACCGTGACAGTATCAAGCAAGTAAGATGTAGAAAGTGAAGTGCAGCACCAACGAACCTTAACTAGTGTTGGAGTTGGCAAATCTATCTGATCCATACCATTCCCCATATAAGAACAAATAAGAGAAAAAGAAGCCCGATCATAAAATGTGTCCTTCCTAGTAATAAGAAAGGAAGATGTCAGAAAATCCTGTGTTGAAGCAACCAAAATCTCTCCGTTTTTTGGAGTGCATAAATTGTTTTGTACCTGCAGAACCATCAAAAACACCTCAATACAACATAATATAAATTGGGAAAAAAACAAGCCATGAAATCCACTAATAATCATAAGCTGAAAATTTAGATGTCCTAAAATATATGCTAGCCAAAACTATAATATAAAACTCACTATAGGAGACACAATTGTAATATTTGATGAATTCTATATTCAAAATAAATCAAATGTAAGTAGCTAGAATCAGCCAAAACAAGCACAGGCAAGCAAATCATAAGTGTCAAAATGAAACAAATAAAGCAATTACTGACTCAGCCACCAGCTATTTCCCTCATGTATCAGAAACTCAGCAGCCCAAACCAGGTAACTTGGCAATACTTATTGACTGACCATGAAAAGAATTGCTTAATTTAAACATACCAAATTCTGATATTGACAACTATCTAGAATATAGAGGGAAAACTTAGAATGATCCCATCTCTGAAAAGCAGAAAGGTCAAAAATACACAGGCAATTTTAGTGCCATTAAACCATCTACAAATCATAACAATGAAACCTCGGTATCCTAGCAGGCTTGAGTTTTAAACTGAGTAACAACATGCAAGGCAAAAATGAACTACAAGAAAGCAAACTTTACTAAGGGATGCTAGATAAAAAATGGAAGTCCAGATAAGTAGTTGAAAAAATATCAGACTGCAAGGACAGCTCAACTGGTTTACTTAAAAAGAGTTTTGGTTTTCCCTTAGTTTGCACAATTCATGATAGTTAATCTTTTAAAGCAATGTAGAACACCCCTCTCACCCCAGGATAAAAAATCCAAATTGGCATTTTATAAGATACAAATATGTAAATAGCAACTTTTTCTAATTTCATCAGAGATTTTTATGGGAGGGCTGGATGTTGATTTTAATTGGAATATAGTTCAGCAAAGAGCACCTCATAGGCTGTGACGAAAAACTTCCACTGGACAATGCCATCTATGTGAAAATATGTGAAGGCTCTTATACACCTCTAGGGCTTGCTATCAGTGCAATCTCTAGTAACCACGGCAAAGAATTAACAACTCTAGGATGTAAGAATGTGTACTCATCTCTTAAAATGAGTTGAGAAAAGGGGATATTTTTAACAACTAAAAGAGAGATATTCATGCCAAAACATGATTCACTTGAGAAACACAGCATAGTTAAATCCTCACTACATGCCACTAAAGAAGAACTCCGACGACCAAATACCAAAACTAGGGTAACAAATGCCGCTTTGATGTACCATAAGCACATATACATATAAAGCACATTAGGATTTTTTATTCAGTAGTTTCTGGACATTAGGACTCCAAAAGAATTAAGCTGTAAAGAAGCAAACTACAGCTCAACTACATCAACTTGAGTTCAGCTAAAATGAGCTCGATTGAATTTGCATCTGAGTTTAGGTAAATTATATTTATGAGCTCATGTAAGAAGAACAGACTATTCAACTTAGAAGTTTGACATACTTGAAAGTTTTCTTTTTTATCTTGTTATTCTTTAACACATGTAATAAAAAGAAATACTCATGTATGTAGCATACGATATGCATTATATATCCATTCGATTTTGAACTGTGTAATCTAGCAGATAAAAAAAAACATCTTAATGGAAAGTTGAAAAGAATGCATCCACAACAAATGAAAAAATAAATAAATAAAAGATCAGCTTTCAGGTGGCTGCAAGTCTATCAAACACTAAATGAGGTCAAATGCAAGATTAAGAATCCAACTCAATTCCATGCCAGCTCAATGCAACTATGTTGAGCAGAAAAGCTGTGCTAAGAATACTGACAAAATCATGAGAAGAAAAAGTCCGCTTTGATTCGGTTGAATCTTTCAGTTTTTAGAGGCACAACCAATAGAATCCTAGAGGAGGGACTAATTCAGCAAATGTTACATTCAGACAAAGCCAAAGGCAACCATTAAATGTTAAAAGCTACAGAACAAATTATTTCAGTGCTAGAAATCAGAATATAAAGAATCCTAATCTTAAGGTACAAAGACCTAATTTAATCACCACTAAAGCAACAACGTGGAAGCTGTAATCCACCTAAACTTGAAGGAAACGGAGCCTCTATATATAAAGATTAGAAAGAAAGAGAGAAATCATAAAATTGTTTCCAATTGTTCTGCATCAGTTAGTCTCACATAACCAGGCCCATGCAATAAACACTAAAGCAAATAGAATATGTTCATTCATAACCAAAGAAACAATTTATACAACAACTAGCAGCAAGCAAAACTTACACCCATCAACATTAAGGCCTCTGTACGGGCCTCCTCTGTTTGTGGCACATGCATGTTCATCTCATCACCATCAAAGTCAGCATTATATGGATTGCAAACCGACTCATTAAATCGCAATGTTCGCCAAGGCATTATCCTTGCCTTCACGGGAAAAGTAGGAGTCATATTTAGACAAAAAGATAAGGACACTTTCATGCAATTCTATTGAGATAAATAATAGTTACTCTGTGGCACATGATAGACATTCTATGCAGACTTGGCTGTCTATTAAACAGAATAACATCTCCATCTTCCAGATGACGGTCAACTATGTAACCAAATTTTAATTCATCAGCATGACGCTTTCTGGAAGAGAACATCAATGATCTGCAACACAACAGTCAAGAACATTACATTAAAGACAGAATTCTAGTAATAACCCAGAAACAAGGACAAAAGAAAAAGTCCTTACATCTCAGTACCATCAGGATGTCTAATAAACTTTGCTCCAGGGTATTTGTTAGGCCCATTACGAACACATTGCCTTAACTTCTCTATATTGTGTTGTGAAACCCGCTCAGGGTAAGTTAGAATTCGAGCCATCAGTATAGGAACAGCAACCTGAACAGATGAATCTTAAAATGATAAATAAAGAAGCTCAGAGTACTAGCCTCTCAATACTTGAGGATCCAGGAAGGCTAACTATGTGAAGTCCACCCGTGCTCAGGCAAAGAGACTCCTTTCGCGTATCAAAATATGATACTATCTCAAAAAGAAGTTTACCACTTCCAAGTAAAACATGTCTGCCATTTTTATTTATTTGTGGAGAATATTAGATAACAGAAAATTTTACTCAAAAATCAGTAAATTACTGGACCTCAGTGATTTTCAAATTCGGATCAGGTGAAATAACAGTTCTTCCTGTGTACTCAACACGCTTCCCTGATAGATTCCCACGAAATCTTCCCTGCTTTCCTTTAAGGCGCTGGACAAACCCACTTAATGGTTTAGCAGCTGGAGCAGAAAACGGAATTCCGCGCACATCACTGTTTATATATTGTGCAACCTCAACTTGCAAATCAGCCCAAGCACTCTAAATCAAATAACATTGTATCCGCTTAGTCCAACAAAGATTTGGAAGCAAAATAAAGAAACAAAGAATACTCATAGCAGAAATTAAAAGAAAGCCATTTCATTTTCTAAAATTAAGAACCTGGATAATCCTCAACTATTTTCATGAAAACAAAGAAAATACTAAAACATAAGTCTCCATGCAATGCAGAACAGGAATATACTCCAAAAGAAGTGCTTATAACAGGGGATTTTGATCCACTGACATCCACAAATGTTAGTCAATGTAGCATATAGATCCCTTATTGTTTATGAAATTATACTTACGAGCCCTGTTCAACATTTTATATTAAACTAAAAGATGTCTATTAACAGTGTGTTCTTACATTTGATTACAACAATGCCCTTCTCTCTCTATGGATTTAGTGTGGATAACATTGGAAATAAAAATATTAATGGTATTATCAAAAGCAATAGCAAGGGATGTCTAGATAATATGATATGATACGAAACTTAAGAGAGGTGAGGATAATTCCAGAAACAAGGTAGAAGTCCCTGTAATTATGACAAAACCTCAAGGCACCAATTTTTTACTGAAAACAAAAGAAAAACATTGACTTGCTCTTAAAAGCTTCACCATATTCAGAGGCACTAAAAAATGTAAATTATATTCCAAGTCCAGATGCGCAATTTAACATCTGAAGACATCCACAACCACAAAATGCATGCAGCAGAACACAATCGTTGAACACATGCTCTGCACAAACGTACCAAGAGCAATTTTGGCAACCATGTCCACATTAAACACAAACTTGTTTAAGGGTATAACAGATGTGATCAGTCTCAAACATATTTGTAGAAGAACATTTGGGGACCACATTAAGAGAAATGAATGGACAATTGGGTTCATCAAGCTAAGGCCAAACTAAAACATGTCCTGCAAGACTATAAAAGTGTGTATATCCAATTGTAAACCCCCTCCCCCCCCCCCCACAACCACCCCAAAAAAAAAAAAAAAGACAAAATGAATTTGACCAATAGCATTCCTCAACTTAGCCAAAACCAACCCCCAACCCCCATAAGTTCCCTTTACCCAGAGCATGGGCCATCCATATTGTAACTGCTATACAGTCCACTAGCTAAAGAAATTCTTTCGGACTTTTTATACACAGAACAACATCCAAACAACAACCATCTCCAATCAAGTGTCTCATCTTAGAAATCCACCACAACAGTAACAATCCTCATCTCCAAGCTGCATCCTATCACCAAAAAACATATGATAAATTTGCATACAACAGAAATGCCAGTGTGTATTCAACATCTAATCCACAGTTCTCCAATCCTTTCATCAATCAGCCAAATAATTAGACTACCCCCAATGTATCTCTGCATTAATCTGACTTCAGCATTGAATTTAGTGGTCATTCTAAGCTTTGGTTGGTCTGATGATTATTTAATGGGTTGGATTAAGGTTACACAAGTGGAAATCATCCGAAAGAAGAAAATGAACTCACTGATTTTGGGTCATTCTAAGCTTTGGTTGATCTTGATGACGATTTAAGGGGTTGGATTAAGGTTGTAGCACAACAGCCTCTCACTAATAAATCATGTCTGTGAAAGGCTCAAAGCAAAGATAACTAGTGCCTAAACACACTTTTCTATACCCCTAATTGGGACAATTCAAACTACCAACTCTCATCTTGCATCCCCCTGCATTTGCTGTATCCCACTCCGCAACTATAAACATAGAAGCACTAGTACCTGTTTTATTGGCTCGTGAACTTGGTTCAGTAACTTTTACTTTGATAGAACAGTTGAATACTTATGCCCCTAAAGAACTTAGCTACTACATGTCCTAGCAGAAAGCTCTAAGGAATTTGAGGTATAATTATAGCTTGGCTCACAAAGAGGGAGGAGCCTTGAAGGGGGGTAATGCTTCATGTAATGGAAGTAAATGGACTTCATTCTGTTTGGTAAGACAGAAAGGGAACTAAATGACCAGAACTATTTATTCAGTGGCAATGAAAAAGTGAGAGGGTAGAGGGTTACTTATTTTGTTGACCATTGTAATCCTTGAGTATCATTCACTTTCCAGATTTTAAAGTTTCTTCATTTCTACTATGTTTTCTCATTTTCCCATATTCTGCTCCACACCCTTTTGTTTATTTCTTTTTTCTTTGTTCCTTCTTTGCTTGCCCTCTTCCTCCTCCTTTTACTTATCCTTTTTTAAATCCTTGTCTTGTAAGTCTTCTGATGCTAGTATTACTGCTACAGTGCAAGGCATTTTACACCTCTATCATCTTCTTCATTTCAATTTTAGACATCACAAGTTCATACCTTTTCACTCCTTTGATGTGAGATCAGATCTAACCTCAAATTTTATGCAGCTCTTACTGCATCACTACACACCCAACTCAACACCACCAACTAATCGCAAGAACTCCCAAAACATCAAAATATCCTCTGCCTTCAAAGAATAAATTCCCAACTTACTCAAGCATCCAAAAGTTTGGTTGAAACTTCAGTGCAAAAACTAATTTGACTTAGTTGTTTACAATTTCTCCACCAAACCATAATAAATTCGGATATTGATGGTCCAGCATAGCTCCAAATTTGCAAGGAGCTTAAGAAAAGTTTGAAAAGCAACTAGTTTTTGCACCCCACATGGCTGACCTCCTTTGAACCAAAAAACGCAGCAAAGGATGAAATTTGTGTGTGTGTGTGTGTGTGTGAGAGAGAGGGGGGGGGGGGAGCGAGCAATGGTGATATTGGCCAAACAAAAGCTTCATAGGGATAAGACTGTCTTTCTACTCCATCTCCACTCAAAACCCATCCACTTCCAGATGGTTGGAATTCCGACACAAGCCATTATCATCATTTCCTTCCCCTCAAACCCATCAAGTGAAAAATCTAGAGAGAAGACTCGATACTCAGACATCTAATGCAAGTAATAAACCTGGATGCTATTAAGTTGACAATTTAAAGATTAGAGACTTACAACTGAATTAGACAACGGTTCTTTGTCCAACCTTACATGAACAAGGTGAGATGCTCCAGTTTGGAGTCAGGTTAACCTCTCCCCATAAAAGAGTTTTTAAGAACGAGATACATATATGTCAAAAAGTATTCAAAAGAGTAATAAAACTGCATTCTTCTCTAACAGATTGAAACTTTAGAAGGCATGTAAATGATGGGCCTATGGACCAAATCCAGCCCACATGTGAGAAAGTCCCACTGAAGTATTCATATGAATAAATCAAGCTGCTCTTTGACAGTTAAGCTTTTTCAGTTACGTGGTAATTTTACAAGAAAAACATCTAGCAACCTAAAAGAATAGAGGATATACATTCCTAACTCAAAACAACAAAAAATATGAGAATGAGGCACTCCATTAAACTTACTTCATGGACTAACAAAAGAATATTTTCTTAAAGTACGGACAGCCTAAAACCTCACTTTTTGCTAACATGTTTGATTAGATACCATAGCCTCTAAAATGTGCTAGATATATATATTTTTTTTAAAGGAAAGTGTCCTATTTGACAACTGTAATTAAGGCCCTATTTGTATTGGGATTTCACTTTCTTATTCCAAACCAAAATTTCACTTTAATTCAATTATATTATTATTTTATGTAATTTTTGTTTCCTGAGATCTGTCATCTACCATAACACATCATATTCTCTCTTTGGACCCCCACCTAACCGCACATATTTAATACTCTCTCCGTCCATAAATAACTAGCCTAATTTCCTTTTTAGTTTGTCCAAAAATAATTGTCCACTTTCTAAATGTAGGTTGTATTTAATTATTTTTTTTCAATTTTACCCTTAGTACAATTTTCTATTAATTAATTAGTATTACAATTACCCATACTGAAGTTATTTTAACCAACAATGAAATCACGTTATCCTATAAAAATAGTCAAAAGTGTAATTTAATGAGGTGATATGGGTGAAAAGAAGACTCTAAAACAAAGAGTGGAAATCAATTAATTAGTATTACAATTACCCATACTGAAGTTATTTTAAGTTTTTAACCAACAATGAAATCACATTATCCTATAAAAATAGTCAAAAGTGTAATTTAATGAGGTGATATAGGTGAAAAAAAGACTCTAAAACAAAAAGTGGAAAGAGAGAAACAAATGACATACGTGAGAAGAGAGATATATATGTAATTATTAGAGTGATGTAATTAAAGGAGTGGTGAGATTCAAATTAATGAGGTGAGAAAGAAAATAAAAATACTCCAAAGGGTCTAATGGACATTTTAATCATTTTTACTATAGAATTCCATAATTCCTTAATATGCGTAGTTTTTACAATTAGGCTAGTTATTTGTGAACGGAGAGAGTAATTTTTTACAGAACTCATTCTAAACCAATTCTTATCTACTTACACCCTAAGTATTTGAATTGAAAAAAACAAATTTCCTTAAAAAAATTTCTAACATATTTAGGCATAGATTATCTTCCTATTGATGAGCACAATTATCTATTCGATTTCTTGAGAAATCCTTGATGTTCCTCTTTATGTTTCTGGTCAATTATAAGCAAGCAAGATATGAAAGTTATGATGTCTTTAAATTTTGCAAACAGAATAATCATCAAAGACTCCCACAAAATACCAAATTTGAAATATAACTACAGATTCAAGAGAGGGGACAAAGAAAAGGAAAAAAGACCCGGGAGGGTGGGGGGGGGTGTCTGTGGAATTACTGAAGAAAAGAGAAGAACTTCAAAGAAGAAATACCATACCAGACTTTGGGTTGGAAGGCTGCCATCCGATATTTTCTGATGAAGACTAGCATTTGCTAGAATAATGTTTTTTAGCCTCTGTGTGATGTCATTCTCATTACTGCAGGTGTGATAGGATTATGCAAAGTCAATTTTCCACCCTGAGGCATATTGCCTGAAACAACTCATTGAAGAGCTCATAAACATCAAACTTTTTGTCCAGATCATTTCGTCAGTTTGGCAATTAAAATTTCTTTTCTTTCCCTCTAAGTTGAATACCCAATATCAGACTAACCACAAAGCTTTAAAGACAGATACTCATGCAGCTCTAATATGAAAGAAAGTCAAAGCTTTCCCATTTTCCCCAGCACAAAAACTAACCTAGCTTAAACATCATGCAATCAAAAACTAGAAAGATCACACAGTACAAGAAGGCATAAAAATGCATATTGATAAGCCAAAAAAGAATTTGGGGCCAGTTAATCGGAGGTTTCTGGTCGTAAACATAGGGGAAAAAGTGCAATGGTACATCTAGCTAATGTTCTGTTGGCTGCTAAAAGGCACCCATATTTAAGTATTTCCCTGCAACTTGTCAGACTTTAGTTCATTCAATATTTAAGCCCTTACTCATACTTACAATAAAAATGGGAAATAAATGAAAGAAAATATTGAAATACTTCATTACTCATATTATTACAATTGAGAAAAGAAATATCCACCACAATTAAACAATGAAGAGATGAATATATTCACATATAGCCATCATTATATAATGTATATATTTATATGATTATGCTTCAGCCTAACCAAAATGATAATTATTTTAATAGACTCACATCCCATAATAATATCATTCTTGAAAATCCACTAAGATAAATAAGACAAGAGACCATTAAAATAAATAATATAAGTATGCTCATTCTTGAAAATACCTCTGTGTTCCACCATCCACAAAAACAGAAGGGCGAATGGCTGTTGGAGGTACAGGAATATTGGTTATCATAAGCTTTTCTGGTCTATCACTAAGATAAAGCAACTCACAATCCTGCATAGAAAAATATAAAAGAAAGCAAAATAGAATCAGTAAACAACAGTAACCCAGCCAAATCTATGTAATTCCTATACCAATGAATAAAGTAGGAGGATAATACCTCATCTTTCACATTCTTCAAAAGTGAATAAATTTCTTTAGGGTTAATTTCATCAGGAACACTAATCCTGGATGTATTGTACTCTTCTTTGTGGGACATAGCCGAACTGCATTCATTTAAGGAACCATCATTGATTTTTGAACGTTCATGAACGATCCCCAACATTTTGGTATTCTTTTTTACCATACCTAGAGACAAACAAATTGAAAATAGAATTTTAAAATTCAAGTTCATAAAATAAGGAGGACCCCATTCACAACTAAATAATTGATTTCATTTGTTTGTTTGGCAAGATGGAATTCTCCATGCAATCCCACAAATTTGCATCCATTTTTATGAGACCAAATAATGTCATCAATCTTTATATTATTAACAAATGAGTTAGACAGAAGCAACATTAGCAAAATGACCTTAATTCTCATAGAAATTGCCCAAGAGAGAGAGAGAGGGGGATCCCAGGGTCATAGATATGCCCAATACCCATGCAACAACATCCATTCTTGCACAGTAACGATGTCTAGCTAATCAAAGATATTTCTTCTACTTTCTGCACTAGATGCTTTTCTAATTCTCTTGTTTTCTTCTTTATGATGAACTTCTTTCCTTTTCATGATTTATTCCCATTCTATGGCCTCACTTCCATCCTGGGAAATGGTGAAAGGCATCGACTAACTGTAAGCGCAAGTTTGTTGGGGGGGGGGAAGGCAATTAACAAGGCATCAAAAACAAGAGCAAGAGCGAGAAAGCCAAACCATTTATATATCCACATCTCGCACACACAGTTGCTTTTTTACCACTTCCCACCAATCTATTGCACTTTTCTACTACCCTCTTTTGCAGCTGAGCCTTCCCCAAGGGCTCCATTCTGGGATTTCTCATCTTCTGCAAAAAAGCAAGCCGGTCCTTCTCCCCAAGAAGCACACTTGAACATCGCTGTGAATAGGGGTAGTTTTATTAAACCAAAAAAAACAAAGCCTTAAAAATCAATCAAATAAGTTCTAAGTCCAATATTTAGACAAAGTATGCACTATTGCACCAAACAGTCACTCCAGAAAAATACAATAGCAAGAGAAAAAGGAACAGAAGAATCAAAAGTAAACCCATGAGAAGAGAAAATTCAGCACTTCCACATACAAAAGTACTTCTCTAATAAATAGCATTAATACACCACAATGAGAAGGTATAGGAGGGTTTTTGACGAGATAAAACAAGAGATAAACTTATAGTAGGTAATGGTTCAAAGGCATCCTTTTGTTGTGATAACTGGAATCCAATTTGTCTTTGTGCTCTACTTTGCCCAATTATGTTAGAAGCAAATTGGGTTCATCTCCTCCAGCTAATCTCTCAACTATGATTCCTAATAGGGATAGTGTTACTGTCTTCCACTAGAGGATTCACTACAGAGTTCCAAAATATGGCTTCTACCTCAATTTTTGTTGTAAACTTGCAAATAATGGGACTAGGATGGCTATCTCTCCCATCTGTGTATATCTGTCAAGTCAGCAGTTAACAGTCTAATCATCCAAGCTCCTCAAATACCTTAGCATGAAAAGGTTTGGTTCAAAAACATGTTCCTGGATTTCCTTTTATCTTATGTATGGTGCTTAAGAATACTCTATACTTGAGAGAGATTGATGGAAGGGAATCTGATGCAAGACATCTGTTTGCTGTGCTCCATGAGGAGGAATCAACAGGTCTATCTTACCATCACCTGTCTGAGAGTATGATTACAGCTAATTGCTTGAATTGATCACTTAGCTTCTCAGTATTCAATCTCAGTTTTTCTGGAAATACATTCAATTGTTGGGTCATCGAATAACATTATCTATAAGAGTACACCATTTATGGCATGAAAGGAACTGAATACTATTGGAACTATTAGCAGACAGATTTGAAGCTCCATCTCAAAATTGGCATGGCATTCCAAATACAACTATTTAGTGGATGCTTTCCTTGAGTTGTAGTATTGATCAAAAGTGTTTTATGCCATATAGAATTCTGTTTTTGGTAAATGTTTTGGTGCAAGATTGATTGGTTGGGTATAGCTTGCATAGGATCTTTTGATTAATTGAAGGGGATATTCCCTCTGATATGCTGATATTTTTATGATTAATAAAATGCTTACTGCTTGCAAACAAAAAAAACAAATTTACAAATTTGAAATGTATAACTTACAAGAAATTTCTTCAGAACAAAAGAAGCATTCATATGCAAATGAAAAGCAGTAGAACTTCCCCTAGTGAGATTGTTCTACCTTGGTGCATGTGAATATGAAAAACAATATGTATTGAGCATGCAACATTGGGAGAGAGGGTGGGAAGTTGCAAGTAGACAAGAAGAAATTTTTGAACAAGCACTGCCAATCCAAAGTTGGAAGTCAATTACGCAACATAAAGTCTCATAAACAACTAAGATATTTTGTAACTATTTACCTTTTATCTCTGCTAGACAGAAAGGAAAAACAACACTATTTTCTTGTGATACTGGAACCACTTGCAGATAAAGTCTAGTTGTAAACGCATTCTCCTTTTGGTTCACAAAACTAATACTAGTCAAAAAATCAGAGTAGGCAACATAGATTAGATTTCCCAAACCCAACCCCCATCAAAGCAGAGTAATTGGCACCTCTCTTGCTTCAAACAGCCAAAATCTTCCCTTATTCATTGTGCTTTTTTATTTTTATTTTTTGGCCAGGTTCCAAGCCAACATTAGTTTTCCGTGTGACTCTAACATTCATTACACAAAGACAACAGAAAATGTAAATGGTTGCCAAGGCCAACTAACGAAACCATCAAAACAAAAGTGAAAGAACATCAGCAAGAAATCATTTGTTCACACGGAAATAAAGAAAGAAGTATATGAATCACATACCTTGCAAATGCATTTCAAGATGTCCAATATGTTTGTCAGATATCCAGCATTGTAAACAGGCAAAGCAAGAGCCAAATATCCATAGTGCCCTGGACATTCACGGAAATTCCCATGGCATGTTTCACAGAATCCATTCTTATTTGGAGGGCCCTGAAATGAAGAAGCACCTGTGAGGGTTCTGAATGTAAGCACAAGAAAAAATTTTACAACATCCAATGATTAGAACAAAGTATTTAATATCTCAAACTTTTTGTTTTCTAAAAATCAATTTTGCAAAAATAATTCAATAGCATGGAATTGAAATGAATATAAAAATTCAACTCATATTTAGAAATTTGCCAACTATATTCATCTTCATATCTAAAACTCCCTAATACCAATATACCGACTGTTAATTTTTTTTCTTCTCTGCAAAAGCAGCCATTCTTCCAAAGTGGGTTAGATGCCATTTGCGCCCAAAATTACATTCTGCAATTGTTAAGCTAAGCAACACAAAAATTGTAACTTGCCCCCACATAGCTAATGATTAACTATCTTACAACTCTGGACTGCCACCAGAAGAAAATTACAGTCTTGGCACTCCTGAAATCATCAAGGACTTAGAAAATGCAGATAAAAGAACCAGTAGCACAAACCAAACCTATGTCCACATATCCAATACAAAATTCTTTCAATCAAAAGTTTATGCAGAAAAAACAAAGAACAATTGTTTTTTCTGCAAATAGAACATAAAGCAAATGAGAGAGATGGGTAATAATTCAAAAACTGTACAATTCTATATTAAAAATATAAAACAAAAAGACAAGTTAACTACAGGGTATACCATGCGAGGGTCTAACAAGCCGTGCTCCACAGGCTTCCTGGTGTAATCATAATAAGCCCCTCGATACACTTCAACTTCAGCTGCTTTTAGTATCTCGGATTCTCCAAGTGTCGAAAAACGAATACTTTCTCTGGTTGCAAATCAAGAATCAGAAACTGGTAACGTCATCGGAGGGGGGGGGTGGGGGGTTGCAAAAAGATAAACTTCACCGCAAAAAGAAGAAAAAAGATATCTATCAAAGGATAAAAGTAGGTACATTCTTCGGGGTCCGACGTCTTCAATGTAAGGCTGCTTGGTGTACTGAATTGTTGCCTGTGCTCTCCTCATCTTCAACAGTTGCCACTTTTATTCAATCGAATCAAACAATTATGTTAAACTAATAAGAGTTATTATTGATTGTTGCAAAGCTATCTGATATCTGTAAAATATCAATTACACGCTATGCAAAACAAGAACTCCCTGTGTTTCTCTGGAAAGGCACAGAGAGAAGGCTTGAACAAAATATTCTGGGTTTAAGAACGCAGTTGGGGGCGGGAGCCTTTAGCGTCCAATAAGCCCAGCGGTTTGCCAGAAAATAATAAATTTAAATAATATAAAACCCAGAATCCTAATTAAGGGAGAATAATATTTTTTTTTGCAAGGTCAAGAGTTCAAAAACTATTAAGATGGTTTTATGTTGTTTTTATTTATTTTGCTATTTTTTTTAAAAATAACGTCAAATTTAAAAGATCTTATATTTTATTTTTATTATTATTTTAAAATAATATTTGATTCTATATTCTTTTAATATCTTTTTATTTTTTATATTTTTACTATATCCTCTAAAATGTCATCAAGAATCAAAGAATAACTTTTTATTATTAATCCTTTAATAACTTTTTTTTCCCTCTAAAATAGCATCAAAGATCAAAGAATAATTGTTTCCTTTTTTTATCTTTTTTTTTTGCAATTTTCTCTAGAATGGTATTGAAAATAAAAAAGCAATTTTTGTCATTTTAAAACTTTTTTAATTCTAATAAAATTATTAGACACGAAAGAACATATCATGTAAAAATAGAAAGTTTTCAAATATTTTTTATTTCAAATTGATTTCTATTTTTAGTAAAGGCATTACACCTCTTTTTTTTTTTTTGGAAGCTAATCAAATCAAGCATGGTAGACTTAAGATTTTCAAAATATTCTCTATGAATTAGGGCTGGGCCTGAGACTCCGGGCTGGAGCCATTGTCCTCTTGGTCGGGGAACCAGATCGGGTCGGTTTATTGACGAATCAACCTTGTCGTAGTATTTTCGTCAAGATTGCCAAAACCCTACTCCCGGAGCATCTCTAAAACCCCTGCTGCTACTTGCATGAACACCATAAAGCACTGATTTGTCAGGAAACGACAGTTGAAATTGTCTCAAATCAATCTCATGAAGACGATTTCAGGCAAAGTGATATCTTCGAAGCCAATTTCTTTATCAAGGGCAGCAAAAAACCTGTCCGGATTCGCGGGCCATGAGAATGGCGCTTCGGATGCCATCTCTGTGTATCTGCAACGCGCCGCTGATGCATTTAACAATTTGGTTAGCTTCCACAAGGAGCTCAAGAACCCACATTCCCTTCGCAAGCATAGGACTTCTCATGTAAAGATTGAGGAAAATCTTGATGCTGGGAAGGTTGAAATTCTGGAAAGTAGGGAGAAGAGGAAGAAAATTCCAGACTTCAAGGAAAAGATTGAAGAGCCATTAGATGTTGAGCTGAAACCGGACTTGGTTGTTGGAATCGAAGATGGGAGGGATTTGAAAAATAAGAGAAAAGGAAAGAAGAATCTCAAGGAGAGCATAAAGCTTGCGCAATTTGCTGATGAGGTTGGAGAGGAAATGGAAGAGAATAAACATAAGGAGGAGAAAGTAAAGATTGAAGAGTCTATGGATGTAGAGCATGCCACCCCTGATCAGGTTGAAGAGAAAAGGAAAAAGAAGAAACACAAAAACGAGAAAATGAAGAATGAGGAGCCTGTAAAGATTGAGCAGAGTCCAAACAGAGAGGCAGGAGAAGAAGAAGAAACGAAAGTACTGGATGATGAGGGTGGAAAAGGAACAAAATATAAGCAAGAGATTGCGAGAATTATGCAACAAGCTGGTGAAATTGAAGAAGGCAGTGCAAAGAAGGGAAGAAAAAAGAAGAGAAAAAACAGGGATAGCGAAGATGGTGGGAGAAGCGTGGAGGTTGAAGAGAGGAAGAGCAGGGAAATAGATGGTGGAGATAATATTGACTTGGCTGAGCAGAACAGTAAGAAAAAGAGAAAAAGGAGGAAAACTGAAGGGGATAATTAGTGATGTGCATTCGGATTCCGTTACTTGCTTCTTCTTCTTCTTGTTACTCATAGGTGATTGAAGGAAAATTTGTTGTGTCAAATTCACGGTCGGGTATCTTTCTATTGGCACTTGGTGGTGATACCTGTTTTATGTAATTCTAGATAAGCTAATGTGAACAAAATTTTGTGAAACTTTCTTTGTTTTTCTCAATCTGCAAACTTTCAAGTTTTGTGTTATATGCATGACGAGGGCACAAGTTTCGTGAGATATAATTTCTTTGTTTTTTGGCATTGTGTTATGATAATAGAAGTGTCATCAAACAGAATAGCGCTCTGTCTATAGTATACAAGTTGCTATTAGACTACAGTTGCAATGCAACAACATGAATATCTCAAAGCCAGATGATCTTGTGTCTTCACTGTAAGATGCCTCAGGTTTTATTGTTTGTTAGATTGAAAGTAGGAAGTGTCATGGGCATATAGGTGCTTTAGAAAGAAACTAGGAGGTGTTGTGGGCACATAGGCGCTGTAATCTTTTGACTCTTCTCTGTGCTTTGTTTTGCCATGAACTGCTAACAATGAAAAACTTACTGTAGAAAACAGTATTGAAGAGTCAGAGTTATGGCTTTAAGGAAGCTAGAATGACAACCTGACAGAATTCTTATTTGTAAACAATTTTTCAATTCCTAATAAGGAAATCTGGTACTTTCAATATGGTTAGTTAGCTTTGCAAAAACATGCTGGTATGTAATTCAGGAG
Source organism: Voacanga thouarsii (assembly GCA_026120185.1). Classification (NCBI taxonomy): domain Eukaryota; kingdom Viridiplantae; phylum Streptophyta; class Magnoliopsida; order Gentianales; family Apocynaceae; genus Voacanga; species Voacanga thouarsii. Next base: position 5,192,811 of record JANUWF010000982.1, read on the forward strand.
CGTGCTATTGTTTAGAAATTTTTTGTCCAATATTGTTATTCATCTTTCTTCAAAGAATAGCTCTTTACTATCTTGATTGATCACGTGATTAATTCTGACTTGATCATTGTTTCTGTATTTGTTCTGCTTTCATTGTGAGCTGTCGTTCATTTTGCCTCCATTGCTTTTTATTTCTAGTGTTCCTTTTCAATAATAGATCATTTCTATTCTGATTGAACACTTATGCAATTTTGATAAGATCATTGTTTCTACATTTTCTGCCTAAATTTGACCTGAAGTGATGAATGTTACCTGACGTTGGCATGATCATGTTGTCTTCATAAAGAGGAAAAGAATTTGTTAAACTGTGGTGGTCTCCTATTCTGGCCTTAATGCTAAAGCTAGGATGATCAGGGTGCTCTGTGCTGGTGCATACATTCTAATCTTTCTTCCAGGACTTCCAAGATTGACAGATAGATTTCCACTTTTATGAGGTTGAATGGAAAATCCAATCATGTCTTTTTTATCTGACGAAAAACTTTATATAAAAGCTTGTGCAAATTTAAATGCATGCCTCATCTTCTGAGGTGATTTATTTCTAGCAGAGGAGATACTCTCTCTCTCTCTCTCTCTCTCTCTCCATGTTCATGATGTACTGTAAATCTCACTATGTTTGAGAGTGTAGCTCTTTGCTTAAAGCTAGTGCTATTTTTTGGTTAATTCTTCATATTGTCCTCTGTTTTTCCTCATTCTGCCAAAGTGGAATTGTCATTTTCAAACAACCTGGTTGTGGCTAAAAGAATAGAATTGAAGAGCTAAGAACATATTGCTTTGATTTGGATTAAGAGTTATTGTATTAAATATTGAGGAACACATTTCTCAAAAATTCAGTAAATAAGCAATCACAATACAAAGATTTAAGTGCAACTTGGTAAAATATTAAATGAAATTTTCAGCTTCATGGTTGGTACATGTACCATCACTGCTTGGTTATAATGAACTGCAACACTGAACCACCTTATCTTCAGATCCTTGTCAAGGAAACTCCTAAGTTTGCATTAAGATAATGTCACTCAGGTTTCATTTTCTGTATGCCAAGAAATTTTGTGATTTCTTTTCATAATGAAACTTGTCCTTCTTTGAGTCATCAGCGGACCAGATAAAGATACCCTGCAGTTTGCCTTTACTCTTGAGTATGTCACAGGCCTTGAAAAACCCATGTTTACGAGACAGACCACCACTGTCATCTGTTCCAAAGCTTACCAAAATTTTGCCGTCTTTATAGTTTGAGCTTTGAGTTTCAAAATACTGCAGAAACTGCGAAATGGTTGTGTCCTTGGCATAGGCATAAAATTGGAAGTTGACTATATCTATCAGATGTCCATACTTGCTCCATAATGCCAAGTAATGAGCTTCAACGTCAGGATTTGCAAATGGTGCTATTGATGTAAAACTTACAATTTTGTTTTGCTTCAGATAGAAGAGAAGTCTTCCAATACACTCAGCAAATGTATTGGGATCTGCATTGAAGTGTTCATAATCTATGTCTATTCCATCCAAATTGTACTCCTTCACTATCTTAGTGATTGAATATATAGCATTTCTAACCCAAGAATTGATTGATATGGGGGTGAAGTTGACATACTGACCATTAATTGAATCTCCACCAAGACTCATTGCTACCTTAACATTACCATGCTGGGCCTTGATGTAAGCAACTTGAGAAGGGGAGAGGTTTTCAGTGTCCCAATAGACACCAAAGTCACCATTGGTGGGACTTGGAGATGTTGATGAATTCGTATAGTCAATGGCAAATGATAAAATGAAGTGGAAATCAACATTAGCATTAATCGGTACATCTGAGAATGTAACATTCTTGCCCTCTGCACCAATGTATTCTCTGAAGAGATATGTGGCGCTCACTGGAACTGTCTGGATTGCTAAAAGATTGTTGAATAGAAAATGAAAAACAAGAAGAGAGGTGAACAGGTTTGAGGAAGCCATGCTTGTTTGGAGCAGTGAGGAGATTCAGCCAGTTGAGGTATTTATTATGGTTGCAAACTCTTTAGCTATATTCTTCTGCACAAGGAAGTTGTTTGTTTTGGTGATTGTTTGTGTTTTCTCTGCATATGTTATTTAGATTTCTTTCTGCAGTGCCGCTGATACAGTGCATCTCTATCCTTTGATTCTAATACTTGAAAAAGCAATTTGTTTTTATTGTTGGAAACTTATTTAAGATATTTTTATGCCCATTATTTGGCCGTCTTGTTATTGAATAATGCATAGGAATCTTTAGTCTTTAGATGGTTCCGGGCAACAACTTGGTGCTTGTGATTATTATATTGCTTAGCAATGCATCAGCCATGACACCATTGAGTCCGATTCTCAGAAAACTATACATGCTAGTTGAATGGTGGCCCTTTAGTTTGTTTTTAGAGTCCCTAGTTATTTATGAGATTCGTTAAGAATATGACAAGCCTGCATCTTTGGATATATGCTCATCCATGTTTCAGCTGCCTCGTGTCGTTTTTCAGTTTCTTGTTTTTCTCAAATAAACCGTAACATGGTCTTTGAGTTTTACAGTATCCAGAAAGAGTCAAACCGGACCATACAGTATCTAATGTAGCAGACTTTTCCCTTCCAGTTAGCAGAATAAGGCTATATAAAAATACATCTGCAGGCTAAGATCCAGTTAATAAGGAGCTGTCAGCAGCAACATAAGAATTCTTTTTAACTTTTATGGTCGCCTGGGATTGCAGACTACCACTGGGAAAGATCTTCAGAACAAAAAATTTCCAAGTCCAAGAGGAAAAGTAGAAACCTGACCAACAAAGAAGTGGAAAACTACAAAGACGAAGAACAATATGATAGCACTCTATTTGCCGGGCTGATGGATTGTTTTACTCTTAGCCAATTCAAAATCTTCCAGATTATCGAAAGAAGCTATATATTTCAAGATTAATGACCATTCTGTTGCACCAATTCTGGTTAATTCTTTGTCAAGTATAAGTTCAATTTGTTTTTTCTATGATATTTTATTTTTGAGGGACAAATCTTACACGACTATTATATATCTTCTTTTAATAGTAAATTCACCTTTCTTTCCGTTAATATGGTACAAGATTGTACAGTAAAAAAAGAAAGGAAAAGAAAAAAAAATGAAAGTAAATGTTGATTTTATCCTCTGGAAGTTGGTTCTTGATCTCCCCTGCTAAGGAAAATCGAAGTCATGTAAGAGATTGAATACAGGGGGTGGTTGAATTTGATGAATTGTGTACCTGATGTTCGGAAGCAAATTGAACCGGTCCCTTCTGGTTAGTCAAAACAAGTCCCGGTCATTTCGGTGGAATTGCTGTGCCTATCTCCTAGTTCGTTTATTCTCGTTTCGGGAATGGGATTAGGGAAAACCAGTTGGCACAACTAAGGATACAAAAAATATCTAAATTATAGTTGTTACCTTGACAAGAAAACTAAGAGATCAAAGATATCTTTCCAGAGAGAAAAAAAAAACCAAGAAATTGATTGGAAAAGATAACTTCTTGCACTTGCTGTATGGTGCGAAAGCTCTACAGCCTGAGATGAATTTTTATCTTTTTGGTGGAAATTAGTACAATTAAGTGTGATTTTTTTATCTTCTTTGGTGGAAATTAGAACGATTAAGGAAATTTGGTGGGAGATCAAGGCGACAGGAAACCAACCCTTTTGCCTTGGAAAAGTTATACCGTGAAGTTTCTTAGCAATGACAACAGTATGAGATTTTATCAATTTTGATAAATGAATAACCCATTGTAAAGAAAATAAAGGAGAGGACTAAAGGAAGTCAAACTAATTTAAAATCATTTCATCACAATTTACTGTAATTTTTTTTTCCTAAATAAAGATTTAGTCCTGTATTTCAAAAGAAGTAAAAGAGGAAGCAATCGTCTCCTCACACAATACAGGATTTGATTGGAGGATCGAAATGGTTTCCCCATAATCACATAAAATGGCAGTTCGGTCCTCCATGATCACATAAAATGGCAGGGGAAGGAGGGATGGGGTAAATAACTAAAATGATTGTGAAATTTAGCCTATTTAGCAATTTCATAAGTATATACATTCCCAGAGTGGGGGACATAAATATACTTTCAATGGTCTCTATCTCTGAGTATAAACTTCACGGCATTTGTGGATCATTTCCCAAGCCATTCCTCAACCGAGTGAACACCAGCAATTATCCTTATGACATTAAGAGGGTCGCCTTCAAAGATGACTTTAGATATGTCGGCCACATCGGCGAACAAATCAACATTAAGGGCAGTGAGAGCTTCAGCAGCAAAAGTATCACCAGCAAAATCTTTCCCAATCCAAACACAAAGAAGTTGTCCTATATGGTCGCAAAAAATATAGGCAAAGATCGCAATCCCATCTAGAAAAGTAGTGTCAAAATTAACTTTGATATATGGGGAGGGCAGAGCCTGCCATGACTGAGGTAGATTGAGGGTTTGCCTCTTCCAATGTCGAGTAAAATTAGCTTCCCAATAAACCTTCGTTGTCCTACCATTATGAGTAGAGAGCACATCCCAATGTTGAGAATCCTCCCCTGCACGCAATTGATTTTTATATCCCCATACATATTCCATCAACACAATAGCATAGTTAAGAAATTCTCATTTAGTCTCACTTGAGAAAGGGAATGAGTTATCCAAATTCAGCAGCTCCTTTATCTAGTCTTCCACTTTTCAGGTTCAAAAATTGTCTATTTTAAAATGCCATTTAGAATGCCACCATAGACATTTAATAAGGGGACAGAGAAGAAAGAGATGCTCCAAACTTTCTGTAGCAGACTAACAAATGCAACAGGATTAGTCTATCAAATCTAGAACCCGAGCCAACCTAGATTTTGTAGGCAGTAATTAGGAAACAACACGCCATAAAAAATGCTTATGACGATTATATAGGCGAGAAGACCACAGAGCTTTCCACAGAGTGCAGGGGAGAGGAGGAGTAGATGATAGAAAGATCGTGTGTGGGAAAGAGGGGTTAGTAGTGTGTCTCAACTGATGAATAATTATGTAAGCAGAATTAATAGACAATCTCCTTGACTTGGAGGGAGTCCACACCAATGAGTCGGGTTCTCCATTCCGAGGAATAGAAATTTTCAAAATCTCCCGAGCAATAGATGGTGGAAACATATTAGAGATGAGTTTATAGTCTCATAAATGTTGATAAAAAAGTATGAGGTCTCGAACTGAACTCACATGTTGTTGATCTATAAGAACAGGGGGGAAACGATGAGTAGTAAAGCTTGGGATCTACGGATTTTACCGAATGTTCACCTGCGAATCATGACTAATTCGATAACATAGTCCGGCTTCCAGTACCTCTTTAGTCTTCCAGATGCCTTTCCAAATCCAAGAAGACCCACTGGGACAGCTGTCCACATCCAATAGTCGTCTGCCTCGAAGGTATTTAAATCGGATTAGATTAACCCAAGGACAATGAGCTTCAGTATATAGTTGCCAGGAAAGTTTTGAGATTAATGCCAAGGTATTTTTTTAAGATTTTCAAAATCCCACTCCTCCTTTATCTTTAGGTGCACAGATGGCTTCCCAAGATTTGAGATATAAGTGCTTACCTGAGTCTTCTTTAAATCCCCACCAAAAGTCACACATTAAAGCATCCAATTTGTTACAGATGGAAGAAGGAAGAATAAAGCATTGCATGACATGAATAGAGAATCATTGAGCAACATTCTTAATTAACACAGATCGACCAACCTGAGATAGAGTGTTAATTTTCCAACTACTGATCTTTTGTCAGAGTCGTTCCACCATACCTTGAAATGCCACAAACTTTGAAGATTTCTTACAGAAAGGTGCTCCTAGATAAGTGCTATTATGAGCACATTCAGACACGTGGAATACAGAGCGGATGGAATATTTAAGGGAGGATCGCACATTCCTGCTGAAATGAATTACAGATTTATCAAAATTAATAGATAAACCAAACCATCTACAATACGTATTCAATAGATTTTGTACCACCTGAGCCTCGGAAATAGACGCTCTGCAAAAAAGGGTCAAATCGTCCACATACATAAGATAGGAGATGTAAGGGTAGTTTTGTCCAATTTTAACACCATGGAATAATTTGTTTGATTCCACAACAGTGGGCATTCTAGATAGCAGATTAAAATACAGTATAAATAGTGATGGAGATAACGGATTCCCCTATCGAAGACCTCTAAACCTTTTAAAGAATCCAAAAGGGGAACCATTAATCGATACTGAAAATGATATAGTAGATATACACTCTAAAATAAAGTTGGTAAACCGATTTGTAAAACCATGATGTTGTAGAATTCTGATGAGGAGAGACCATTCCACTTTATCATAAGCCTTCTCAATATCTATCTTAAGAGCCATAAGACCAAGCTCCCTCTCTTGGTGTTCAGACGATGCATTATCTTATGACACATAATCACATTGTCACTTATACCACAAGAAGGAATAAAAGCACCTTGAGAAGGGGCAACAAGACTGTTCAACAAAGGTTTAATCCGATCCATCAAAATTTTAGAGATAACCTTGTGTACAACATTACACAAAGCAATAGGCCAGAAATGGTCAACTTTGTAAGCAGAATTCCTTTTCGGAACAAGAGCGATGAAAGTATGATTTAGAGACTTAATCATAGTTCCATGAACAAAAAAATACTGAATAGTAGCAACTACCTTTGCTTTGACAATATACCAGTAAATTTTGAAGAAACAGAGAGTCATACCATTAGGACTAAAAATTTTTCCAGCCTTCATTTCAAAAACAGTTTGACAAATAAAATCAGCAGGAGGAATAGCACACAAATCCTCATTTTGCACACTTGTAATAGAAGGGGAAATGAGATTATTAATGTCAGAGGGGAACTAAGGAGCTGTAGAGGAAAATAGATTACGTGTAATATTGTTCAAAAGCTTAACCAATACCTTCCCAATTTGTCTGCCATTCATCATCAATCGTAAAAAGAGAATTAATATGATTATGTCTTCTATGTACAATGGTTGAAAGATGGAAGAAGCAGGTATTGGCATCATCTTCTTCCAATCAAGACATCTTTGCTTTGTTCTACCAGAGTAATTGTTCTCTTTTAAGTTGCTTATCCAAAGCTTCCTGTAGAGATTATTCTTTTTCCAAGACAAGAGAGGATTGAGGAAAAGATTGAAGATTATCAATCTCCCTAAGAATCCCAACTATATTGTGCTGAATAAGACCAAAAACTGATTTATTTCAATATTTAAGAGCATGTTTTGCATTTTTTAATAGAGACTAGAGCTGAAAAAGGCGATCCTCGAATAGGAATAGACCATGCTGACAAAACAATGTCATGAGAAATCGGAAAGGTCTAAATAACCTTTCAGATGGAGGAGAAGTATAAAAAAGAATAGGCTTATGATATGAGGAGAGAGCAGTAAGGTGGGAAATAGATGCTCGGGAAAACAGAACACGCCAAGATTTATTTACAAGACCCCTATCCAGACAAACCTGGATGTTCGCAGTTCCCGATATTTTGTTATTCCAAGTAAATGAAAAACTACTGAACCCCAAATCAATTAAACTAGTATTATCCACAAATGAGCTAAATCCTCCAGATGAAGGAGCATAAAAGGGATGTCCCCTATGTTTTTCAGAAGATTGAATTATGTTGTTGAAGTCTCCCAAGATCAACCAAGGTCCAGAAAACCCTTGACCAATATCTGAAAGATCCTGCCAGAATCGTTATCTCTGAGAATACAGACAAGGACTATAAACTCCAATAAGTTGCCATAGGAAGCTGAGTTGAGCACAAAATATAAGGCAAGTAATCAAAGTGTTATTAGAAGCAATAATCTGTAGATCAACATTTAATCGCCAACACATAGCTAAACCACCAGCATAACCAATAGCAAGAACAAAATGAAAATCAGGAAAACCAACTGCAGTCAAAACCTGAGAAATTCTTTCAAGAGAGGAAGATTTGATTTCAGATAAAAATAAAATATTAGGACGATGCGAGTTAATAAGTACTCACAAGGCTCTAACTGCCTTGGACTGAGAAAATCTTTAGCAGTTCCAAACAAAGACTAACATTGGGATGGTGGGGGCATGGATTGGCTCGCCTCCTTGGCCTCAGTAGAATTATCAACAGTAAAGAATGAGACCCCCACCTCATCTTGTTGCTCCAGATTTGAACAGACCAATTCCTTACGAGCAAGGCGTTTAACATGTATGAATCTCCTACAGATAAGGACTGTATTTTCCTTTACCACCAGCAGGGTCTGATTCAGGGGAGCTGAATATAGGTTAGGTATAGAAGATAATGTCTGAGGAATTTGGGATGTAAGTTGGAGATAGGAGAGGGAGGAGATCATTCCACCCTCTTATGGACCAAGTGAATTCGGATTATGGGCCAAATAGAACTCTGTATCAAAAGCAGGAGTTATGGTGCCGCTAGCAGAGGAGAATGGTTTACTTTTTTGGGAATGGGTAAACCAGAAGATGAAGTTCTTTTACCCAATTGAGTTAAAGCTAACACTTGCTTAAGAGGTCAGGTGATAGGCAAAGACCTTATCCGATTATGTTGGCTGCTTAAAGGTGTGCATGAAGAGTTTCTATCTATGAGCAATGCAACTTGTTAAGCAATATCTAGAGAGTGGTGAGTCTCTATGGTTTCAAAGGTGGGGCTTAGTTCATACACAGAGGGTAAGAAAGATAGTTATAAGATTTGTAGAGAAGCATATGGTTGTGTAGCAGTTGAGGGGAATATAGTGATTGTGGGTGCAGGTAAGGAAAACGGACAACAAGTTGTAGTTAAACATAAACTGCTTTCATGCACAGAGGCCCCAAATGTTATTCCTGCAGTTGGTAGGGAAGTAAATGGCATTGAAGTAAACGACATAGAAGTAGGTGGAGCAGTGGCAGAAGTTATTTGAGTAGGTACAGTAATCAAACAAGACAATGGAGGTTCAGGTGGGGGGATGATCAATGTGTTTATTAGGGACAAATCGGAGGTAGTGGGAGTAGGTATTTTGGGTAGAACACTTGGAGCTAAATGCAATTGGCCAGCTATGACTGGACTGAGCATGGTGCAACTATCAAGCGAAACTTCAGTCTGATGGACCTCACCTGAATGTCGCGGTGCTGGTGCTGAATTATATTCAGAATGGGGAAGAACTAGTCGATCATTACGCCTGGAAGTATAAGGACTGAGTACTCTCATCCGGACTGAGTACTCTCATCCAAGGTCCAAAAGCACAACGTGGATCTAGGGGACCAAGTTGCTATTGTAGTATTGTGGTGAATAATGGAGACGGCAATTTGCATATTTTTTACTGCAATTTGCAACACTAGATTCTTCTTCTATGGTGGTGACTGCAAATTGATGCTCCAGAATGATCTCCAATGGCGGTGCCTTGGTGCTCTAGAGATTTCTTCCAGCTATAGGTTTGTTCTTGGTAAAAAATGGAGGCTTTAATAGCAATCATTATTCTCTCAATATTCCCCCTCAATGATTGCTTCCTTATTGCTTCTCGTGAAATCATACCAAGTTTCCTTCGGAATTCTTCATGCTTTCTCCCTCCTATTGACATAAGTATGGTTCTATTGAGCGTGATACCCGCCCTCTACAAAGTGGTTTTTGAAAAGGTCTTTAAACGACTCGTAGTAGGACTTGTGATTGGAATGAGCTCTCGATTTGGTAAAAATATCTGCAATTTATTCTCCACTCTTCACGTGCTTCATTTCAATTTGACCACACAATACTTTTTCTTGCACAAAGTGATAATATACCTCCACATGCTTTGTTCTTTCATGGAATACTAGATTCTCTGCTAAGCGTATTGTTGATTAATTATCACAATATAGTTGTACTGCCTTGTCCACTGGTTGATGAAGATCTTACAAGAGTTGTAGTAGCCAAGAGCATTCTTGAGCTGTCATTACTACAACACGATATTCTGCCTCCGTACTTGACAGTGATACAATTGGTTGTCTCTTACTGCATCATAAGACAACTCTTGATACAAGATTAAAAGCATATTCATTAGTTGATCTACGTGTATTATAGTCACTAGAATAGTCGGCATCACACCCTATTGTTTGAAATGTATCTATCTTTTTATATAGTGTCTAGAGTTCCTTTTATATACCTTAATATCATTTTTATTGCATCAAGATGTGGCTTCTTCGTTGTTTACATGAATCTGCTTACGACTCCAATTGCATGTGAAATATCTAACCTTGTTAGTGTTAGGTAGATTAAACTACCCACTAACTTCGATACATCATTCCGTCTTCAAATTCTTTACGTTTAGTTGAACATAATCGAACATTCACTTCCATTGGAGTAGAGGTTGGTTTGTAGGCAAGCATACCATATAAAAAAGATCCTGCACATATTTTTGTTAATATAAAAATATCTCATCATTCGTTTGTTCTATCTCCAATCTAAGAAAATATTTCAATTCTCTGAACTCTTTCATTTGAAAGCAAATTGAGAGATTTGACCTAATTTGTTCAGTCTTTTCTTTATCATCTCCAATAATGATTAGATCATTCACATACATAAATACTATGACTAGTTTCCTTTCTTGAGTTTTGATGAACAAACTTGAATCAATTGGTGCCATCGAATATCCATTCTGTATCAAGAATTCTGTAATTTTTCCATACCATGGTCGTGGTGCCTGTTTCAGTCCATAGAGTGCTTTATTCAGTTTACACACATACTTTAGATGTGCCTTGTTCTCGAACTCTTGCGGTTGTTGCATGCATATATCTCGATTAAGTTCACCATAGAGGTATGCATTCTTCACATTCATTTGACATAACTTCCATGACTTGCTCACAGCTAAGGCAAGTAATACTCACACCGTAGTAAACTTTGCCATTGGACTGAACGTCTCATCATAGTCTAACCCATACTTTTGTGAGAAATCTCAAGCCACCAATTGAGCTTTGTATCTGTCAATTGATCCATTTTCAAATTGTATACCTATTTGCAAGAGATTGGTTGCACATTTCTTTGTTTTACCATTAAGCTCCACGTCTCGTTTTACTTTAGTGCTTGTATTTCTTCTTCCATCACCTTTCTCTATTCCTTATGTTTGGATGTTTCATTATACGTGTTTGACTCTTTTACAATGTTCTCCATCAAGTTTGCATTTGCATACTTTAGATTAGGTCTCCATTGCTGAGTGGACCTCAGAAGTTATAGCTGTGCCTCATCTTCTTCGTCCATTTCTTCATATTGACTAGGTCTTTGATCTTTTGTAATTTTGTGTACTCCTGTCTATCATGGACTTTTCAATTTACTTGATGGTGACTCATTTGGTGGTGATTCTTTGCCACAGTCTTTATTTGTTTCAGAGGTTAAATGATCTTCTTCTTGTTCTTCTAATTTTTTTGCAGATTCTTCTAAGACATCTTCAGATTGTGGTGGCTTCTCGATCTGAGATGACCACCAAGATGATGCTTCATCAAATATAACGTTTCTAGATGTGTATACCTATGACAAGATTACAACAAATCCACCCATTTTCGTTTGGGATCATATCCAACAAAAATACAGCGAATTGCCTTCTTATCAAACTTGCTCCTCAAATGATCGGGCACCAACACGTGGCATATGCACCCAAAAACTCAGGAGTGAGCTATAGCGGGCTTCTTCTTCCATAATTTCTCATAAGGTGAGATTATGCCGAACTTTGCTTGTAGTGGGCGATTTGTGATATATGCTGTTGTCTTCACGCATTCAACCTAAAACCGCGGTTGAACATTCTTGGAATGCAGTATGCTTCAACAAGTCTTTGCTAGATGTCGATTGTTTCTTTCCGCTACTCCATTCTGTTATGGAGTGTTTGGACATGTCAACTGTCATCGAATCTTGTTTTGTTTCAGGAACTCTATAAATTCCTCTGAAGTGTATTCTCCACCATTTTCTATCCAAAGTAACCTTATTTCATAACCAATTTCATTTTATGCTTTCTCCTTAAATGCCTTAAACTTTAATAATGCTTCTGATTTTTCTTTCATAAAATCAATTTAGATATATTTAAAATAGCCAGTGATAAAAGTTATCATGTATAGATAACCACTTACCGATGGCTACTTCACTGGGCTAAAGACATCTGAGTGGACTAGCTCCAAAGGTATCTTAGCTCTAAACTTCGACTCCTTATATAGTAGTTGATGCGTTTTACCATACTAACAACTAGCACAAACTGTATTATCTCGAACTTCCAACTGTGGTAAACCCTTCAACATCAACTTCTTCATCATCAGTTTTAGTCTGGTGTAACTCACGTGTCCCAATCTTGCATACCACAAATCTGGTATCTCGTTTCTTTTAGTCTTATCAATATATGTTATCTCTACAGACATTACATAGATAGACTCTAGTCTCCGTCCTTCCATAATTGGTTCTCCTTCAAACTTTAATTGACAATACACTTTCACGTAGTCTGGGCCGAATATGACATAAGTTCTTGCTGAAGCTAGCTGTGATACTAATAGTAGGTTCTTTTTTATACCTAGCACATGCAGCACATTATCTAACTCTACTTCTGTAGAGTTGAATCGTGGTATTACTAAAGCTTTGCTATATGTGTTATTAGCATCTTAGAGTTATTAACAGTACTAATTACCACGACATGTCCATTTCTATATTTCTATAATGCAGAACTTTTCTTTATCTTTTGTTATATAATTAGAGCATCTTGAATCTACTATTCAGTCATTTTTATAATTGATAAGTTTGTCACTTATTGCGACTAGTGCCAAATTTTCTTCCCTTTCTTGAATTGAGCTTGACAGTGTTTCCTTCTTTTCAATCACGCAGGACGCATGGAAGTTTCATTCATCCTCACTTTCTTTAGTCTGCGAAGAGATGGCAGCATTCCCTTTAGCTTGTTTGTACTAGCAGTCTCGAGCAAAGTTGTTTTTCTTTCCGTAGTTGTAACACTCGTTTCTTCAATGACTCCTTGTGTTGTTATTTCGCTGTGGTGGTGCTTCCCTTTTTGTGTACTTTTCTCCGGACGCCCTTTTTGTTAGAAGCCATACCTCTCTTTATTTTTGTCTTCTTCAATTGGTTTTCTAGCATTTTTCTATCCTCTAAATGCTCTTTTCCTGCTATAAAGAGCCTTCTCTTCATCATTTGTTGATGCACTATAAGATGGTCTCATTAATTCTTTTTCATTTACCAGCATGCTTTCCAACACATTGAGTGTTGGTGGTTCTGGCTATCCCCGTGTTACTATTATAATTGGGGTGTATTCTCGTCATAACCACTGAATTATAATTCTTCTCATGCTCATCTCGTCAATAGGACGAATATGATCCAATTTTGAAAATTTTTCACTTAAGGATTTCACTTTGACAAAATATTGACTTACTGTCATATTACTTTGTGAGATTCTCAATAACTCATTTTCAAGCCACTGCACCTTGGCTTCATTAGTTTTGGAGAATCGATCTGTCAGAATATCCCAAGCTTTCTTTAGTTTCTTTACATTTTTAATCAAATCTAAAAATTGTTTGTCAAATATTAAGGCTAAAATGGATAGAGCTTTACCAGTATTCTTGTTTCATTTGTTGTATTCTCCAACATTTTCCAGTAGTGGTGGTGTTGTTTGGCTTCCATCAACGAGTTCCTATAAACCTTGTCCTCTCAAATAGAACTTCAGACATCCAATCATTATAGTTGTCCTCCATTAACTCTTCAATATTGGTCGCACTGACGAAGTCTGTCATCATAACTTGGTGATGCCCCGCACATTATGCAAATAAGTTTAGTCCCTAACTAACCAACTTCACAATCTCTAACTGCACACCGGCAAAGTTTGACGTATCACGATTTGCAATTAACTACTTTGAACATGATCCCTAACCGTTCTTTGACTCGATCTTGGAGCCTTGACAAACCAGACTCTAATACTAAGTGTAAAAAAAAAATAAAAAAGAAGACTAAAGGAACTCAAACTAACTTAAGGTAATTTCATTACGATATACTATAATAGCTACAACAAGGAGAATACAAAATTTCCTCTTAATTTATACTCACAGACACATAACACCACTCTTCTTATTTTAATATTTTTTGCCTACACACCATACTACACTCCAATCGACTTCATATATCATTTCGTTGCATTACAAAACATTCGAGCATCATCTATTTATAGGCATATAACCGACATTCTCAAGCCTTCTAGGTAGCTTCTTGCAAGTTAAGAATAGCGGTGGATACAAGTTGTATTGGAAGCTTCATGAACTTCAAGATTATTGGTTGCAAGTTGCTATTCTAGAATTGCGGTGAAGAATGGAGATGGCAATTTGCAGATTTTTTGCTGCAATTTGCAGCTCTAGATTCTTCTTCTATGGTGGTAACTGCAAATTAATGCTTCGGAGTGATCTCCAATGGCGGTGCCTTGGTGCTCTAAAGATTTTTTCGAGCTATAGGTTTGTTCTTGGTCAAAAATGGAGGCTCCAATAGCAGTCATTGTTCTCTCACCCATTATATAATTAATGTAAATTTTTATACTAAGATTTAATTTACCTTAGTGCCCGGAAAGCTTTGGAAGCCTCTCAAGTAGTCGGTTTGCCAATTTGTGAATTCTTTGCAAAAACTAAGAAACTTCTCCCTCAACAACCTGCAATCAACAATCAATGATTCATGCTTATGAGTATCAAAAGGATGGCATCCATGGCATGGGTCTAAATTCCACATGTTTCAAGCCTAAGCTATCGACTACAAGTAGAATGGATGCATCCACATCGGTCTAAGCTGTAAAGAAAATAGACAATAAATTGAACGGGTGTGTTCTGAAATATGAACACAGACTCTGTTTTTTAGTTAAACATCTAGAAGATATTCTAATTAGCTTCAGTGAGCCTTCTAAGCCAAAGACACTATTGAGTGGCCATGGTAGCTGCTACATTCTCTGCTTCACAACTTGAAAGGGCTACAATAGTTTGCTTGTTGCTGCACCAAGAAATTGCAACTGAACCTATAGTAAAACAGAAACTTGTTGTCGAGTGATATGGGCTAATTTGGTTATATTTTGTGTAATTATTTGATGCTCTTTTGTAGTACATTTTGTGCAATAACTAGTTATATTTTTTCATATTTGAGATTTTACCATTGAAAAGATATTTTGGTCATTATTTCAGGTTTTTGGGTAAAACGAAGCAAACTTTCGCGAAACAGAGCAGAGGCGGCGCCAACTAGAAGCCTGGAACCGGCACCGGTTGTACACTAGATGCACGGACTTCAAAGCGATGGAAAAATTGGAGAAGCAGAGTAGAATAGAGCCTAACCGGTGCTGGCTGTAAGGCTGGAGGCGGCTCCAGCTGTAATCTGGAATGTATGCGCAAAATTCGGAGAAAAATCGACAAACGAGTGGAGAAACAGAACACAGGCGGCACCGGCTCCGAAGGACCAAGGCGGCGCCACTTGTGGTTTGTTCCTGAGGCAGTGCTGCGATCTTTTGATGCATTTTTGGAAATGTGGGGAGTTTTAGCATCTTTCAACTTCTACTCAGCCAAGAACTTTGTACCTACGAGTTTAGGCACTTCTTAAGCCTATAAATAGATGAAAAACATAAGGAAAAAAGAGAGAATTCATTGATCATCATAAAAAATTACTCAGTCTAAGGAGGAGTTCTTCAAATTCAATGATGGTTGTACAAGAAGGTTTTCAAGAAGGAGGCTTGTCTACGAGTTCTTTCTTTTACTTTGTTTTCTTTTTCTTGACAATGATGCTTTAATTGTTCTATTGTAATTTGATATTGTTTTAGATAATCATGATTCTTGGAGTTATTTGATCTTTTGATTAATTGACTGTTCTTCTTGGTATAATTACTTGGGCATATTCCGAGATTAGTTGGTTGTTTCTGTTGTTAACTTGCTCGACCAAAGAGGTTGATGATGGTTGCAATTGATTAATTTTCGCATTCATTGGCTGTTAACTTGCTAGACCAAAGAGATTAATTGCTGAGGATTGAGTAATTAAAGGTTAATTGATATTTGCCAGACTAATGATTCATTGATTAATTTCATTTTTTAAATTTGCCAGACCACGAAAATTTAATTAAAGATTGTGTTTAATACATCTTTTGGATGAATTAGTTAAGACAGATCAAGTGATACTAATTTATCTAGAAGGTAGTAATTAGTTGAGATAGACCAAGTGATACTAATTTACCTTAATCCTTCATGGTGCTGAGAGAATGATTGATTATGATAATGGTTAAGTTCTTGAAGATCATGGTTGTCTAATCAATTGTTTGAGTTGCATACTTCTCTATCCTTGACATGTACATATTTTTATTTGATTTTCTTTTTAGTTTTCCTTTTTATTTGATTTTCACTTTGTTTAGTCGGTTAAACAATGAAAGAGGGGTAATTAATGTTTACTTGTTCCTTGATGATCGACACTCATTTGAACCCTATGCTCAGTAATCATGAGTACGCTTTCTCATATGTGTGATTTGGGTCCAACGTTTTAATTTAAACTTGATTGGTAATGTACTTATTTTTATATAATTTTTTTATACCCAAATTCAAACGCATCATCGAGCATCTATCATTCACATCCCCAGCCCAATCTACATCCACAAAGCCATTCAAAGAAAATGGCATATGCTGCTTATATAATAATCCATAATTTAGAGTGCCTTTAACACACTGAAGAACCCTCTTTGCTGCAACTAGATGATATTCACACATGATTTATCCAATAAATTGAGAAATGACTCCAATAAAATACATAATATCTGGTCTTGTGATAGTTAAATAGAATAAATTACTAATAATTTGTCTGAAAATTGTTGTATTTTTCAATGGTTTTCCCTTATTTTTTGATATGAGCATTTTACTTGTGCACTTGTTTATGAAAAAAAACACCAGGAGAGCAAATTCATAAGGGTGTGTTCAATATGGATAATTCATATAGTACCTTTTTGGTACTATACTTTGTTTCAAATGTTTTGTAATATTACACATTTTATTGTTTTTGGTACTATGTTTTGTTGAAAATGTTTTTCAATGTTTAACACTATTAGGATTGTTGAATATACTATTATATTTATATTCAAATATAGATTGTTTAGAGACCCCAAATCTATCCCCAAAATAGAATCACAAAATTTTATCTTTAATTTTTGTCTCTATATTCTATCAAATTGGAGTCAGAGTGGAGACGAAAAAAATAGTATCCAAGATAGTGATGGACAAATTGGTCTCCAATTTTTGTTTCTAGATGGGGACAATAAATTATTTTGTTTAGTTTCTATTTTCTTTCCATTTAGAGTTAGAAAGGATACAAAGAGAATGTCTCCACATAACAACCATAGCAAATAAAAAATTAGTCTCAAAATCGAGTCAAAATATTGACAAAAAATCAATCTCTATATTAGAGACAAAATAGTTCATGTCTGTTTTTAAATTAGATATAGTCTAGAGACAAAATTTGTGATTCCAATAAGGTGTTGACTTCTGCATTTGATATGATAAATTAGAAACGAACACTAATATTTTAGAGATGAATTATTTTCATCTCTAGAATTTAGAAACTAATACTTTTGTCTGTCTCCATTTAGAGAAGCCACATTTGGAGATAAATCAATATAATAAATTATTTTGTACATTTATATAATTTTAAAAGTTTATATTTATTAATTATATCATCGTTTTTATTAATAATTTTATAAATATAGATCAATTAAAAAAAAGACTTATACATCGTATTTTCAACATATAAACACACACACACACACACACACACATTTATACAGAAATGCATACAACACACAGTACAAGAAAAAAATAATTTAGCGACGATTAATCGAGTTTAGTGATGGATTATGGGCGTTGCTATTAATGACGGAATGAAAATTTATCGTTAACAATGACAGATTTGTGATGGTATTTAATTAATAACATTATAATTAAGTTTGTAATTAAAGGTGGTTTCTTGCGACAGATTAGCGATGACAAAAAAATTTTATTTAAAAAAATTAATTAATTTAGCGACGGATTTGCGATAATAAAAAAAATTTATTTACAAAATTAATTAATTTAGTGATGGTTAAAAATTGTAATTCGGCAACCCGGCCCGACTGCACCCAACCCAATCCACCAAGAAATATTGTGAAACTATGTCGGATATGGGACTCGAACCTGCATCCTTGTTATGGGGGAGCACGTGCTCTACCACTGGACTATTGATATTCTTGTGATTTTTTGTGATGTATATTAATTATATGATATATTTTGTGGATTATTGATGGATTTTAAGAGATTTGCGATTGATCAGCAATGATCCAATTTTTCATCACAAATCTATTACAAATTAGTGACGGATTAGCGAAGGCTCACGTAATTTTAGAAATTTGAAATTTCACCACAAAGCCATCGCTAATTAGTAAGGGATTTGCGATGAATTTTAATTTTTTTAGTTTTAATTTATAATTAGATAAGTCCGTCGCAAATCCATCGTTAATTAGTGAGTGATTTGCGATAATTTTTATTTTCTTTTAGTTTTAACTTATGATTAAATGAATCCGTCACAAATCTATCACTAATTAGCGATGGATTCATGCTAATTTGCAACGGATTCATGCTGTCGCTAACCTTTGGCTAATTAGGAATGAATTGTGATGGATAGCTGGAAAAATTCAAAAAAAAAATTTTTATTTTTCAAAAATTTGGTTTTCCGCCATCGCAACTTAGCGACGAATTCTTATACCGTTGCTAAACTGCATTTACATATATCATTAGATTTATTTATGTTATCACATCGACATTATTTTGAAAGATCATATATATATATATTTTATAAATTTAGTTAGACCTCTAAATAAAGAATTAGTTTTTACTAGTTTTATAATCTTACATATACTCTTAGATACTAATAAAATCTACAAGATATCAAGAGACATATGCCATTGGATCAAACAAGTCATGATCATATTTAAATATTATTGTTGTATGTTTTGATAGTTCAAACTCTAAGGTTTTTAGAATATTTTAGAAGTTTTTAGGGCATTCTTGTACATAGTAGAAGATGGTTTTAGAATATTTCAAAAGTTTATACACCATTTTGGTATGTACATACTAGTGTAGAAGGCAATAGAATATGTATACAATTTTATGGACATTTTAAAATTTTGGTGTTTTAGGAACGTTTGTAGAATTTTATTGAATACTTAAGGTATTGTGACTTGCTCATAAATAGATCAAACCCTTACATTTATAAATTATTAAGTTGTGAATATAAGTGTCTAAATTTTCTTTATTTAAAAAGGAGTTTTGGTTTTCCTTTATTGTGCACAATTAATGCTAGTTAATTTTTTAAAGCAATGTAGAATAGGATAACAAATCCAAATTGGAATTTTATGAAATAGAAAGATGTACATAGCCACTATTTTCTAATTTCATTAGAGATTTTTGTGAGAGAGTTGGATGTTGATTTAAACTGATTCAGCAAAGAGTATCTCATTGGTTGTGACAAAAAACTTCCACTAGACAATGCCATATCTATGTGAAAATATGTGAAGGCTGTTGTACCTCTAGGGCTTGCTATTAGTGCAATCTCTAGTAACCATGACAAAGAATTAACAACTCTTAAAATGAGTTGAGGAAGAGGGATATTTTTTGACAGACCAAAAAAGAAATATCCATGTCTTAAAAGGTGTTGAGAAAATGACTTGCTATTTACATCTTAGCATGGGAATACTCATATATGTAACAAATGAAAAAAAAATAAAAGATTTGCTTTCAGGTGGTTGCAAGTCTATCAAACACTAAATGAGGTCAAATACAAGATTAAGAATTCAACTCAAGTCGATCCCATTAAGCAAAAAAGTTGTGCTAAGAATACTGATAGAACCATGAGAAGAAAAGGTCCGCTTTGATTCGGTTGAATCTTTCAGTTTTTTGAGGCACAACCCATAGAACCCTAGAGGAGGGACTAATTCAACAAATGTTACATTCACACAAAGCAAAACACAACCATTAAATGTTAAAAGCTACAAAACAAACTATTGTAGTGCTAGAATTCAGAATATAAAGAATCCTAATCCTAAGGTTCAAAGGCCTAATTTAATCTCCACTAAAGCAACAATGCAACACGGAAGTTGTAACCCACCTAAGCTTGAAGGAAACAAAACTTTTTTTTTTTTTTAATAGATTAGAAAGAAATGGAGAAATCAAACATTGTTTCCAATTGTTCCTTATCAGTTAGTCTCACATAACCCTGCACATGCAATAACACTAAAGCAAATAGAATATGCTCATTCATCACCAAAAAAGTAATTTATACAACAAGCAAAACTTACACCCATCAATATTAGGGCCCCTATTCGAGGCTCCTCTATTTGTGGCACATGCATGTTCATCTCATCACCATCAAAATCAACACTATATGGATTGCAAACTGACTCATTAAATCGCAATGTTTGCTCAGGCATTCCCCTTGCCTTCACAGGAAAACTAGGAGCCATATTGAAACAAAAAGATAAGGACACTTTCATGCAATTCTATTGAGATAAATGATAGTTACTTTTTGGCACATGATAGATATTCTACACAGACTTGGTTGTCTATTAAACAGAATAACATCTCCATCTTTCGGATGATGCACAACTATGTAACTAAATTGTAATTCATCAGCATGATGCTTTCTAGAAGAGAACATAAATGATCTGCAACACAATAGTCAAGAACATTATATTAAAGATAGAATTCTAGTAATAACCTAGAAACAAGAATGAAAGAAAAAGTCCTTACATCTTAGTGCTATCAGGATGCCTAATAAACTTTACTCAAGAGTATTTGTTAGGCCTATTACAAACACGTTGCCTTAAATTCTCTATATTATGTTGTGAAACTTGCTTAAGGCAAGTTAGAATTCGAGCCATCAGTATGGATCTAGAACCTGAACAGATGAATCTTAAAATGATAAATAAAGAAACTCAGTGTACCTGCCTCTCAATACTTGAGGATCCAAGAACTCTAACTATGTGCAATCTGCCCATGCTCAAGCAAAGAGACTCATTTCCTGTATCAAAATATGATACTATCTCAAAATAGAAGTCAACCACTTCCAAGTAAAACATGTCTGCAATTTTATTTATCATTTATTTCTTTGTGGAGAATTCTAGATAATAGAAAATTTTACTCAAAATTTCTCAAAATTTAGTAAAATATTGGAACTCAGTGATTTTCAAATTCGAATTAGGTGAAATCACAGTTCTTCCTATGTACTCAACACGCTTCTCTGATAGATTCCTGCGTAATCTTCCCTACTTCCTTTTAGGGCGCTAGAACCTACTTAGTGGTTTAGCCGTTGGGACAGAAAATGGAATTTCGCGAACATCACTATTTGTATATTATGCAACCTCAACTTGCAGATCAGGCTAAGCACTCTAAATCAAATAATATTGTATCTGCTTGGTCCATCAAAGCTTTGGATACAAGATTTGGAAACAAAACAAAGAAACAAAGAATACTTATCCCGGAAATTAAAAGAAAGCCATTTCATTTCTAAAATTAAGATCCTGGATAATCCTTAACTATTTTCATGAAATAAAAGAAATACTAAAACATAAGTCTATAGGGTTGTTCATAGGTTGGGTTGGGTTGGGTTGGTTCGATTTTTTCTATTTTTTAACCCAACCCAAATATTTTGGTTTGGAAATTTTGAACCTAAGCCTAACTATTTAAAATGTCAAGCTGTTGGGTTAGGTTGGGTTGGGTTCGATTTGGGTTGGTTAGATTTGGTTAAGTCAGTTTGTACATAATTTATTATGTAAATAAACTATTCCTTAATATTTGATAAAATATTACATGTAAAAATATTAATTAAATGCTACAAAAAGTAATTCTTTCTTAATAATACAAACTAATCAAAATTAAATTTATAGTTCCATACAATATCAAAACATTACTCAATATTAATAACACAAACCAAATAAAATTAAATACATAGAATGCTTTGCTAATAAACTAAATAAATAACATAGATTAGTTTCATACCATTTTTCAATTTCCACTAGATGTTAAACTTTAAACTTTTCAATACACCTGCAAAAATATATTATAAAAATAATTACAAACATATTATGAATAAGTATGAAAACCCAAGTATATCCCGTGAAATCATCTACAAATCCATAACAGTCAGAAAATATCTATAAGTTTATAACCATGAATTGAAGAAATTTTAAAAGGATTCTAAGCAGTCAGAAAATACTAGTACTACTTCCATCTCTAAGCAGTAGTGACCAAAGACCAATGAACTTCCCCAAATCTAGAGGAATGGTGGTGTAAGTGGTGATGAAGTGTGGCACTATCGAGTATCGAGACTCAAGAGGAATAAATAAAGAGGAGAGGAGTTGCGGAGCTTACCTAGGGAAATTACGAAGAAAGAAAGAGTGGTAAAATAGCCACCAACATAGGGTTTCTCTTTCATAATTTTATTTTAAAATTAAAATAAATTTAATTAATATATGTGAGTTCGGGTTGGGTTAGGTTATATAATTTTAAAAAATTGAATCAAATTATCAGTTTATAATTTTCTTAACCCAACCCAAAAAATCAAAATTTGTTTTGGGTTGGGTTGGGTGGGTTCGGTTGGTTTGGTTCAGTTTTTAATTTTATTAAACAGCCATATAAGTCTCCATGCAACACAGAACCGATATATACTTCAAAAGAAGTGCTAATAATAGGGGATACATGCAACTTCATAGGTTTGTTCCACTAACATCCACAAATATTATTCAATGTAGCAGATAGATCCCTTATTATTTATGAAATTACACTTATGAGCCATGTTCAACATTTTATATTAAAATAAAAAATATATATGTTAACAGTGTGTGCTTACATTTGTTTACAACAATTCCCTCCTCTCTCTATTATTTTAGTGTGGATAACATTGGAAATAAAAACATAAATGATATTATCAAAAGCAATAGCAAGGGATGTCTAGATAATATGATATAAAACTTAAGAAAGGTGAGGATAATCCCAAAAACAAGATAGGAGTCCCTATAATTATGACAAAACCTCAAGGCACCAATATTTAGCTAAAAACAAAGGAAAAACATTAACTTGCTCTTAAAAGCTTCATCATATTCAGAAGCACTAAGAAATATAGATTATACCCCAAGTCCAGATGCACTGCAGTTTAACATATGAAGGCATCCATAACCACAAAATGTATGCAGCAGAACTCAATCTTTGAACACATGCTTTGCACAAACATACCAAGAGCAATTTTGGCAACCATGTCCACATTAAACACAAACTTGTACATGGACATAACAGATGTGATTAGTCTCAAACATATTTGTAGAAAAATATTTGGTGACCACATCAAGAGAAATGAATGGACAATTAGGTTCATCAAGTTGAGGCCCCTTACTAGTTTATTAAAATATTGAAAGACATAAATATAAAGAGGGGCAGAAGCCTTACCTCTTAGCAGTGTGTAAATAACAACTGTGAAGTGAAGGTATTCCCTTCCTATCTAATTGACACAAACTTTTAACAGTGGAAGGTAGCACGTTAAGAGAAAGTACAAGAAAAAATTACTTAGATTTGCCAAATAATTAGTAACTGTATTTTCTTGTCTATAAATATATTTGATCTCAAAGACTTCAAATGTAGAGATTAGGTATAATGTATGCCGAATGAGATGGATAAACCGCCATAGTGGGGAATCTGAGGAAGAAATAATTTGCACAACTTGAGTGGAGTCTGTCTAAACATACAATCTATTCACTTTTGTGTTGAACGCAAACCCTAAGACCTTTTGTTGGAATGTATGCCTTCTAAATTAGTTTTCTGATGTAATTATCGAATTTATTAATAAAAAAATTTATTCGCAAAATTTGTTTGTGAATTTATATTTTATTTCTGCATGATTTACGTTTGGATAGAACCCATTGTATTTAAGTAAGTGATCTATATAAATAGTGATCTTTCACAGTCAGGTATGGATCACGGGTTACTTAACACACAAATATTTGTTCTTAATAGATTGATGAGAATGAGAATCTCATCATGTTTAGGTTATTGTATTATGAATTTCAAATAGGGAATGGCTTACCTTTAGTCAGTGAGTAATCTACTCACTTCATAATATGAGCGTATTTCGAATACGTAGAACATGATCTGTAATAGTGATATTTAAAAGTACTATTTAGAAAAAACCCAAACTATTACTGCTACAGCGAGGATTACTACTCTATTGCTGGAGTATGAGTTGATGGTTTGACGAAACTGGAAGCATGTACTTTGATGTACTGTAGTTGAGATTCTTTCATAGAGTCGATATACTTGTATGTTGGATATATATGACTAGTTAATTAAGATAGACTTGTACAAGATAACATCTGCACTATATCGCCCATTATGACTGTTCAAATGATCTAAATAACCAGAGCCCTGTTGAACATGACTTGGATATTTGGTTTAAGGTAGCTCCCTTAGAAAGTGGAAATATTCTAGGAGTCGTGAATCATTGGATTAGAGGTCTAAGAATGATAGATGTCTATTAGAGAGGTGTTAGTATACTCCTCATTTCTAAATGTATAGCGATGCGTAGAGGGGTATTTTAGTTATTACACTTGTAGGTTGAAGACTTTGCTAACACAATATTATCTTTAGGGTCAATATTTCTTTATGATGATATTAGAAAATATTTAAAATGTAAAATATAGCTATTTATATAGTAGATGTATTTTGGTCATTTTAATAGCCAATGCGATATGCCTTTTGGTCCCCGGAATAACCCTATAGTCTTGACAAATTTAGATTAAGGAATTGGTCTTGATAATTATAGGTTTTATTTTATTTTATTTAAGTAGTCTAATTTATTATTGGATTAGAATAAAATAAAAGGCCCAAGAGAGATATATTTTATCTAATTTAATTAGTTAATTAATTATTCAGAGCCCAAAGCCCAGATTGAATAATTAAAAAATTAATCTAGGTATAAACTAGATAAAAGGCCTAATATTTTATATTGATCTATTTGGACTTGTTAATTATTTATTGGGCTGTTTTATAAAGCCCGAAAAATAAATAATTGAGACTTATTATTTATGGGTGTTCAAGCCCAAGAGTAAATAATTTTATATGGTCTAAAGAATAAGACTAAGGGTAAAATAAAATAAACAACACAGGATAGATCCTATATTGTTTGGCGTGAGAGGATAACAAAAAGTATGATACTTTTTGTTTCACTCTTTTGGTCTCTCTTGGTAATGGTATGGCATGAAAAGAAAAGAACCAAGACCATAAGGAACCTAGGCTCTCTGAAACTTTCACTGGCTTTGAAAAGAAAGGGCGTCATTCCAGAAGTTTAAAAGTTTCGCGTGAATGAGATGAAATTGGCATTTACAAAGATGTGATCCAATGGCTTCAAGCATCTTGGTTCAAATATCTTCTTTAATGCGAATAAGATCATTCAAATACAGAGGTAAATAGCTTCTATGATGCTCTATATAATTTTTTTGTTCAGTAAGCATGTTTTCGTTTTCATCGTTTTGCTATTTCAACCTTCACCTTTGTCCAATGCCATCAACTCAACTATTAGATGATTTGCAAAACTAATACCGTCTGCAAAAGCTAAAACAAAAGCTCCATCAGAAGATCTGATTGTGCCACCTGTGCCTGAGATACATGGGTTACCTCTAGAGGTTCCATCATGTTTAAGACATTACCATTATACTGTCCTGGAGTCCAAACTATAGGTAATACTTGTTTCAGCAGGGTTGATGCAAGAGAGACTGAATAAAGTGGACATAGGCCTACAAGTGCTAACTGGTATGTGATAGGATTTGCTAGTGATAACCTGAAGTTGTTGCATCACACAGTTGGATACCAAGCTTGGAGAAAAAGAAAAAAGTTTCTTCTATATAGGAGCATCGGAGCTTCCAAGTCTCCCATAGACTGAGATAAACAGTCGCATGAACTCCTTATAAGTCTTCTACTCATGGCACCAAAAAGATAGAAATTGCTGGAGTGAAGGAGACGAAGATTACCTGCCAAATAGACCCGGCCATCTTATGTAGAGCTAACTGCTAGACATGAGAAGTCACCTCACAATGAATAAAGATATGTGACAAATCATCATGATCCTTGCCACATAAGTGACATCACAAGCATAAGGAAATTCCCATTTGCAGAATAACAATATCAAAAGGTAAGCAACTATTAAAAAGCTTCCACATGAACATTTAGATAGCAAGTGGAGTTTTTAAGGACCAAAGTTCTTTAAGAAATTGTACTTCAGATGGCCTCAAGAGCACGAATATTTTAAGAATCTTGAAGGCTAATGCTAAATCAAGAGCACGACATAAGGCAACTAAGTCCCAAAACTTATTCAGTACAATGTATAAGATAAGATTGCCAGTTGTTGAATAGAAGAATTAAGAAATGCAAGACGACCCAACCTACTAATCATCATACTAAAAACTCACTGAACCAAAATGAAGACGAAACGTAATCCATTGCTCGGCTTCATCCTGGATAGAAAGGAGCAATCTCCAAGAACAAAAGGCATTGTAGCACAATGATATCTGGGATGGCTGCAACAATTGGGGGTTATATTTAACTTACATGAACCTCACCCATAAAGATTCCTGGTTGCGATAACGCTATTGTTACTTATAAGCAAAACTCTTAGTAAAATTAGCCAAATTGGGGCACCAATTCCATTTTCTTGCTTCGATTAAGAAATGGATTGCCAACTTTTCCAATTTGTACAAGTCCTGCAATACTGTAAAGTGTTTATATCTAATTTATACCTAAAAAAAAGAAAAAATGAATTTGACCTATAGCATTCCTCAACTTAACCAAAACCAAATCTTAGCCCCCATAAGCCCTTTACCCACAGCATAGGCCATCCACATTATAACTACTATACACTCCACTAGCTAAAGAAATTCTTTTTGACTTTTTATACATAGAACAATATCCAAACAACAACAATCTCCAATTAAGTGTCTCATCTTAATTAGAAATCCATCACAATGATAACAATCCTTATTCCAAGCTGCAACCTATCACCAACAAACATATGATAAATTTGCATACAATAACAATGCTAGTATGTATTGAATATCTAATCCACATACCATAGTTCTCCAATCCTTTCATCGATTAGCCTAATAATTAGACTACCCCAAATGTATCTCTATATTAATTTGACTTCAACATTGAATTTTTCAATCATTCTAAGCTTTGGTTGATCTTGATGATTATTTAATGAGTTGGATAAACATTACAAGTGAAAATCATCTGAAAGGGGAAAATGAACTCACTGATTTTGGGTCATTCTAAGCTTTAGTTGATCTTGATGTCGATTTAAGGGGTTGGATTAAGGTTAGACAAGTGGAAATCATCTGAAAGAAGAAAATGAACTTTACTTGCTTTATTAGTTTCCTTTGTGTGTTTGTGCATGTATGTTTTACTAGTACTTTTTAGTTAAAACCTGCTATTTCCTCGTAAAACCTCTCTAGCTTGTAAATATTATTGAGTTTTGTCTTGCATTCCTAATCAGACTAGAATAAAGTAATTCGATTGAAAATGTATTTCTAATATATTTAAAATTAGAAAGTTACTATTATCTTATATGTGTTAGAATTAAAAAGTTACTCTTACCACATCCCATGTTTATTAAGAGTTTTATAATTTGGTAGTTATATATAGGTGGAGTCAAAGTATTTTAGATATCCTAGTCTGTTCTAGTGTATCTAGTGTTATAGAGCGTATAAGTGTAGATTAGGTGAGTATATGAGTGGTGCGAGATAAAGTGTGTACAAGGGTTTAGAAAAATACTAAAAATACCTTACGTAAATCTTCTAGTGGCTATTAATAAAATATTTTGTGATCTTTGCAATGGATGTAGGCTTAGTTGAATATGTAAAATTATGTAAATCTTTTGTATCTTATTTTATTCTTCATATTTATTTTCCTATTCTCGTTAAGTATCCCAATTTAGATTTCCCAACAAGTGGTATTAGATTTTAGGTATCTAGGGTTTTGGGTTTTGGGATTGTGACATTATGAAAATAGATTAGAAGAATAGTTTAGACAATAGAAGATAGAGACATGAATCTCTCTTGGAAAGGATATATTGGTCAATATGTGTTTTATTGATGGGGTTATGTCTAGAGAGAGGTTAATAGATACCGGTAAAATTACTCATCCAATTGTACAACTTACGTGAACTGGATAGGTTATGGACCAAAAGTTTGATGGTGGATCTGAGATAGGTAGACTTAGATTACACAATTAGAGGAAAGAACAAATGGTTATAGTTGTCATGAATGACTATGTAGTAATTGGAAAAGGAAAGATAAAGATCTGCAGTGGCGGTACTGATATAATGACACTAGCATATGCGAAGATATTCTCACAATTTTCAAGCATATGGATACTTCTCATTTGAATTTTAGATTTTGGATATTATCTTCAAAGGATTAATTGGCTTCAATTTGAAAGTAAGTATTTTTATCTTTTGTTATGGTTGTCCTTATGGTGTATTGGAGCGTTAGAAAAAAGAAAAATGAGTTATTCGAGTGGAATGCACTTTGGTTGGTGTGACAAATGTCCTAAAGATGCACGATATCTAATTTTCTTGAGCCAATAAGATTTCAATAGTTACTATTTTTAATTGAAGTGGAGTCCTAAAATCGCACGTGGCTAAAATATTCCAGTGTAATGAGAAAAGTATGGGCAACGGTATTCATGTGTAAG
The DNA here is from genome assembly GCA_026120185.1 of Voacanga thouarsii. Taxonomy (NCBI): domain Eukaryota; kingdom Viridiplantae; phylum Streptophyta; class Magnoliopsida; order Gentianales; family Apocynaceae; genus Voacanga; species Voacanga thouarsii. The sequence continues at coordinate 5,221,574 of JANUWF010000982.1, forward strand.
TAAGGAAGTATTTCGATGACCTAGAAGAGGAAGTGCACATATGACTTTTAGGTGACAAATGTTGGTGTAAGGAGAAATCTTGCAAAGGTGAGAAAAGATCAAGGCTTTCTCATACAAGTTAATAGATCGTATTGGATTCGAGGACAACTACATATTCATTTATCAAGTCGAATAAGGAATAATTAGTATTATTGGGATCATACTGATTCGGATATATAGTTGGGTATCAATGAAACTTTGGTAGTTGTGAAGGCCAATAAAGTTAAGAGGATTGTGACTTTGATGTTACTGTATATCCAAGAGGTGGTGAGGCCGAATACAAACCAATGTGGAGATTCTTGGATTTTATCTTGCATTCCTAATCAGACTAGAACAAATTAATTTGATTAAAAAGGTATAAAATTAGGAAGTTACTATTATCCTAAGTATATTAGAATTATGGAGTTACTCTTACTACATCTCATGTTGATTAAGAGTCTTATGACTTGATAGTTATATATAGGTGAATCATAAGTTTTTTGGGTGTCCCGGTCTATTCTAGTGTATCCAATGTTATGGAGCATACGGGTATAGGTTAAATAAGTGTATAAGTGGTGCGAGACAAGGTGTACAAGGGTTTGGAAAAATATTAAAAATACTTTGTGTAAATCTTCTAATAGCTATTAATAAAGTATTTTGTGACCTTTGCTTTGGATGTAGGCTTAGTTGGATAAACCAAACCACGTAAATCTTTTATGTCATATTTTATTCTTTATGTTCGTTTTTCTATTTTCGTTAAGTATCCCGATTTAGATTTTCCCAACAAATATCACTTGTAACACAGTCCATCCAGCTTATTAACACAATAAGATAGAGGTGGCTGCATATGCACAACTGAAAAAATGGAGATGAAATTTTGAACAAGGAAATTACAATTAGAAACAAAAATAACCAGTGTAAGGGTTTTGTTCTTCAACCTTAATTCTATCAACCGCACCTGCTTATTTACAAGAAGGAAAAACCACTTTGAGCTGTAGTAGCAACAGCCTCTCACTAATAAAACATGTCTGTGAAAGGCTTAAAGCAAAGATAACTAGTGTCTAAACACATTTTTCTACATCCCTAATTGGAACAATTCAAATCACCAACTCTCACACTACAAGAAAAATACAATTTAGCGACGGATTTTTCGCTGTCACTAATTTGGCAACGAATTACCAACAACATAAGAATTCGTCGCTAATTTGCGATGACATTGCAACGGAAAACCAAATTTTGAAAATAAAATTATTATTTTTTTATTTTTAACTATCCATTGCTAATTAGCGACTTAGCAACGGATTTGCAACAGATTAATCTAATCATAAATTAAAACTAAAAGTAATTAAATTCCATCACAAATCCCTTACAAATCCATCGCTAATCCACAAAACATAAACTATATAATTAATATGTAGTATAAAAAATCACAAGAACATCAATAGTCTAGTGGTAGACCACGTGCTTCCCCTCAAGGACGTGGATTCGAGCTTCGTATTTGATATAATCTCATAATATTCTTGGCGGACCAAGTCTGATTCGATTAGCTTGGGTAGGAGTGGCTAATTAAAATTTTTTGCAGTCATTAAATTAATTAATTTTTTAAATAAAAAATTTTTGTCATCACTAATTTATTGCTAACTTAATTAATTTTTTTTAAATAAAAATTTTTTATCGTCGACTGCTTAGGGACGACTTAGCAACCATTTTTAATTATAAACTTAATTATAATTTCATAAATTACATGGCTATCGCACTTTCATCGCTAAAGGCAACGTTCATTTTAATGGTGGTCGTAATCCGTCGCTAAACTCAAATTCATCGCTAAATTATTTTGATCTTGTAGTGTCATTTTGTATCCCCCTGCATTTGCTGCATCCCACTCTGCAGCCATAAACACAGAAGCACTAGTACCTATTTTATTGGCTCGTGAAGTTGGATTGGTAACTTTTACTTTGATAGAACAGTCGAATAGTTACGCCCCTGAAGATCTAATTAGCTACTACATGTCCTAGCAGAAAACTCTGAGGAATTTGTGGAATAGTTATTTTATTTTACTGGCCGCTGCTTTAACCGGATAGATTTTTCTTCGAACCTTCATATAACCGAAGATCAATGTAAAGCACAAAATCGAACACCAGTCAAACAGTTATTCAAAGATAGCAGTAATTCTTCAGTGAAAACACACCAAGCACTAAGAAGCATTTTCAGCTAAATCAACCATAACTTTTTAAAAACGGAAATGCTGATGAAGAAGAATGGGTTTGTGCCATGCAAATCAGGTCCGCAGTTTTTGCATGGAAAAGTAGTTCAAACTTAATCTTCAAGCTTATCATAACGTATCATGCCTGTGGAAATTCTTGAGAAGTTGATGCTGAGCGATGGAGGATGGGAAGTGGGAACTGACGGTACGGGTTTCCAACTACAGGGCACTGATGGATTATAACAAGTTTAGTGAACTTGATGAGGTGTACGTGGTGCCTTCTCCAGAAGCTACTGAGGAGGAAGGCAGGCAATCAGAGGTGTGTGTCCCAAATGGGATACTTCTTCGTGGGAGAGGGGAAGGATGCCCGTGGTGAAGCAGTCTCCTCCGGAAAGGGTGATCGGATGCCCGTGGTGAAGCAGTCTCCTCCGGAAAGGGTGATCGGATGTAGGCATTTCAGTTTTCAGCTGAGGAGGAGGAGGAGGAGGGGGGGGTGGGGGATGTGGAGGCAGTGGCTTTGCCTTGTAGTTCATGTCGTCCTAGTCTGCCCTAGGTCCTCAGTTGGCCCAAGTTTGTTTGTTTGCTTGTATGTTTATTTTTTTTAGAGTAAATAAATAAGATCTCTAGTGTAATATTTCCCTTTTATGTGGTAACGGTAAATCCTCCTCCTTTGGTTTCTTGATTCTCACTTGCATGCAATTCTTGATGTTCGCATATTGCCTATTGTCCAATGGTAATCTTCCTCTATTTCCTCTAAATGTTACTTCCTTCTTCTACTCAATATCAATACATTGTTATTGTCCAGAATGAATGACATACAAGTCAGGAGGCATATCCTTGGGCAATTTTCCAATGGGCGAGGCCTCACTTGTGGTCTGCATTTTCTTTCTTCTAGCCAGTCTCCATTGCTAGCTATCTTTATTGGGTTGAGACATGCTCTGAAACTGGTGGATGATTTTTTTTTTTTTTTTTTTTGGTATCCTATGATGGGGACATTTATTTTAATTAGCCAATGAGCAATCTTTTCAAAACTTTTCCATATTTGTATTGTCTATATTTGTTGCATTCCCTCTGCAAATGTGCATTCATCAAAGTGTTGAAAAAAAAACCAACTCCAGGAGAAAAAGTCAAAACGTGATCGAAAAAGAAGTAAAAAACTACAAAGTAGAACAATAATGGTGTCAATATATTTGTTGTACAAATTCAAAATCTTTCACATTAACTAAAGAAGAAGCTATATTTCAAGATTGCAGACCCATGTCTGTTACAGGAAACTCTAATTTCTGATTCATTCATTGTCAAGAATACATTTAATCTGTGTTTCCAAGATTTTTACAAAATTTCAAAGGTAAATCTTACACGACTTTCCTCCTGTGTCTGGTGAGCGCACATTTCTTTCTGTTGATCGGGTACTAGATTATAAAATTAAAAAAAAAAAAACCGAAGTAAATGATGGTACTTGGGATTTTGGTTCTTGATCTTGTCGTACTAAAAAAAATTGAAGTTATGTAAGAGAATTGAATGCAAGGGTTGGTTGAAATTGATGAATCGTGTACTTGATGTACCAGAAGCAATTGAACTGGTGCCTCCTGTGCATGGCTGCGGCTGGTGACTATTGAGTTTGTGCAGAGAAGATGCACAGATACAAATGGGGAAAAAGGGGAAGGATTTCGCAACTGTGTTGAGTTATGATTGCTCTAAACAGTAAATTCAAAGACAAAAATGCTCTTTTGAAATCTGTTCAAAAACATTCAAACATCCTCTTGATCTTCAGAAGCAAGCAGGGACAGAGTCCGGAGTCCGTGGTCTGAGGCAAAGCTCTATAGAATCCTAAGTTGAAGGACTAAAATCTTTTGCACAAAATTCAACTTCCTCTGCAGTCGAAATTACGTGGTAGTAAAGGTAGTAGTAACTCTTTTGTACCGAGGTCCAAATTTCAATCCTTGTCCCCTTTTCCAATTTAAGCATAAAGAATGGGAGCAGTCAGTTTTACAATTATTTTATTTTATTTTTATTAGTCGTAACTATTTTCAATAAGTGAAAATATCACTTTGTGTGTGATTTAGACTACTAGATTCTTCCGGGAATTGTAAATATAAAAAAGGCCACAAGATTACGTGCTGAAAATATGAGGAAATGGTTAAAGATACGAAGTAGAAACAAGAAGTGCTTTGTTTGATTAAGAGTGAATTATTCTTAATAAAAGAGGAAAAAAGTAGGATGGAATGAGTAAAATACAAGAAAAGTAGATTTAAGAATGGAAAAAAGAAAATTTTATTTAATTATAAAAAGTTTTGATAAGATCCTTTTGCTTTTACATTTGGAAGCAAAGAATGTGCCTCACCTCATGAGAGATGTTATATAGCTCGTGATATAGTTGATAATTGGTTCTTGGGGCAACCTAAGGGCTTTGTAAGTGCACGTGAATAGAATGAAGGGTTGCAAGGGATCACCTTTGGCATTTCCAATTTGCTTTCTTGCTTTTGGGTTACAGGTTTTCGTAATTGCTACAAACGGGAATCCATTGCCCAAAGAGAAGGTATTGCTTAAGTACTAGCTTTCTTTACCTTGTTGCATAATGTAGATTGCATGCAGAAGTCATGATGCTAATTACTAGTGCAAGTGAAAAAAAAATCAAATTTTAGATAAAAATAAATGTAGTTGCATAGGTTACATAACGATCAATATATCGAGAGACTAATTTTGTAAATGTGACAATACAAGGGACATATTCCTATAATATAGGGAAACATTTTGCAATCAACCATTTTTGCATACCTCTATCTACCATTCAAGATGAGCAAGTGTATCAATTATTAGCTTTATTGTCCCTATGGAGGAATAAGAAGCTAGGGATGTCCTAATGTTCTGTTTGTGCATCCATGTTTGCCTACAATGAAGCATCTAGTACTAGTAGACCTCAAGTCTATAGCCACACCAAGAGCAGTGAAATAAAACATGTACACATTTAGGATGTGAAATTTTCCTTTCTTTGATCAAAATATTACAATATTCTGAAAAAGTTTTCCAGTATAGTATATAAATCTGATCAAATATAAATTAACTCGATTAGACCAAATTAGTTTTACTACTATTTTGTTTGAAATATTACTAATTGAATGCGTTAAAGATTTTGATTTGAAATCTGATTTCATTTGTCTTTTCTGTGTTTAATTTTTTTATAACTCGTGATATATATATACTATTAAATTCTTTCCAAATCGGTTAATTATTATCTTTTTTATATTTACTAAATTTTGACTTATAAATATTTGATCGTCCCCTCTTAATATTTATACATACAAAATTTGATAGTTTTCCACTTGGGAAGAGTATGAATACTACCCCTTTGATTAATTAGTAATTTGTGTTTAGGGAAATTCAAGTTGTACATACTCAGTGACCATAGAAACGAGTTGCACAAGAGGTGCAGAAACATCAAACCACGTAAGCTTGAGATTTGGAGATGTCAAATCCAATGACATTGTAGTGCGTCACCTGAATACCAAACACGTAAGGCCATTGGAGCCGCAGGTACTCGACGATATTCCCAGTAAGCCATTTCAGGTTTGCATGGTAGACCAATTCCAGGTTTCAGGATCCTGCGTGGAATCCCCCATATGCTACATATACCTAAAGTTGGCTGGAAAAGATGACTGGAGACCTGGGTTTGCCCAAGTTCGGGTATTGGAGGATTCCCATGCTGATCTTAGCTCTGGTTATTTCTACTTTCGTCGATACCTGCCTCGCCGGGTGTGGTATGGTTCGGATTTTTGTGACACTGAGGTTACTCCTTTTGGGGTCAAGTTCAAGAGAAAAGTCTTTGGAAAGAGGAAAAAATCTCTAAGTCAATAAACTTTGTATTATTGCACGGGGCAAAGCTCATTTACAAAGAATCCATTCCCCTGATTTTATAAGATGTTTTAATTTAAAATTATTTAGAGAGAGTATGTGAATTTAAACTCGAACATTATAAATAATATTTAAAAATAATTTAACTTTACTTTTATCAAGTAGCTTATTAGATAACCGAAAATAACTTTTTAAATATCAAATCGAAATTCTCTATCATTGACTTTAAAATTTTTACTTTACAAGAGTGAGATTAAATTTAAATTTATATATAATTATGAGTCTTAAAAGATAATTTATAATTTTCAATAATAATTAGACAAAACTTAAATACCTGGCTTATATAAAATTAAAAAAAAAAAAAACTCCACTCGACCACCCATTTGCAATGCCAGTTATGAGAACCCAATTCAACTGAGGGTGATAGTGCCTTCAGATAATCACCACAATAAGGTACAAACTTAGATTCAAAAAAGATAATTACTTATAAGCATTAATGTCGCTAAAAAGAAATGTATGCAGCCTCCAAACAGGAAAATTGAATGAAGGGTCAAAATATTTGAATTTTCACAGCAAACAATTAGGATTTTCACTATGTACTGATGCAAGAGTTCTTATCCAAGGACCGGCAAATTAATGGTGTAACCTTGACGTGTAACATCACTCTTTCTTTTCTTGATGTGAAATCTCATAGGTTTCTTCTGAGCGTGTCTGAGTTTCTTTCCCTTTGTTTTTGCTTTCTGTCTTTTGGCCATAAATTTCTTGCTTTGTGTACTTCCATACTTCGTTTTGGTTTGTTGGGATTCTGCTCTTGATTTGATTTGTGTTGTCATCTAATCTCTGCATTTCTTCTTCGTCAAGAAGATGCGAAAACAAAAGAAGATTATGGTTAAAATTTTAAAGAGATAAATGATATAAAAAGATATATTAAAAAAATAATATTTATAATTTTAAAAGAATTGTTTAAAAATTTAAAGTAAACTATAAGATTTTAAAGAATTTTGAGACAGCGGACTATGCAAAAACTCTTTTTTTTTTATGTCACTGATTCAGAGTCTTTTTAGGGTGTATTTGAATTACAATCTTTTTTTAAAAAAATTTGTTTAAATAGAAACATAAGTTATAAGAAATAGGTAAAGATAAGGCAAAAATATAATATTTTCTACGTATTTGATAAGCTTTTAAAAATTAAAATAATTTAAATTGATTTTTTAATTAAATTATGCAATGCAATTCAAATAAGTTGTTATCCATCTACACAAATTATACTTAAGGAACAAGGGGCTTGATCGAAGATGGCGACGAGTGAGTTAAGACGAAGATTTAATGTGTTTATATTATATTTATTGTACTTTAATCACTAAATATTTACATAATATGGTATTTTTTTTATATTATCATAAAGTTAATAACCTTATTGGTATAATATTCTTTTTTCGTTTCTATTAATGAATCATCTTTTTATATTTTCATACTTTCTTCTAATAATCGTGAGATATCAATTGCAAAAAAGCCATAATGGACCAAGAATATTATGATCATATGAACTATCTATCTCAAAAATTATTCAATTTCAGAAGCTGATTTACTATAGTCTTGGGGTCGGCCAACAGTGAGAAACAGGAAAGCAAACACGGCTAGATTTCCAGCCACTGTTTAATCCCTGTTGCCAATTAAAGAAAGATAGAGATCACATTAAAAAAAAAAAAACCATAAATGATGGAGGAAATTAGTCAATAGCCATTGCCATGGAACTAGGAGAATATCAAGCTGCTAGCTGAAGAGAAAAGAGAGGAATAAACAGGGAAATGGAAAACGCCATTAAAACTCTCAACTGCTAGCTTCCATGAGTTTAGAAAATCATTAATGAAGACTAAAATTCGAAGATATATATTCTATAATAATTACTGCTAGCAAAGAGTTACTTTTTTCTTGGACTTCAGTTGTGATGAACAAGCAGATAACAAAGAGTTCATTCAGAGAACGCCAATGGAACCAAATCATTCACGGAGTCATATATTGCATGCATTCAAAAGAGGAGACAATTATTCACATAAATTAATTGTCTCAGCCCGTGTCTTCTGTTCTTAGTCAAAGAGGAAAATTGCTTTGTTTTTTAGTAGTAGCAATTGATTTTTACCTATTAATTTCTCTTTGGTACTATTGTTTTGAAAACTTAACATTTGGTTTGTCTATGTCTCTCTTCTCCTTCTCCGATGCCCTCTCGCTCCCTCTAAATACATCTCCTTATAGCAGGGGTGAGATTCTTTAGGGCATTGTCCCCTGCTAAAAAAAAAAAAAAAAGATTAAATTAGCTTTTCAGACAAAGAGGCATGCATACTTTTCTTGTCTTCAGGTCCACATTTAGGGCGCAAAAGTACTCTTGTGTTTAAAGAAGAGGAGAAGAAGGCATAGTAAAGTGTACCAAAAAACCTGCTAAAGATTAGGGATGTAAAAAGATAGGCAGGACATAAAATGGCCCTTAGCAAAAAGTCAATTGTTAAATGAAGATGTACTTAAACTGAGAAAAACAAAAATCTATGAAATTGTATCTTTTAAAGCATCTACGATTTGGCCAGAAAGGTTCTCTTGGTATAGTTCTGAGAAATGACTACACAATGTAACTATATATGCATGCTGTCCACTTCAATTCCTCGTCTTTTTTTGGCTACTTAAATGCTAGATTAATTGGTCTTCTTAAGAACAAATTTGTCTTTAGATGTTATTTTACCTTGTACCTTTGTCCATAAAGACTTTTATGAACAAAATAAATGTTTATTTTCTTCCCCATATTGATGAAGCCATAACTTAAAATTTGACTTATTTGACTCATAATTTAAGAAGTTTTAAAGATTTAATTTTATAATATAAAAAGAAACTTGCTTTATATAATGATTAAAATGATTTATATAATCAATCATGAACCTAATTTCAATATTATTTGACACATTCGAGACCTAAATTAAGTATTCCTTCCGTCAAAAAATAAATAGGCTAATTTTCTTTTGATTTATTTAAAAATAACTATTTATTTTCTAAATATTGGTCATATTTATTTATTTCTAATTTTATTCCTACATTAATTTCTCATCAATTAATTAACATTACAATTACCCGTAATGAATTTATTTTAACCAAGAATGATAACACATTCTATTAAAAAAAAAACTCAAAAATCTACTTAATTATTCTCTTCATTATTCTCTACTTAACTAAGAGAGAGAACGGAAGTGGTGGATACAATTAATGAGATGAGATTTTATTAAAATTAAAAGAATGATAAAATTGACATTTTATTTTTTTATTATGAAATTTTACGATTCTTTAATATGTATAGTTTTGACAATCAATTACCTTATTTTTAAACAAAGGGAGTAAAAGAATTGGGAGTTTCAACCACTGTTTTTTTAATTGAATTGGACCGGTTGGACGTGAATCAATTATATTACTGGTTCAATTTATTATTTTGAATTGTTTTTTAAAAATCATTATAAATTATGTGAATAGTATTAAATCAGTTGATCCAACTAGTAAATTGTTAAATTAGAATTCTCATTCAATCGACCTGTTTTAAAAGACAAATTAAGGAGGCAAAATAAATATTCAATCCACTCAACTTCTTTTACGTATCCTCTCCCATCCAGCAAATCCAAACATATATAATTGAATTCTTATGATAATAATAATAGCAATTATCCATTGTCACATCGATAAGGGATGGATAAGCTGGAAAAGGAAAATTATCTACTCCCAATGCCATATAAATAATGATTTGAAGATTGTAGTTGGACAGTGGATACCAGTAAATTTGCACAGTGGATTTAGCAGAGTAAATAGACGAAAAGATAGGATACTGATGAATCTGAAACTGCATGCATTAATAGAATGTAGACTCTTTGCCCAAACCCAGTCCTCATATATATATATATATATATATATATATATATATATATATATATATATATATATATATATATCTCATGGACTGGGGAAGGTATAGGGAGAGGATTTGAGTGGCTACAAAAGCCAACTCCATGGTAAAAATGCTCAAAATTAATTGCAGACCTCAGGCAATAGGAAATGTCCAACACTTTACGTAAGAATATGTATATATGTGTGTGTACTCTTAGTGTAAATTTTTTGCCTTTTTTTTCTGTTCAACCAATGAGCATGTAATCCAAATATATATATTTATATAAAATTTTTAGTGCAATGAAAATATATAAAAGGCTAATTCTATGCTAGCGATATTTTAAGTTTTAATTGGTTTTGTTGGCTAGTTTTCGAGATGTGAAAGTCACATGTTGTAGTTGATTTACTTTTTTTTTTTTTTTTTAATGACAAACTGAAGATTCTAAAATGAATGCATTCATCCATATTTTAGAGTGTTCTAAAATAGTGTTTACATTTCATAAATAAATGAACTAAATGAATTTATATCATTATGCTCATCAAAGACGGATTTCGGAGGGGCGAGATAGCATCTGCCTCAAAAGTTTTAAAAATAACTTATTTCTTTTGAAAATTTTTGTTTTTTTAAATAAGTCAATAAATTTTACTTTTCTCTTCCTCCTAAAAAATTAAAATCTATAATATTATTTTTTTTTAAAAGTCTATAAATTTTACCTTTCCCCCTCTAAAAAAGTTTAATTTTCCCCCATATGATCTTATCCCTCCAAATTTATTGTTCTGGTTTTGTTTTTTTATGCTTATATTGAGGGTACAAGAAAGTTTTCTATATATTTAACCAAAATCTTCTTCCGATTAAAACTTTGTGACAAGTTAAAATATAATTTTATATATTATTTTAAAATAAAAGAAGTATACATTATTATACCTTACAACTAATAGATCATACTATCTATATATGTTACCTGTTAACATGCTTCCAATCATAATTAGGGATTTGCCTTTTCTATTGGAGTCCGAAATGACAACGAACTACTTTGATAAATCTATCTTCTTGATTTTAGAGGTACTCCTAATTAACGATTTTCTCTTCCAACCAATTACTCAATCGTCAACTACTAAAGGACATTTTTGCAATAAAATGTTTTTCCCATCATTTTAATTGAGGTACAGAAAGATAGGGACATATCTAAAAAAGTACTGAGACACTTTCTTATGCTTAATTAATTAAAGATCTGTAAAGTCTACTACTATTCAAAGAACTAATTCCAGAAGGAGGACAAAATTAACGAGGTAATGAAGAGCGAAGCCCTTCAAAACTCGCATTGAACTTAAAAGGAAAGATGAAAAGCCCCCTGGGACACATCCAATTAGTTTATCTATCTATAATAGTTCTTGCTACTAATGGCAATGTGAAGTTCAAATTCCGTTGAGAACCTGAGGTTGTGTGCTGACCAATCAGTGTGGAATTGACTTCTGTGCACAGTGATATACAAAGTGCTATGGGGAACCGGAGACCAATTGGAGCATATCCCATGATTTACGTTGTTTAGGAGTTAGGAGCGATTCTTGGGGGGTTCAGGACTAATGAGGCAAAGTCCGGATACCTAATTTCTAAAAAAAAAAATGAAAAAGAAGACATAGGTGGCCCTATTGAAATTGTCTGCCTCATCTGTTGCATCCAAGCCTGCAACTATAGGTGTCTACTCCAAATTTTATTCTGTTTCATGGAGTAAATGATTTGGTGATGATGACGAAATCATTCAACCCAACACATTGTCTTCTCTCATTCATGCAGACTCTTGTCTGGCCTCTCTCTCCCTCCCCTAGGTGTTAGGGCCGGCTGCAAAATAGCATCACAATTCCAAATTACCTTCTCTTCAGGGGGTCAACACTAATTTGTAAACACAATTATTGTTGTGTGTATATATATTTACGGGATACCAAATTGTGTAAAATATAAGCATATCTTCATTACACCCCTGTGGAAATGTGTAATTTGTTCACAATGATATTTAAGCATTCGAATTTGTAAGGACACAAAGTGTGTCTGTGTGTGCGTGCGCGCTTGTCCCTTCACCAATGCCTCTAGGGGAAGACGTTAGACATCAGCATGACAACCTGAACTAGTTACTGTTTGAATCTCTCTCTCCTATTTCTCTTTCTCTTTCATTCATGATGCTCTATATCATTAGGTCTTGTCTCTCCATCTATTTATACCCAATATTGAAGCCCCCAAGTTTCACATTACCAGTGCGGCATTCCAAGTGCACCGAAAAAGTGATAGACTATGTCTCCATCAACTTCAACTAGATGGAGTCCAACCCCAGAACAACTCATGATCTTAGAGGAAATGTACAAAGGAGGTGTAAGAACTCCAAATGCTTCTCAAATACAAAAGATCACTGCCCATCTCTCTTTCTATGGCAAAATCGAAGGCAAGAATGTGTTCTACTGGTTTCAGAACCACAAAGCTAGAGAGAGGCAAAAGCTTAGAAGAAAACTAAGCAAGCAACTGCAGCAGCAGCAACAACTATTGCAAGACCAGCTGTTTCTTCACCAATATCAAAATCCCCAAAATTACAACAATTTCAACGTTCTTAGCCTCATTGATCCTCCTCCTTCTGCTTCACATCACCTGTCACATGATAGGCCAGCTGAATATCTTCGTGATCAACAGGTAGTCCAAACTAAGAAGTACTGCTGCTTTTCTTTTCGAACTTGGCAAAAGGCAAATAGTATATATGCAACACCTAGAACAGTAGTAATGGCATATATATGTGTGTGTGTGTGTGTGAGTGAGTGAGTGAGAGAGAGAGAGAGAGATATGAACCTTCATACTTTGTATAATATAGGTCCTGGTTAGCCCTAATACGAAGAAAAGAAGTAGCAAAAGGATCTTGTGCTTGTCTGCATTTACATAGTATTTGTCCATGTGCAATCCGTAAAGAGATCAAGATTGATGAAATGCCAAATATATATTTTGGCAATTACCTCAGAAAGTGTAAATAACTCTTTCTTTTGGTCATTCTTTTTAGCTGGGCGAAGCTGATGGCACAACTGCAGGAATGACGAACTACACATGGAAGATGGATCATCATACTCCAAACTTGCAAGAATCAGAAGATTGCATGGTCAGATCGCCTGGTGATGATTGGATGATGATGACGTCAATGACAAAGGATTCGGGTCCTACTACACTTCCCTGCTGCAGCAATATTAGGCCACTGAAAACCCTAGAACTCTTCCCCATCACAGCCCCGAGCTTGAAGGAGCATCAGATTCAGGGCACCACTTCCAAGCCCAGTATCTCTTCCGCTACGTCAATGAACTAAGCATCTCTCTCAAGTCTCAGCCCTCTCATGGCCCTCGTGCTAGCTGTTTAGAAGTTATGCATTTGTAGGATGATCAGTAACTTCGTATAACGTGTTGTGTGGTTTCTGTTACGTCTGGAAATGTCTGAATTGTCTAAGTTGTAGTAAATATTTGGTACTGAAGCTATTGCTGCGGCTACTACGTACTATTCATATGTAATCTTCTTCTTGGGCTATTGAAAAATTAGAATCTGCGTGGGTTTTGGCATGGCTTATGCATACTGTTTGCTTTGATTTCGAGCGTGGTTTGTCTTATATATCATAAAATCTGCCAGGGGTAACAGAAGTCCTACTATGGATGTATAAGACATGACCATAACAGCTTTATTTGTCCTTGACTCTTGGACAAGTCATTGCCTCACGCAGGATACGTAGTTTTTGCAAAATGGTACTGTCAAGAAAATGTTAATAATCCAGAAGGTTTCAAAAGGGATTCTACCTGTGGAAGGATATATATTTAGTTCAAGGTTTCGAAAGGGTTTCAATTAATGATACATAATTGGATCATATTTGGATGTAGCATTTGCTGGGCCAACTGTGATTTCCAAAGTTTTTAGGCCTCCTTTTGGGCCATATTTGCATTTCCCACGGAAATTCTGGAAAATTGTGCTACTTTCGCACCGAATTCTGATAGAGGAGTGACTCAGTCGGAATTACAAATATAGTGAGGTCGCATTCCGTGAATACGACTGATTAAAAGCAACTGATTAAAATGTGGTCGCATTCGGTGAATGCGAACTACGGGAATTTTTTTTTTTTTAAATTGAGCAACCTTGAGGTCGCATTCAGAGAATGCGACCTTAAGGCATTAATTCATGGCAGCTCAACCTCTGCGCAGTCGTTCTTCTTCACTTCGCATTCACTTCAGTCGTTCTTCTTTTAACCTCTGCGCAACCGGCTTCTCCGCTAGCAGATCCTTTCGCCGCCCACTCAAATCCAGCTCAGATGACTAATCAAACTTGTTATTCTTCATTGTGGTTGATCTCACATAGATCAGAAGGGAAATCTAATAACCTAGTATCAAAGTGTGAGATATATAATGCAGAATTGCATTTCTTATGAATCCAAATTCTTTCATTTGGGGAGACTGTTCTAAAGGAAAAAGCATACCTGAATGTAGATATCAAATATGCACTTTCCGAGACTGCTATATGTTATGTCATCAGTAAACTTGATTTCTGCAAAGTAAAGGTTGACTGTGTAGTTTCCATTTAGCAAATAGAATCCTTGATAAGTCAGTGAAAGGGGGGAAAGTCGTGCATTCATGTATAACTCAGAATTGTTCCCAGAGATCCTTGACCTGTTTGTCAAAATATATGAATCTTTTTTTTTATCATCAATGAAGTGATCTGTGCTGCTAACAGCCTAGTTAGTTGAACTCTGGAAGAATTTTGCAGACCCCCATGCATCTGTGTCCCCTTCGAAATGTTTATTACCAACATCATGTTCTTCTCCACCACATAGATCAGTATGTTCTTCTCCACCAAGTAAGGTCGCATTCCTTGAATGCGACCTCAAGATCGGCCATTTAAAAAAAAAAAAAAGAAATTGAGATGAGGTCGCATTCTGTACTTAATAGGTCGCATTCATGAAATGCGACCTCCCTACTTTAGGAATATCGATTGCAGTTGCTCCTCTATCGGAATTCGGTGCGAAAATAGCACCATTTTTCGAAATTTCCGCATTTCCCATGGCTATGCCATTTAATGCTAGTACTTGTAACTCTGAAATCAGAGTTCTTTCTAGAGATGATTCCCAAAGCGGAGTGACGCTAAGAGAAATTCTCAATTTGGAAAGGTTATTTTGAGAATACGATCCCTCAAAATATTTCATCTTTAAAATAGGGACCTCTTGATTTATTGATTTTTTCATGCAATAGAAAATTTGAAAAATAATATATATATATATATATATATATATATATATATATATATATATATATGGACTATGTTCTGAAATGCAATCATTACTTTCACTCATCACTATATTATTTACCCGTAATGTAATTTAAAATATATGTAACAAGTCGACAATCACAATTAGATAATCATCTCAAATTTAATAAGATTTTGTAACTACGCACGATCATATGATGAAAATATTAAACTACACAATAGAAGAAATGATAAGTGATTAAAATAAATAGGATAGTAAACGAAAAATAGAATAAATCAAGAAACGAACTTAGTTTCTTGAAGCACTGAAGCTGTCATTGGTACAATTTATATTATTCAACTCTTATAATAATTTCTATATTTTGGGAAAGATTTAGATGTGCAATAATCTATATTACAAGGTATTTTTAATGTTGCGAGTGATCAAAAAGTTCATCCCCCATTATTTCTTTTAGAGGTGCATTGTAAAAGTCAGGATGCCTTCAAAATTGTTTATTTACTATTGGAAAAAACTGTCCACATATGCCAACTCATAATTCTTTTAAGTATAGGATTCCAAAATAAATTCAATGGTGTTCAACCTCTGTGACTGTTGGATTTTGTCTTGTATTCCTAATCTAACTAAGACAAAGTGGTTTGTTTGAAAAATATATTCTTAATATATTTGGAATTAAGAAGTTACTATTATCCTATCACTGCAGGAAAAATTATGATTTTCGACGATTGCATGACCGTCACTAATTGCGACGGGTTTGCGAGGGCTACTATAAAACCCTCACTAATTTCAATGGATTTGTGATGGCTCAATAGAACCGTCGCAAAATCCTCGCAAATTAACAACGGCTCGATAATAAATTTAATTTTTTTAGAATTTTCAAAAGAACTATTGCAAAAACCCTTACAAATTGCGATGGATTAGTGACGAAATTTTGTAATTATATATTAAAAACTAAATAATTAAAAAAACGTTTCAAAACTCTCACGAATTGCGACGGCTCGATAATAAATTTATTTTTTTTAAAATTTTCAAAGGAACCGTCGTAAAACCCTCGCAAATTAGCGACCACTACTAGAAACTAGACAATCAGCCACGAAAACTGGCGTAGGAGATCACCCATGAATCAGCCACAAAAATTTTAAAAAAACTGTGAATATATTAATTAAAGATTTTCGTGGCTGATTCGTAGGAGATCAGCCACGAAAAATATCCGTGGCTAATTTGTGACTGATTAACTACGAATCAGGCACGAAAAATTTAAAAAAATATTGATTATATATTGATAAAAGATTTTCATGGCTGATCACCTATAAATCAGCCACAAAAAATTTTAAAAAATTAATTATTTATTAATAAAAGATTTTTGTGGCTGATTTGTAAGTGATCAGTCACGAAAATATCCGTGGGTGAATCAGCCACGAAAATCTTTTATCAATATATAATTAATATTTGATAAAAGATTTTGTGACTGATTCGTGGGTGAATCAGCCACAAAACAGCCACGGACATTTTCGTGGCTGATCACCTACGAATTAGTCACGAAAATCTTTTATCAATATATAATCAGTTTTTTTTAAATTTTTCATGGCTGATTCGTAGTTGATCAGTCACAAATTAGCCACGGATATTTTTCGTGACTGATCTCTTACGAATCAGCACGAAAATCTATGATCAATATATATTTATAAATAAATATTTAAAAATATTTATATATAAATTAATATTTATTTACATATAACTATTTATATATAAATATATAAAAATATTTTATATATGAATATAAAAATAAATATTTTTATAAATAAATATTTTAAATATAAATATAAATATAAATATTTTTAAATATATATAAATAAATATTTATATATAAATAAAAATACATATTTATTTTATATGTTTTTATAAATATTTATAAATATAGATATATAGATAAATATTTATATATATTTATAAATATTTATCTATATATCTATATTTATAAATATTTATAAAAACATATAAAATAAATATGTATATATATATATATATATATATAAATACATACACACATATCAATGCATACATATATTATATATATATATATATGTATATATTTGTAAAAATTATTTAATAAAAATGATAAAATAATTAACAGTATATAAATTTTTAACTATATAAATATACAAAATAATTTGTTATATTGAATAATATGGTTTCATAGTAAGTTGAATATGATTGTTGTATTTTGTAATAGTATTAACATTTAAAAAATACAAAATGAATGTTGGGAATGGTTTAAATGAAAAAAAAAAAAGAGAGAGACATGTCAAAGCAATTGGACTTAACTCGATTGGTTAAGTCTCAACTTCTCATATGGGAGGTTATGGGTTCAACATTCTTCAATTAATTGGAAAGTTACGATCATGTGTACTTGGTCCACGAAGTGGGTTGTAGACCACAAATTTTCACTAATTATTATTTCTTAAATCAGCCACGGAAAAATTTTCGTGGCTGATGACTTTTTTTAATTAAAATAAAATTTAATTATTATTTATTAAATCAGCCACAGAGTGTTATTTTCAACCACGGAAATTTCCATGGCTAATTTCGTGGCTGATTCCTTATTTTTAATTAAATAATATTTAATTATTTTAATTAAAATAGTCACGGAATTTATTTATCAACCACGAAATATTCCGTGGCTGATCACCCACGGAAATAATTTTCGTGGCTGATTAATCAGCCATGACCATTTTAGCCACGAAAAAATTTCTGTGGCTATTCTGTGGTTGAGATCAATCAGCCACGGAATTTGGTCGATCAGCCACGGAATTTGCCGTGGGTGATATGCCATTTTCTAGTAGTGGACGATTTAGCAACGACTTTGGTAATTATACTTAACACTAAATAATTGTACAAAGTCGTCACAAAACCCTCGCTTATTGCAACGGATTTGCGACGGTTCGATAATAAATTTAAATTTTTTTAAGATTTTCAAAAGAAATATCGCAAAACTCTCGCAAATTAACTACGATTTAGCGGCGACTTGTAAAAGCTGTCACAAAACCCTCCCTACTTGTGAGAATGTGTGATGGCTCGAGAATAAATTTAATTTTTTAGAAATTTCCAAGTAACAGTCGCAAAATCCTCACAAATTAACAACGGTTTAGCAACAACTTGTAAAAGCCGCCGCAAAATCCTCGCTAATTGCGACGTATTTGCAAGGGATTAGGATTTCATACCCTAATGATATGAAACTCTAATATCTCGCAAATCCGTCACTAATATAAAAAATTCTTTAAAAAATTTTAAAATTTGATTGTATATATATATTATGTGTTGAAATAGTAGAATGAGCAAAAAAATATTATTAAGCTGAAATATTTATATATAAATATAAATATAATATTATTAAGTATATACGTATATAAATGTATATATATATATATATTAATATGTAAATATGTATAAATATATATATATATATATATATCAATTTGTATGAATATGTATATATGAATATATATACATATATATATTTATTAATAAATTTAAAAAGTATATTAATTACTTTTTAATAGTAATATATATTAACATATTAATATATATTAATGTACTTTTTAAATTTATTAATAAATATATATGTATATATATTCATACAAATTAATATATATATTAATATAGTATATTTTAAATTATATATATTTATTTATATATATTAATATATATAGGCACATATATACCAACATAAATAAATATGTATATATATATGTATATATATATTAATTTGTATTAATATTAATATATATATATATATATATATATATATACACACAAACATTCATGTATGCTAATATATACAAATATTTATATATATGTGTATGTCTCTCTCTCTCTCTCTCTCTCTCTCTCTCTATATATATATATATATATATATATATATATATATATATTATAAGTACATATTATGTATCTAAAAAAAATCATGTATATAGTATAGATATGTACTATACTATATCTAATATCTAAAGTTTGAATATGAATTTTTACTTTATTTAATTGAATAGTAAAATACGTGAAAAGATATTATTAAGTGGAATATATTTAAATACATATTATATATATATATATATATAATATAATATAATACTCCCCCCGTCCCACTAAAATTGACCTACTTACTATTTTGGACTGTCCTACTAAATTTGAAACTTTCCTTAAAATGAAAGTTTTTACTATACAATTTATTATAAAATAATCAATATACCCCATATATATTATATTTATATTCTTAGATTTGACATAAAGTATTATGGGACTCACATATTTTTTAATTATATTATATTATATTATTATTATATTCTAACTTTTACTTTTGTATTAAATATCGTGCCAAGTCAACCGCTGTCAATTTTAGTGGAACGGAGGGAGTATATTTTATTAATTAAAAGAATTTATTAATATTCTATAATAATATAATATAGTATATAATTAATATAAGGTGAAAATAAATACAAGAATTCATATAGCTTAGCGGTAGAGTACATGCTTTCCCACAACAAAGATGTGGGTTCGAGCCCCGCGTCCAACACCAAATTCAATAATTATTTGCGAGGAAAATAGCAACAACCTACCGGATTGGGTCGGGACCTGATTTAATAATTAAAAATTTTTAAAAAATTAAAATTCAATAATTGTCGCTAAATCGTCACAAATTAAATAATTAATTTGTTAAAAAAATTTAAAATCCGGTGACCATCACTAATTCGCCGTCGCAAACATAATTATAAACTTAATTATAATATCATTAATTAAATGAATGTCGCTAAGCCATCACTAATTTAATTGTAAACTTAATTTTAATATTGTTACTTAAATACTCATCGCAAATTCGTCGCTAAAAAAATCTGTGGCAAAGCCGTTGCAAATAGTGATAGTTTCTTTTTTCGTCGAAAATAGCGACGCCCTTTTTAGCTATGAACAAAAGCCATTGCAAAACCCATTTGCGATGGTTTTACGACGACCAATGCGAAATTTCCTGTAGTTAATGTATATTAGAATTAGGAAGTTACTTTTACTATATTTCATATTAATTATGGGTCTTACGACTTGGTACATATATATAGGTAGAGTCATAAGTTTTCTAAAATCTTGGTTTGCTCTAGTATTTCCAGTGTTATGGAAGTGTAGGTATAAGTTAGATAAGTGTATGAGTGGTGTAAGATATAGAGTTTGAAAAAATACAAAAAATACCTTGTGTAAATCTTCTGGTGGCCATTAATAAAGTATTTCGTGATCTTCGCCGTGAATGTAGGCTTGGTTAAATAAGTTGAACCACATAAATATTTTATACCTTATTTTATTCTTCATATTCGTTTTTTCTATTCTTTTTAGTTATCTTGATTTTGATATTCCCCAATAAGTGATGTTAGAGCTTGGCTCCTAAATTTCTAGGGTTTTGGGATTTGAGATGGTAAAAATCGATAAGAAGAATAGTTTAGGTGGTAGAAGATAGAGAAACATGAATCTCTCTTAGAAATGGCATATTGATCAATATGAATTTTATTAACAAAGTTATGTCTGGATAGAGATTGTTAGACATTAGTAAAATTACTCATGTAACTGTACACTCTATGTGAACTAGATAGGTTATAAACAAAAGTATATATCTGATGGTGGATCTGAGGTAGATAGATCTAAATTATACAATCAAAGGAAAGAACAAGCGATTACAGATGTTATGTGGCTATGCACTCCTTGGAAAAAGAAAGATGAGGATCTACAATGGCGATACAATGACACTAACATAAGATATCCTCACAATCTTCGAGTATATGAATACTTTTTCTTGGGTGGATTTTAGATTTTGGATGTTATCTTCAAAAGAGTTCTTGGAGTGAAACGCGCGCATTTTGGATGGTATGATAGATGTCCTAAAGATACGCGGAATCTAATTTTTTTGAGCTAGTAGAATTCTAATAGTTGCGATTTTTAATTGAGATAGAGTCCTAAAATCACACGTGGCTATAATATCCTAGAGTAACGAGAGATGTATAGGCAACAATATTCATTTGTAAGGAAAGAAGTACCTGGACAACCTGGAAGGGGAGTGCACTATGACTTTCACAAGGCAAAGAATGGTGTGAAAAGAAATCCTGTAAAAGCAAGAAAAGATTAAGACTTTCTCGTATGGGTCAACAAAGCATGTTAGACTCGAGAACAACTACGCATGTTCATTGACCAAGTCGAATCATGCATAAATGGAATTATTAGGATCATATTGATTCAGGTATGTAGTTGGACACCAATAAAATTTTAGTGTTTGTGACGATCAATAGAGTCAAGAGAATTGTGACTTTGATGTTGTTGCATATCTTGGAGGGTGGAAAATGCAGAATACAAGCTAAGATGGAGATTGTTGGATTTTGTCTTGCATTCCTAATCTGACTAAGACAAAATAGTTTGATTGAAAAATGTATTCCTAATGTATTTAAAATTAGGAAGTTATTATTGTTCTATGTATAATAGAATTAGAAAGTTATTCTTACTATATCTTATGTTAATTAGAAGTCCTAAAACTTAGTACTTATATAGGTAGAGTCATAAGTTTTTAAGGTCTTGGTTCATTATGGTATATCTAATGTTATGGGATGTATAGATGTAAGTTAGGTGAGTGTATGAGTAGTGTGAGACAGTGTTTGAGCAAATACCAAAAATACCTTGTGTAAATCCCCTGATGACAGTTAATAAAGTGTTCGTGATCTTCGCCGTAAACTTAGGTTTGGTTAAATAAGCCAAAATTATGTAAATCTTTTGTATCTTGTTTTATTCTTCATAT
The DNA here is from genome assembly GCA_026120185.1 of Voacanga thouarsii. Classification (NCBI taxonomy): domain Eukaryota; kingdom Viridiplantae; phylum Streptophyta; class Magnoliopsida; order Gentianales; family Apocynaceae; genus Voacanga; species Voacanga thouarsii. The sequence goes on from JANUWF010000982.1 coordinate 5,243,640, forward strand.
TCGCTTTTCTATTCTCATTAGTTATCTTAGTTTAGATGTCCCCTAAAATGACAATAGCTAATAGGTTGCAAACTTGTGTGAACAAGGTATATTATATATACTCTACTTTGGCAATTACATGATCTCTCGTTCAAATTGATATTCTAAACATTGGGACCTTTACTCCTTTCTTGTATTGATAACTTGATTCCTAGTGTACCAACTTTTGCATTGAATTTGGTCATAATATGCTTTCTAGATTTTTTTTCTCTAAATAAAAAATACACCTTCTATACTTTAGATGGTAAAGGATGTCTCAAATTATATGTCTCATCTCTATACTTATTAAAATACTTAATCAATTTCATAAATGATATTTCGATTAAAATTTTTAGTGGGGAGAGATCTTACTTTCGTAAGTATACTATTTATGCATTCGAGCATTCAAACAAGCTATTAGTAATGGAACCATATCTATATCTTTCGTTGTATAAAAAAGCCCATTTTTAAAAAATAATTAATTTATTATTTTATCTAAATGTGATTGACACTTGGTCATTTTGTACCTAAATCGGCCAAATGCATCAAATTTGTTAAACTATTGTCCTTAGAGTTGGTATGAAAATTTATCTTGATATGCTTGAAACAGTACTGATGAGTGATAAAAGTTCTTGCTATTCACTCTTTTGAAGTACAACAATAGTTCTATGTACCGTTACGTTTATAAAAAAAATTAGACATATTTGTCTTTCAAAAATAACATGGTAGCACAAAAATTTTAAAAAACTAACTCCAATTCTCCAATAACTTCTTGTCCACGATGGTGAATATAAGTAGAAAAGATGTGTTTGTTTGCATCCTATATGGATAACATCAATAATTTTCTACAGTAATATCCTCTTAAATGAGTTTCGTCAATTAATACATTGGACAATAATATTTGAACCCAACAATTAATGGTCCAAATGCTCAAAAAGAAAATAAAAAACTTTCAAAAATCATCCGCACTAATCCAACGGTATTTTCGCTTTACAATAATCCAAGGATTGGAATCTTGTAGTGCAATCATATATGTCAGAAGATGGTAGGATAGTTCATGTAGAAGGTCAATCACTATATACAAGTTTTATAGTAACTTTTCGTACTTCTCAAGCTTTTTTATAAGAACATGTCTTCCATAACTTCTTAACATCAGCAATAACATTATTCACATAGCATTTATGGTCATCTAAAACGAAACGTGTAACATTTATAATTATAAATTCATGGTCCTAGTTTCTATGTATATTGTTCACAATTATAACAATTCAAGTATATTCTTTGTTGAAAATTGCTATCTCTTACTATGAGTCCCTTTATATATCATTCAAACATGTCAAGAATAAGTATTGTCAGTATTTGCATGCTTGTAATTGGTATACTAATAGTCACTTTTATTCTCTAAAACCTTAAGCTCATGAATCTGAATGGATCACTTTCTTACTACATATATAGTCTCCTTATCTTTAAATCTCATAAGTAGATGCAAATCGGTGTTAGATTCAGACCAATTTCTTGTTATACCAATGACATTTGTTTGAAACAATTCATTAGTATATGTACTAGAACTTATGTCCTCAAATATTGTAAATCTTGATAATTGTCATATAATATTAGAAGTTCCTACTATAAGACTCCTATAATCTGACAAAAAAAAAAAAAAAAACACTGGATCCTTAGCATGTGGTGTTTGTTAGAATCTCATTTCCTTCATCATTGTCTTTGCCACTCTAATTCATTGGATTTTCAGAGACTATGAATTTAATAACATCAAATGTGTGAATTACAAAATCTATAGTGACTATAATACTAGTCGTGCTTGGTTGAGAAGCTATAAAATATATTAGACCTGTGACATAATGAATGTTATGTGCCTCTTGAAAGGTATCAATAGTTGAATTAGGTGTAGTAATCTCAAGATGTTCGGAGTCGATCAAATTATATCTAATTTCTAAACCTTCATATGTAGGACTAACTTCAACCGTCCTGGTGCTACTTCTAATTGAACTAATGTATTTATATTGATCTATCCATTCCAATTATTATTGAAGAATGCCCCTCTATCTTTCACTTGTTGATAAAATGCTTGGGATTCTTGTGATTCAAAATTTCTTCTCTTGTGACTAAAGGAAGTTAGAAAAATGAATTGTGTTATTCATGTATTGAAGGGGTTTGACCTATTGCAAGATTAATCAATGACATGAATCATCTATAGAAGATAGCACTTATGATAAGTGAACCAGATATTGGGAATTCATCTCATAATAATCAACATGAAGTTGAATATCGAGTAACTTATATTCATTTGGAAGCATTCAAAACCTCTATATCCTCATCATCACTTAACTCATTTCTTACATACTATTGATAAAATCCAAAAATAAATAGCTACCTTATAGTGATCTTGACTCTCACTCTTCTTCCTCCTATATCTACGAACATTGTCAACAAGTTTGGAGTAAGATATTCTATGTCAGTAAATACAAGATTTTTTAATAACCTATCAAAGCACACAGAGCCACAACTATCGTCTGTTGTATTTGGCAATTCCAGGAAAAGCACAACGAAATGGGTGGCCTTAATAAATCTATAAGAATACGGACTCAATTTGAGATAGAGTGGTAAAATCCAAGAAAAAAGAAGTGTTAAATTCATAAATACTAGATTCCTTAGAAACATGGGCATAACATGTAGATCAAACACCAAAATCCACCACTAATTGTATAACCGGAAAAAAATTAACAATAAATAGAAGAAGCCTATATGATTTATAAATCTTACTAGATTTATTTATGTTATCACATTGACATTATTTTGAAAGATCATATATATATATATATATATATATATATATATATATATATATATATTATAAATTTGATTAGACCTATAAATCAAGAATTAGTTTTTTACTAGTTTTATAATCTTACATATACTTTTAGATATACTAATAAAATCTAGAAGATATTAAGAGATATATGCCGTTGGATAAAAAAAATCATGATCATATTTTATTATTTTTGTATGTTTTGATGGTCCAAATTATATTTTAGAAAATTTTAAGACACTTTTGTACATAGTAGAAGATAGTTTGTAGAATATTTCAAAAGTTTATATGCCATTCTAGTGCATACTTGCTAGAAGGTAATAGAATATGTGTACAACTTTATGGACATTTTAAAACTTTGGTGTTTTAGGGAAGTTTGTAGAATTTTTTTGAATACTTATGCTCTGTTTGATTGTCAAGAAAAGTGGGGTAGGAAAGTAATTACAATTCTTATTTTTAAAATCTAGCATTTTGTTCACAATTTATAGTTTGGGAAAGGAATGAGTGAACAGACCTTATTGAAAATCTCCCGTATATCCCGTCTCTCTCAAGAATTGGCCTACACTTTTCTATATAGTGCATTTAACAACTAACATAGGACTAAACATAATACCAAAAAGACATAAGTAAAAAAATATTCTTGGAAAGATCCACTGCTATCCCTAACTCAGTTGTTGTCCTAATTGTAATAATGAAAATCACTTCCAGGCCTGAACTTCACTACTACTACTACTGGCTCGTTGGCAAGAAGAGTTAATGGATAGAGATTGACGGAATATGCATGCCTCGCTTACTTAAAGGCCTAATGTAGAAAGAAAGTCCTCAATGAGACCAACCATGGTCCTCGAATGTGTTTAGACATCCTTGTGTGACACTAGATGCATCTTTATTTTCTTTTGCCGAGAGGCTTGAAAGCCAGTTCAAGTACTGGTTATATAAGATTTGGAAAAAATAAATGTAGAATACTAGAAAAATAATCCTTTTTGGAATGTGGTATTGCGATTCATTTCCCAATTATTCTAACAATAAAAGATAAAAAAATTAAAAACTAACGATAAATAAGAAAATTTATTCTAATTTACATCATTTACTTTATCTCTCACATTTTTCTTTACTAATTATTTTCTTCTCACACATCCTCGAACCTAATAGTGTATAAAAAAAAATTCTATTTTCCTAAATATAATAATATTTTTCAAAAAATTAAAAGACTAAATATTTTAAAGTAATTGTAAAATTTTAATTTAAAACTTATATCATGATTGAATTAATTACATGAGAAGAAAATTTATTGAATTTTCTATAGATACTTTAATTTGAAAATAATCAAATACTATTTTGATCAAATATTAGAATTTGAACTCAACTTCAAAAATAATTGGAAATTGAATAAAAAATAAAATATATATTTAACTATGTGAAAGTACTATTTATATTATTTTTATTTATTATAACTATTTAAAAAATAATATATAATTAAATTGTATAACAATATGAGAGATATTTAAAAATAATTTTGAAATTTTTTATACACATAATGTTTTATTCTAAAGTATTGAAAAATATTTTATATTACTTTTTTTAATATTTTTTAATTTTCCAAACAGATGAATATAATATATCCGGAATCATATTTTATGGATTCACTTTCTCAAGATTTAGATTTCGTAATATTATTTTCTTGTGTGCCAATCAAATGATACCTTAAGGTATTATTATGACTTGCCCATAAGTAGGTCAAATCCTCTCATTTATAAATTATTAAGTTGTGAATATAAGTTTCCAAATTTTCTTTGTCTTTCAACACTTAATTCGTTAAAAAAACAAAATTCCTTCTGACACTTAATTTATTGGATATACATTCCAACACTTAATTCATTGAATATATAATTTATAAGACCTACAAATCTTAGGTGTTATTCTCACCATTTTCGCTATTAGTCTTGTAGAGTGTTGGTGTCTCATAATTATAAATCTACGCCTAGTAGAAGAATATAAAAACAATTTTAAACTTTTGATAATTTCAAAATTTCAAAAATTTAAAACATTGCAAAGATAATATAGTAACTAGGGGAAGAATGACTAATTAACATCCAACAAGCCATTAATAATTTAATACTATAAATTGAATCAAAATTTGTTCATTTTCCTTCAAGTCATCCTCCGAGCTGCATATTTTATTCTCACTTTTATAATTTTATTTGTTTGCATGTAAGGTGTATTGTTAGAACGTAGTAAACTGTCTATATAGGTGCATATCCATAATTAAAACTTATCATGCATTGCTTTTATTATTTTAGAGATATCATAAATTGCAAACACAACCTCCTTATTGTCGCATTTACTGAATATTTATATTGTTATTTTAAAATTTTCAAAGTGGATAATAACTTACTTAAGTTGTTAACAATCTATAGTTGTTGACGTTAGTTTTTATCAAATCGTTGTAACGGTGACATTAAGCCGATGTTGATATGAAGTTTCTTTGAGGCGATGGAGACGTCAACCATTTTACAGCCGATGGCTCCAGTTAACAGCAAAACCAAGAAGCCGTTAGGTTGTTAGACATGTTTTCTTACATCTCGGCATAAATAACTAATCACGTTCCACGACCGTTGAGGCTCAACTACTAACCGAAGTTTGCTCCACGTTCAGATAATGGGTTTTATTTGGACGGCATGTATAAAATGGGAAGAGCATTTAGCTAAAGGGATCACCCAACAACATCACTTAAAAGTCCAATTTTCCTTTTGACATTTACATGCTTTCTTTACTGTTTTGTTTAGTTTAGGATTTCTTGCTATTTTCAGTTCTATTTTTCTTTCGTTTGAAATCTAATTATCCGCAAGTCTATCTTCTTTACATGCATGCAATATACATCCCTTTTCGAATTTGTTTTGCACTGTGTGCAATTTATTTGCCTTCTTAGACCCTTTCTATAGTAAGTCCAAGAAACCCACACCTTTAAAAGATCCGATTCTCACCATTTTTCGCTCATCGTATTGTTATGTTCATCAGAAGAGTAGTCGATCTCTAGCCTTATCGGCTCCCCTTTTGTACGGCAACATAGATTAGCACGTCCACTAGGACCAAAAGTTATTGTTGCATGCAATTACGTTCAGGTCACTTGATGTCGAATAATCCACAACAACTCCTTACAACGAATTCATCTGAGTGACCTCCAATTCGTGCTCTTCGGGGAGTTTTTGACCCAATAAACAATACTTCAAGTAATACTCATGTTCTTCTCCCCGAGCAAATGTGTCAGTTCTCCTCACCATCCCCGGTGTTCCAATTGACACCCACTTCTTTAACTGCTATACGACATGCTATGGAGTAGTGTACGAGTGAACTTATGCAAGGTCTTATTCCTCAGTTTGCCACAGTCTTCTGACCTTTACTCTAGAATGAGCTCCACCATTTTGCACAGAAACAGAGTGCTCATGGGGTATCCCAGGCAGGTGGATATCCTACTTCCACGACGGATAGTGCACCATCTTATGAGTCAGTTCAATTGTTGCGCAGAGAGCCATCGTTCCCAGCGTTTAGGGGGCACTAAGATGTTTCGAAAATAGCTGTTTAGAATGTTATTTTAACAGAACCTTTTCCGGGAAGGGCCACCTACCCAGTGACTGGGGTCTAACCACTATTCGATTCGGTACCAGCTTCAATAGGAGTGTTCTTCCTCTCTTCGGGGGGACAACAAAGTTATCCTACAGCTTTTTTCCCCGTGTATCCTACACTGACGGTAGCTTATCCATCACAAGGAGTAGGGTACACTGAGATGGGTCTATTTCCAAGCCAGGGTTCTCGGCTAGTTATGCTGAATCCCTTGATACAACTTTAACAGCCAGCTCAATCAGCAAATGTTAACACAATGACAGAAGTGTTACGACGGCAGGCCAGGGACCAACCAATTTTTCAAAGTCATACCCCCAATGGGTGGATACCATGGCAGTGCTCTCTCGGGGATTTAAGTTGCCTAAGTTCACTATGTTCTCTGGAGATGATAATAAATCAACTATAGAGTATATTGAGAGATTCACGGCCCAATATGAAGAGCTTGAGAATAGCAATTGGCATAAGTTACAGTAGTTTTCTTTATCTTTGACAAGAGCAGAGTTTACATGGTATGCAAATCTGGTCCCCAGTTCTGTATACTGTTGGGCAGACATGGAATGAATCTTTCATCAACGGTTTTTCAAACCATCACCGGAGGTTTTTGTGGCATACCTTCTGGCAGTGAAGCAAAAATCAACTGAAAGCGTAGTAGAATTTATTGAGCGCTTCCGTCAAAAGCCAATTGCGCCACACAGTTTCCAAAAATGGAATATGCAGGGATTGCCATCATCTGGATGCACTCGCAGCTCAGAGAACGTCTCATTCTTCAGATCTTTTCTGATCTATTACGTTTACTCTCCCAAGCTGTCAAAATAGAAGAAATGATCAAGGGAAAAGAGAAAAGGCATTTTGTTAAGTTCTCCCATGAGCAAATGATGATATCAGTAGTTGATGATACTATAGAAGATGAAGAGGAACAATTGATGTAGGTAATGGTAGTAGAGCTAGTAAAGGGTTCTTCCTATACTTGTCCATTTCTAAAGCCTGGCAAAAGAAAGGAAGAGGTTTCTTCAGCGAGTCCGTCAACCTACACATTTGATGTGTCAAAGGTTGAGTAGATTGTCGATCAACTAGTCACGGATAAACAAATTTGTTTGCCTTTCGGACACAAAATTTCAAGCCCAAAGAATTGAAAAGGAAGAAGTACTGTAAGTGGAATAATTCATTCTCCCATAACACAAATAGTTGTGTTGTTTTCAAGAACATGATTTAGAAGGTCGTACAAGACAGAAGGCTAAGGTTTGCCAATTGAAGAGAAGAAACCTTAGTAGAAACAAATCCTTTCCTAGTAGTAGGCACGCATATGCTACAAGCAGGTAAGGAAGGGGAAATATGGAAACCAATAGGCCCTCCCAAAAACAAACCAAAAGAGAAGGAACAACTTAATTTATCAGAGAAGAAGGGAGAAAAGTTTCAAAGGTTGGATGGTCAACCATCGATTTTTACACGTCTCTTTGTCCCATCTCTTGTAGTTTATTTTCATGGCAAATATGAGAAGTTCACAGTACAGGTATCCCATGAGAAGCCATTTTTACCAGGTCGATGTTCTCATCCTACAAGGACTCAAAAGCGTCGAGAACAAAAAAAGCGAGCCCGGCAAAAGTAGCTTTTGGATGCTTAGGTGGGCGAATAGATGCACCTTGATGGCAGCCAGAACATGCTTAGTATCCTTCCATCAAAGTACCAGGCGACCACCCAGCAAGGAATTGTGGATGAGGATTTCTATACCACGGAGGAAGCTGCTGTTGAGCTAATTGAGTTCAAGATCCTATCAAAAGGAATGTTCTTCCCAATCCCAACGGCAAAAAGCCCTAATAGCCTCAGGTCATTGTACATCAAGGCGCATATTAATGGGAAACCATTCTTGTGGATTTTTATTAATGGCAAGGCTGTGTTAAATGTAATGCCTCTGGCGACGTTGAAGCGTTTGGGAAAAAATAAGTCTGATTTGTCCCCTACCGACATTCAAATGCTCAACTTCACTGGAGATGTAGCTAATGCGGAAGGGATCATTACTCTTGAAGTCATAGTCGGATCCAAAACTAGTAAGACAATTTTCTTTATAATTGATGTAAAACCTGCTTATTCTGTTTTATTAGTGAGAGATTGGATCTATACAAATCATTGTGTCCCCTCAACACTTCATCAAATACTGTTGATGTGGGACAGTGAACGGGTAGAGTAGATCCCAGTTGATCCTAATCCATTTTTAGCAGAGGTACATATGAACGAGGCTTTGTTTTACCATCAAACTTTCAATCTAAGCCAATACACTAAACTCACCATGGCCCTCAATCTGATTGCGACTGAAGATTTAGAGGGAAATAATTTGAGGACAGAAAATCCAGATGATCGGCGAGCACTTAGTTTCATTGCCCAGGACTCAACGGAAGTGAACATAGAAGGACTGGGGAACATAGAATAGTAAAGGTGAGTTTACATTTGACTTCTAGCCAATGAGATACATTGACAAAGCTGATTTGTAGATATAAAGATTGTTTAGCCTAGGACTATTATGAAATGCCGGGTTTGCACATAAGCATAGTCGAATATCGCTTATCAATAAAGGATGATTTCAGGGCTTATAAACAACCAGCTTCGCTCTTCAATCCCACACTATTGCCCATAATCAAGGAGGATATTGGGAGGCTACTCCATTGTGGATTCATACGCATGTGCCGTTATCTAGCCACACCAAAAGATGAGTATGTCATGCCCATAGCAGATATGTTGGTTGATTCTACCATAGGGAATCAGTTTTTAAGCTTCATGGATGGATATTTTGGGTATAACTAGATCTTTATAGCCGAAGAAGATACTCATAAAACAGCTTTTTGATGTCCAGGCTTCATTATTTTATTCGAATGGGTGGCCATGTCTTTCGGTTTGAAGAATACTGGTGCCACTTTCCAACGAGTTGTGAACTTCATTTTTCATGATCTTATCGGTAACACGATGGAGGTATATATCGATGATCTAGTTGTAAAGTCTCCTACTTTTCCACAATATCTAATGGATGTGGAATATGCATTCCTCCGAATGCGCAAACATCACTTCAAAATCAATTCTGCCAAATGTGCCTTCGGAGTTACCGCTGGGAACTTCCTTGGATTTCTGGTGCATTGAAGAGGAATTGAGGTGGATCAAAATAAAGCAAGAAACATTTTACAGGCAAAGTTTTCTTGGAAAGATTAATTTTCTACACCGATTCCTTGCGAACTCTGTAGGAAAACAAAAGGTTTTCTCCTCTTTGCTTTAGTTAAAATCATCCCAGGAGTTCGTTTGGCAACTGGTACATCAAACAATTTTTATCTGATTAAACTGGTTTTATCACGACCACCTATTTTGATGACTCCACATAATCAGGCTCTCCTAAAATTATACATTTCGGCAGTCCAAGAATCCAGGGAGTTTGCTAGCTCAAGATGATATACAGAGATTTGAAAGAGCAGTTTACTATCTCAGCCGAAATTTATCAGACATCGAAATAAGGAACACTCCCATTAAGAAGTTATGTTTGTCTCTCTATCATGCATACACGAAATTAGAATATTATTTGTTGTTTAGGGAGGTGTAGGTCTTGTTTAAAATAGATTTGGTAAAATATTTGTTGAACCGCCCCCCACTGCAGCTAGTGAAATGGGCGATTAAGTTACATACTTTCTTTTTGACTCATGTGCCCTTAAAGGCAACCAAAGGTCAGGCCATAGCAGATTTTTTGGTCGAACACCCCTGTCTTGCGGTGCAAAACCCAGGAGAGGAGGAGGTACAGAGGTACATCACCTATAAGCCGTGGTTATTACAATTTGACGGCTCTAGCACCCAGTTAAAAGCTGGCATCGGCCTGGTCATTGAAGCCACTGATAGGCGATAAGGGAAGATCCATTTCGAACTAGAAAAAAGAACTTCGAACAACTAGGCAGAGTATGATGCTCTCATTTTGAGACTTCGAATTTTAAATGTTTTGGATGTGTAAGTAGTCAAAATAGTGGGAGATTCTCAAGTTATCATCCGATAAGTTTATGGTAAATACAGATGCTCTAACCCTATCTTACTTGGTAAGTTACATGAAGTAAAGGGATTATTGTAGCATTTTTGCGAGGTTATTTTGGCCCACATCATGCAGGCTGAGAATCAAGTCGCGAATGATTTAGCTCAGACGGCATCAGGATTTAGGAGAAGGGTTGTGATATGCTAGCAGATATCAGAAAAGAAACACAAGAAGGATTGGCGATCTGATATTGCCACCTATTTGCGGAAACCAACCTGTCATGCCTTGCGAGAGTTAAAACGCAAAGTGCTAAATTTTGTTCTTATTGGAAACGACCTATTCCGACGAAGCCATACCGGAGTTCTATTGAAGTGTCTTTCAAAAAGGAAGCATTGCGAGCATTGGCTGAAATGCATGAGGGCTTATGCGGAGCTCACCAAGCAGGCCCAAAGTTAAAATGGATCCTACAACGTCACGAGTTTTATTGGCCCTCAATGACTATGGATTGCATCACTTATGCAGCCGGTTGTGAGGCTTATTAGAAGCATGATCCTCTCTTGCATGCACACCATCCAAAGAATTACACCCTATCATTAAGCCTTGGCCTTTCCAGGATTGGGTTTTAGACGTCATCGGTAAGATTCACCTGCCTTCGGCTAAAGGGCATACTTTGATTTTGATGGCAAGGGATTACTTCACCAAGTAAGTAGAGGCGCAATCTTTGGTCAAAGAAACCCAATCAGCTGTCATCAATTTCCTTCAACAGAACATCTTGTTCTGTTTTGGCATCCCCGAAACGGTAATGGCAGACCAAAGAACCATGTTCACAAGGGATAAGGTACATAATTTTCTAACCCAATTCAATATCAAATTGCTTCATTCATCCTCATATTATGCACAGGCCAATAGTCAAGCCGAAGCAACGAATAAGACTTTGATTGGCATGATTCGGAAATCAGTAGAAGACTATCCTAGAAGGTGACATAAGACGCTTCAAGAAGTTCTGTGGAAGTTTTTGTCAAACCGTTGCAACGGTAACATTGAGCCAATGCTGATAGGAAGTTTCTTTGAGGCAATGGAGACGTCAACCATTTTGCAACCGATGGCCACAATCAACATCGGAACCAAGAAGCCATTGGGTTGTTAGACACGTCTTCTTGCGTCTCGGCATAAATAATTGATCACGTTCCACGACCGTTAAGGCTCAACCACTAACCGAAGTTTGCTCCACATTCGGATAATGGGTTTTATCTGGACAGCATGTAGAAAACGGAAAAAGCGTTTCAGCTGAAGGGATCACCCAACAACATCACTCAAAAGTCTAATTTTCCTTTCGACATTTACATGATTTCTTTACCACTTTGTTTAGTTTAGGATTTCTTGCTATTTCTAGTTCTATTTTCTTTTCGTTTGAAATCTAATTATCTGTAAGTTTATCTTCTTTATAGTCATTCAATACACATCCCATTTCGAATTTGTTTTGCTCTGTGTGCAATTTATTTGCCTTCTTAGACCATTTCTAGAGTAAGTCCAAGAAATCCACATCTTTAAAAGATACGATTCCCACATTTTTTTTCTCATCGAATTGTTTATATTCATTAGAAGAGTAGCCAATCTCTAACTTTATCAGCTCCTCTTTTGTATGGCAACAATAGTAAAAAAAAATTATATTTTTTTTTTAAATTAATCATGCTAAATCAAAACAAGGACCGATTTAAGGGCTTCTCTCGCAGCTAAAAAATTTTTAAAATTTTGTAATTTGCCTTAGAAAATTTAAAGTTTTTCAAAAAACTTTTTAAAATTTTATATTTAGTCCCTCACAAATTTTCAAAAATTATAATATTATCTATTTATTATAATTTGCCCCCAACTCCAAACTCATAGTTTTGTCCATGAATCAAAAAATATATAATGACATTCAAATTCAGATGAAAGTAATAAATTATAAAATAATATCTAATGTAGTAGAAGACTGTTTATAAAATATTTCAAAAGTTTATAACCTACTCCTGTACATAGAAGTGTAGAAGGCAAAAATATGTATACGACTTTTTGGAGTATTTTAGGAGAGTTTGTAGAATTCTCTTAAATACTTAAGGTCACATGCTTATCTATAAATAGGTCAAACCCTTTTATTTATAAATTATTAAGTTGTGCATATAAGTTTTCAAACTTTATTTGAGCTCTCCTACTTATCTTTCTTTGTTTTTCAACACTTAATTCGTTAAACAAACTAAATCTCTTTCTTTAACTTCGATACTTGATTAATTCATTGGACGTACATTCCAACACTTAATTCATTGGAAGTATATTCATAAGTGTAACAAATCTTAATCTTTCAAGGTGTTATTCTACAACATTTTCGCTATTAGTTTTGTAGAGTGCTAGTGTCTCACAATTATAAATCTATTCTTGTTTGAAAAATATAAAAATAGGTTTAAAATTTTGAAAAATTCAAAAAATTTGAAACAGTGCAAAATTAATATACGTAATGAGGCAAAGAACGAGTCCAACAAGCGTTTAATACTATCAATAGAATCAAAATTTGTCATTTTCCTTCAGGTCATTCTCCAGCAGCTGCATACTTTATTCTCACTTTTACTTTTATAATTTTAATCGTATGTATAAAAAAAGTATCATTATTATCCTTGAGTGGTAATTGCCTTTAATTTGCCTTGATAGCCCAGAATATCAATGTTTCCTATATAAAAAATTTTCTTAATTACACATTTATGGATGTCCCACTTGAAGAATTACGAATTTTTTTAAAACAATGATACGATTGAATAAACTATGTGCATGCCCAATTAAATCTTAATTTTAACCAATAAACAGTTGAGCTTAAATGTGTTGGTTGACTCCAAAAATACTCCATTTGCCGTCGCATTCACTAAATATGTATATTTTTATTTTTAAAACATTCAAAGTGAATAATGACTAACTTAAGTTGTTAATGCATCTATAATCAAACTTTTTTAAAAAGATAAATTATCCTGCTAAATCAAAAAATATATATAATGCCATTTGAATCCAAATGAAAGGGATAAATGATAAAATAGTGGCTTATGTAGTGGAAAAACTGAATTCTTGGGATGCATTCCTTAAAGTCTATAAAGAAACTTTTATGGAATGGAAGAAACCCAAACATGGATTCCGTATATTCATGACAAATAATAAGAGATCACAAGATGATTTTTAATATTGTTTTCATTGTGCATGTTGGCCAAGAAGATATATATGACATTGTTCTAGAAGTTTTCCTTGTGAAATTGGAACCGAGTTGATGTTTCTAAACTCAATTCTTGACAAAGCTTCCGAAGTGGATTTGAAAGCATAGGACTTCCACAGTAGAAGACTCCTGCAAGTCACCATTTGTCAATCAATCAAGAACCTGAAATTGCTTCACTATAATTATCTGTTCGAAGCTGGACTAACTGGTAATCATGGAAGAGCTTTGACTATCGGCATTATGTTTACCTATTCGAGAAGATGGATGTGTGCTAGCCAAATGAGCAAAAACCCTCCTCCAGTTAGGTCTTGCAAAATGTGTTTTGATCTGTTATGGTTACAAATTAGAGAACAAGGTTAAGAAATTTTCAGATGATTTTGTATAGGCTTTAAATTGTACTTAACGTATTACCCGACTTTGTGAGACAACATCAACTCCGTTCTTAGCATGTTGCAGAGACTGCACCATGGTTATCAGAGCTGATCGAGCATCTCCTTCTTCATATACACTTGTCAAGTAATTATGCATTTCTATGACTTTCTGAAAGATTTAAGAAATCAATAGGAAAAGGGTTCAGTTTAATTCGAGGGATTTGTAGGAAGATAAGTGTAATTTAGTTTAGGAAATTTGAAATCTACATTATGGTCGAACTCAGCTATGTCGTCCATGACTCCCTTGAACCATTCGAAGGATCCTTGTTCGCGAGTTACCCAGTAAAAGTATACTCTTTCAAGACGCTTCCCAACAGAAAATTCAGCACCTTCCTGGCCTTCCTGGCCCTGTGATGTTCTATGCATTCATTGTTGGGTTTTTTTTTTTTTTTTTTTCTTTAGCTTATTCTGTTAGAGACACAAGGAATTGATACTCACTGATGCAGCCTGATTGTTTAGAAGATCTTTTATAATGCTGACGAATGGTGTTGCACCAATTCCCAGGCCAATGAGTAGAAGGATGTCATATTTCTTGTAATTTTGAGCTGGCGCCCCATATGGTCCTTTGATCCAGATTGTTGGGAACCTGACTTGAGAAAATGCAGTATTAGATATGATGAAGAAATACTACGGAGATAATTAATCCCATGGCACCAGTTACTCACCCTGCCTGTGATTGTTCAGGGTCAGAAGGCAAGTCTTCTGTTCTGGCTCTCGTTTCCAGCCTTACCAAATTTCCCCCCCTTGGTTGTGCAGCTTCTCCACAGACCTGCAAAATGGTGCCTTTGAGTACAGAAGAAGAAGAAGAAGACTACAAGAATAACAAGAACAAGAAGCAGAAAACACAGTTCCGGCCATGTCACCTTTGAGAAAATGCTTCGAAGCTCTGTCGTCCAGTCTCCTAGTGCACGTATGTGCACGCTCAGATAGTCATCACCAGGAGCAGAGGTAATGGAGAATGGATGCCTGCAAGGATTAAATAGGGTTGCTCCAGGTTGGGTAGAGATATTTTAGATGCAACATACTATAAAACGAAGAACTTTCCTGCTGGCTTTACCACTCAAATTTTGATATATTTGGACATTTGACGAAAATGTACATTCCACTCTTGTATTTGAATCCTATAGGTTTGCTCATGTATAGTGCTAGAACATTTCCTGAATATACAACTGCCTGGATTTCCAAAGATATTAGCTGAACTTTTACAACTACAATGTGGAAAAAACCCAAGGGAGCCTTGCAAATATTTATACCTTGTCTATGCTGACCATGTACTTGTGATCATACTTGATTAGTGCTCTTTCTCCAGCGTATGCAAGTAATGCAGGTAGTAGATACATCCATGTCTGCACACAAAGGAATTTGCAAAACATAACTTTTCAGTTGTCACAGCCTAAATAAAAAACTTCGATATTGGAATCAAAGCATCTGATCCAGTAGCCAGAGATGGGAGTTAGCATGGTTGACGAAACGCTCTCTTATTATAATCCTTTAAAATTAAAGATTTTGTTCAGCAATCTGCTCCATTAATTAACATTCTTGAAATTTCAAAGCGACAAATGAAATGCAAAAACACTCCAGCAAACTTTAAAATAGAGTTAGGAGACAACAACATAATCTTTTTCTAGCACTCAGTAATGCTTAATGTACCAATGTCAGCTACTCATTATCCAGGCTCTAACTGAACATACCGTTCTCTTATACCACTCCTTGCTGAAGATTAGGTAGTAGCCGTGCAAAATCAAGAGGACATATGCCAGGGCCAGCAGATGATGGGCATACCAGAACGCGTTGAAACCAGCCAAATTGCTGAATGGCCATGGCAGTTTTATAACATTCCGCCTGAACCAGTGCAATGCTAGAACGAAGGAAAAAGTCATCACGATGGTCAACAAAACACCAGTAGTGCCAGGTATAGTTTTTACAACGTCCATATAAGTTGGCTGGTGGTAGTTGAAGAGACTACCATATATGGCATTGAATGTACGAGTTGGACAAGAAGTTAACCGAACAATATTGCAACTTAAATGGAAGAATATGTGAACCAAGCTTCCAATTACAATTCCCAGGGCAATTAGTTTGTGGAAATTGATATTGTCATCGAAGGGAAATAAGCGGCCAAGGAATGTTTCGCGTAGCATGGTCAGAGTTCTTCTGCATACGGGTAGGAGAATGAGAGCCATATTGAACTTGAGAGTCTCTGCAGCACCCTTGGCCATACAAACACAATAGCCCATTACTTTAAACGTGGGTTTCTTAGAGTACTGATCAAACTTATAAGTGAAGAGTGCCAAATTCAAGAACAACCATAAGTTGAATAGGCATATCCTCTTCCAATTCTCCTGTGTTAGTTCCCCACATTTTAACAAGAATTTGCGGAGTGGAGTTCTATATCGAGTCGGGATCATGGTTTGTGCTAGTGATGTTGCCCTCTTAACATTGGGTCTTCCATCAATTGATGTCACCATTCCCCTTAGTAGAGTTTCGAGTTGCCATAACTGATTAAAAAGTAGACCATTAGAAGGCATGGGGAGAAAATAAAGGTTGGATAAGATTACACCGTTACCTCTACGTATCCTAACTGGTCAGCGTCAAGCTCTTCCATGATTAGTGAAGCATATGTTGAAGCATGTTTCTTGAAGTGTGATAGCTTGTTTGCCGAAGCACTCAATATTAGAACCTTTACCACATAGAATGGAGAAAACCCGAGTTACAAGAAAGGACGAATGACAAAAGAAAACAATTCAAAATGCCAATTTCCATACCTCTTTAACCTCCTCCTCTGATAATTTCCCATCTCCATTCTTGTCACACCTGCAGATAATTAGTCAAATCTAATCATTCACAAGTGCTATTGTTGGTTTCTTTTGCCATTTCTTTTCGTCTCGTTTCCTTAAAGGGTACAATCTCTTACATATCAAAGAATATTTGAAGCCTTGTATCAGTATCTTTACTAGTCATGTCTGACCAAAATTCCCTCAGCTCCTCTTTAGTTATCCCTTTTTCCGCGTTGATCCGCCTACGCCTGGCCAAGGTATCAAATAACTCTTCAGCGAACTCCTTAGAATCACCCATCCCTTTGAAACAGAAAATGCAGAAAAGTGAATACGGCAATAGAATCCAGACAATAGGGAAACCAACACCATTGATTAACAAGAAACACACAAAAAAAGTACCAACGCAGAACCCAAATTTGCCTCTATGAAGCCTTCCATCAACGGCATATCGAGAGAAACTTTTCTCAATAGCCATCCACGCATCCCCTTCCTTGGCTGTTGCTCTATTATCAATGAATCGTAAGCTCCTGATCCCTTTATCAGCAGATGATCGAAGCTGTCCCAATGTGGGAACGTTGTCCTGAACTCCACTCCTGTTTCTTAGATAGCTCTTCTGCCTGTTTAAAGCTAATGCATTTGCACCTGTTGTTGTTGCGGAACCTGACTGGACCTTACCAGATGGAACAGCATTCGTTTGATCAATCTCAATGCTCTCAAGAGTCCATTTAGATGATTCGTTTCCAGGCATTTCAGTATTGGTTGATCCCATGATATGCATCTGCTCCTCTTGTTTCGATTTTTTTTCTTTTCTTTGTTGTGAGAAAGTTGGCAGATTTTCAACAGAGGTTGCAAATGGGATATGGGAGATTGTTGGACGCTGAGGGAACGTTATACAGTAGATAACGGCCAGTGGTGGCCGAGAAATACGAGGGCCAATTTAAGGTTGCGTTAGTTAACACAAAACTTGTCCAAGGATTTTGGTGCCCCAGAAAAGAGTCAAACTAATATCTTTTTAGGAAAAATGATAGAAAATGCTATTAAATTATTTATATTTTATGATTTATATTATTCATTTTTTTTTTTGTATTCTAAATAAATTTTATATTTTTTAAAATATTTTTTTACCATTTTAAATAAAAAATTTCGGTAAAAATTGATACGTGTTAGCTACGTGAATAAGTTATCAAGAGTAAAATTATGAGAATTTTTACCAAACAAGTATCAATTCTTACTAGAAATTTTTATTTATAGTAGTGAAATGATATTTTAAAATATATAAAATTTGTTAAGGATATAAAAAAAATCAAAAAATATAAAAGATAAAAATTATGAAATATAAATAGTTTGATGATATTTCCCACTATTTTTCCATCTTTTTATGTCTAATTTTAATTTATGGGAGCTACATGGCATTGGTTAATTGTAAATTAATAAGATGGCAAATTAATCAATTAACACTCCCTCCTATGATCAAGAAAACAATATTGTTCTACTAGTAGCTATTCCTTTGGATGTTACTATTTCATTAATCTCCACTAATATAAGGGCATTTGCTGTCTTTCTATGTTCGAGAATTAGAAAATTTTTAATTCAAAATGCAATTACTTTTGTCACTTCCATTTTTTTTCCACATTACTTCTTCAAAAGGGCTTGATTGTTTTTAAGGTCTGCCTTCAAAATTTGTGCATTCTTGTACCCCTCAAGCCAGCCAAATCAATAAGCCTCATAAACGATCCCTAGAGAATAACATGCAATAACTTTCTCTAATCATGATTACAAATTAAGACTTTTCACCACACAATCTCGTCCAAATAAACCATGATCACAAAGCGCTTCAAATCTTTTCCCTCAACTTATATTACATCTATTTCATAATATAAATTGTTTTAGACTTAAATTTTTTTTATATAATATAGATCGTTTTACAAAATTTTATAAGTATTTATTACTTTTTTTTCTATTTTATCCTTCCCTGCAATCTTTTTCTTTTCACTAACTATGACCTAACTCTTTCTAATTACTAAAAAAGCATTGTTTTCAGAACTGAACAGGATATCGAACTGAAAAATTTACTAGTTCACGATTCAATGGTCCAACCGTAATTGAGCCAGTAATATTATAATTTAAAAACTAAAAATATAATTATTTTTAAAAATAAAACTAATCAATAATATAGTGTAATTCAAATTCATAAATGCATAAATAACGAAATTAGAAGAAAATATGATATTTTTTCTATTACTATAAATTATTTATTCCATTTGTGTAATTTATTTCTTTCTTATGAATATATTATTTTATTCAGGAGGATAAAAAAAGAAGGAACAGTTCAAATCGGTTGAACCGGTCAATCCAAATTGATTTGCACAAAAGAAGCTGATTTTTTAGATTTTCGGCTCAAAGGGACGGATCGGACCGGTTTGGGGACCAATTCACAGTCCAACTGGTCCGATCGGCCAGTTCGATCCGGTCCAAAAAACAATGCAAAAAGGACAAATACTTAATTAGGAGTGTTTTTAAAAGTTTAATTTTAAAATTATCTAGAATTTAAGATTTTTAATTTTTGTACATAAATTTAAAACGACTTATATTGTGAAACATAAATAATATCTTTTATTTGAAAAAGGAAAAAAATAGAAAAATATAAGAATAAATGAACACGTGATGACTTTTTTAAAGTGAAAGAGAAAGTGAGAAAGAAAATTAGGAGAAAAGATTTTAAACGATCATAAAACAAGTTTAAATAAAACGAGTTATAAAAAGTGATTATATGCACTTGTATTCAAAAAATCAAGTAGTCAAATATTATACTGTTAAAATGTATATAATTTGTAAATTTAATCTCTATTGTTAAATAAATGTATAAATTTAATCGTATATTTGAATAACCCCGGCCCAAATTCAAATGATGGAATGAACAATCATTTTTTTTTTAATGGCTTCAAGGGTAAAAGTGTGAATTTGGCATGCAATTGGGTGCTCAATGCTGATTGGTGAAATGAAATGCAATGGAAGGAAGGACCAAAAGGTCTGTTCATTTTCAAAATTTCCAATTAGATAGAAAATTTGCTTCGTAGTATGTAATAGATGAATGTTCCTGTCGTTTTGACTTCTGCACCAAAAAGATTTTTAAAAAAGTAAATAAATTGTTCATTTGTCTTTTCAAATTATATAGTTTTTTTTTTATATTGTCACATGAAATTCAGCTCTTTTTTTTTTTTTTTCTTATTGCTATGTAAACATTCAAATTTATTCATTTTACCATTTCTATCAAAATTCCGATTAAATACTTGACTAATTTTTTATTAATATTACTAATTTTAATCAAGTTTTTAATGAAAAATTAAGAGAGACAACAATGACAAATTTAATTATTTCATGATTGGAGGAAATAGAGAGGGAATTAGGGGAATTTTTTTTAATATTTAAAAAGATTTTTTTAAAAAATCTTTTAAATTTTTTTATTTCAAAAAACTTTTAAAAATTATAATATTATATTTCAAAACAACGTTTTATATGTTTACCCCTCAACTCTAAATTTTCGATTTCATCTCGATGAAGAAAGGCTAAAATTAAGATGATAATGTTAAAAAAAAAAAAACCCTTAATTTGAGATAGCATAGTAAACTTTTCCATATGTAAAACACTATTGTCAATAGCTAGTTTTTTCTTTTAAAAACAAAAATTATAACCTTTTTCTTTTTTGGAGCAACATAACTTTATTATTATTGCCCATAGAAAACATTGAAAGCTCTATAATATTTTATGCAATTTAAGATATGAGAGGATAAAAAGGAAAAAAAAAAAGAAGGAATGCAATTTCTTTTTTTCAAAACAGTTATATTTGCCTTCTTTTTCTTTACATCCACTTCAAGAAACATTTTTCCACTTTTTTTTTTGGGTAAATATCTTTAAAATGGCTTTCAATAAAATTTTATTGGAAACTCCTTTCAAATAATTGTCTTCCCTCAAGTATAAAAGACATTCATTCCCTCCTCTCTTGCCAAAACAAAAAATATATATGTATAATTTTTTAATCTTAAATATACAAAAGAACGTAATACATTTATTATTTAATTAATAAATTTTTTATATCGAATCTAAAAATTTCTAGTTTGTTAATTACTTATAAACCATTTATGTCAATCTCTTCTTGCTTTCCTTCTTATATTAATAGTTTAAGTATTTTTTTTTTCCCATCTATTTTCAGAGAGAGTTTACCTAAGAAACTTTTTTAGATTTTTTTTAAAAGAAAAAGATTTAATTTTTATTCCCCCCCAAAAAAAAAAAGGAAAAACTTCTTGGCTCTTACCGTAGATGTGACCCCACCGAATGCCGTCTTCCCCCACCATCTGCAAACCAAACCCCGCGCTCCCTCATCGTCCCGACCCAGCCAGTCGCCTTCTCCTACACACACTCTCTCCACTTCTACACCTTCTGCAAAGTGAAAAGAAATACGCATTTTGCCCTTTTCTGTCTTTTCACTTTGCTAGCCAATCAGACGGTCACAATCCTCCCATAACCTCGTCTTCTTCTTCTTCCACTCTCCCACCCGGTTGCCCACCATATGTTCGTTCGCACCGTAATATAACTGTCCATTCCCCTCAACCTCGTCCCTCTTTCTTGCCTTTTTCTAGGGTTTTCATCACTATTTTACTTTCTCTTCATCGAAATTCCGCGCCTTCATTCTCTCGCTTTTTTGTCTCGCACCAAATTCTTGTCCTTCTCGTCGTGCCTTGAGCCCATCAACGTTTTCAAGGTACTCTTCGATCCAGTTTCAGTTTATGGTTTGTTCGCGGCAAGTGTTTTGTGTTTATTGGCAAATGAATATATAGTAGCTGTCTTGGATTTGTTGACATGAGTTTTTGAAGTTTGTGTAATTGTTTTTCTGTTCATTGGTTTTTTTTTGGGTGGGTTTTGGGAATTTGTTGCTTGTTTTTTGGTCTAATTTAGTTTTTTTCCCCCTCTCTTTTGGTTCTTTCTTTGGAAATTCGGTTTTGCAAAGCTCTGATTTTTAGTTTTTTTTCTATGATATACAATTTTGTTAGGAGGTTATGTGTGTTTTGGCCTTGAATGGCGATTGAGAAAAATAGCTTTAAAGCATCAAGATTTGATTCAGAATTTTCTCCGCGTAGTAAGGATACTAACACTATGCTGTCGAGCGAGGATGAGGAGGTTCAGAGACGAAATTCAAGTGCCGTCGAATCTGATGATGACGATGATGATTTTGATGACTGTGATTCGGGGGCAGGTTCTGATGACTTTGACTTGCTAGAATTAGGCGAGGCTGGGGAAGAATTTTGCCAGGTGGGGGATCAAACGTGTAGCATTCCCTTCGAATTATATGATCTTCCTGGGCTGCGTGATGTGCTATCTATGGAGGTATGGAATGAGGTTTTGACTGAGGAAGAAAGATTTGATCTTACTCAGTATTTGCCTGATATGGACCAAGAGACATTTATGCGCACATTGAAAGAACTCCTTACAGGTTGTAATTTGCATTTTGGAAGCCCTACTGATAAGTTGTTTGAGATGTTAAAGGGTGGGTTATGTGAACCAAGGGTAGCATTGTATCGGCAGGGTTTGAGTTTCTTTCAGAGGAGGCAGCACTATCATTTCTTGCAGAAGCATCAGAATTCAATGGTGAGCAGTCTTTGTCAGATGAGAGATGCCTGGACAAATTGCAGGGGCTACAGTATCGAGGAGAAGCTTCAGGTGCTGAATATAATGAAGAGTCAGAAGAGTTTGATGTCTGAGAAGATGGAGGAGTTAAAGAGTGACTCGTCTGAGATGGAGGAGTCGGGAGATGGGCTGTGGAACAAAAAGGGAAAGGATCGGAAGCTAGGGAAGAAATTGGCCCGTCAGTCTGCATATGGGACGAATTCAGTTGTGGATTTTCCCGCTCGGTCTAAGCAAATGGCCTTGGAACCAGCAAAACACGGGAAGCAGAATCAAAAGGGAACCCTAAAGTTAGGTGGATCTAAGACTACCATGACCAAAGAGCTAACTGGCGGCTTTGCTTCAATTCACCATGGGATGGAAATGAAGACAGGGTCTTATGGTTCAGCATTACCTCTTTCTCAGCATAACAGAATGGCTGGATATGATTCTGGGGCAGCATTTCACTTGAGGGATCAGATGATAGGTGATGATGATCAGGAAGACCCAATGTATGAAGTGTCTGTGCACAGAGACCAGAATTTCTTGCGATCAGTGGCATTGAGTAAAGCTGGAGCATTCAAAATGGGGAAAAGGCATGAGGGTTTGAGAGGTGAAGAATATAAAGACAGTTATATGGGAGTGCCAAAGAATGACTTTAATGTGTATGGCAGGAACAAGCCTGTCAATCAATTATCAGATATCAAGGTATTAACTTCAAAACCATCTAATGCTAGAAGCTCCTATGATTTTGGAAAGAAAATGAAGAATGTAGGAAGTTTTCAGCCATTTTCTGCTGAAGATCAGATGAAATACAGAAAAGGCCGGATTCCAAACTTGTCACTCAAAGGAAGTCAAATGGAGGTATTGGATGCAAATGAACCCTTTTGGCTCGGTAAAGCACAAGGCGAGCCTTTTTCTGCTGAGCAATCATATAAATATGGTGATTGGAATCCCAAAGGTAAAAAGTGGAAGATGGGCAGAGACTCACCTGAGCTCAGAGTTAGTGATCCATTATTTGATTCTGAGTATAGGGGGAAGCCATTGCAAGATAGAATCAGAGTGAGTTCTGTACAGAATGGAGGACGAGTTGCACCAAAACTTAAAGGTACCAGGGGTTTTGCAAAAGGTGATGAGACAGAATCCGATTCATCTGGACAAATTGGCGAAGACGAAGATGATAATCCTCTGATGAGGAGCAAGTGGGCTTATCCTAGTGGCATTTCAGATCTAAAATCTGGCCATGGTTCCAAGAAGGCTAAAGTTGCTAAGAAAGATGCAAAAGATGCTATATGGTCTCTTGATGGATCATTGCACGCCTCAAGGCACATGTCTGATTTTACTGAGCATCTTCGGATGATAAAAGATGGGAATCCCAGCTGGAGAGCAGAACAGAAAGGCAAGTTGCAAGATATTGGTTGCTTGAGTAATTCATCTGCTAGAGATTTTGATGATAATTATTACTCTGGATCTGGAAGATTAACTCATGAGGATGATAGGCACCAAAATTTCAAGTTAGGCAGGAATGGTCATATGCAAGGGGAACAGGGTGAAAGATTCCACATTCCTGCATTGAAAGGCCAGAATGTAGAGAGGAGGAGGAAAGGTGATTTTGGCAATGAATTTGGTGATTCTCAGTCAAATTTTTCACAGGACTATGATCTTGAAGAGGATGATGATTCTATCCGGATAGCATCTCTGGCACGGGATCCAAAGGTTTCTGCTAGGTTTGCTAAGAAAAGTCAGATTATGGGAACATATTCTGGCGATCGTCAGGAAAGATCCAATTCCCAGTTAATTGGATGCAGCACGATCTCGAAAAAGCGGAAAGTGAAGGATGATGTGGCATACATGAATGAAAAGGATCATATAGACTATTTACATTCTGATAGTCAGTTGCAAGCAGATGATACTGACTCCTCAAAGAAACGAGGAAAGAAGAAGTTGGAGGATAACATCGAAACTTTAGAGAAGAGTCTGAATGAAGCACCTCCAGAGGTGGAGGTAGAAGAGCTGGAGCCAGATAACAAGTCACAGAAGAAGCAGTTTATTCTGATTACGCCTACAGTTCATACTGGCTTCTCATTTTCAATCATCCATCTTCTCTCAGCAGTTCGCATGGCAATGGTTACTCTGCTTCCCGAAGATTCTTTAGAGGTTGGCAAGCATGTTGATAAGAACGAGGGTGCACAGAATGGTGAAGGCGAAGATATGAATCATGATGGCACAAATGGGAATCATCCACCTGGGGAAATGGATGTGAATACCTCAGCAGCTTCCTCACCAGCGAAAGTGCCTTCTCTACCTATACAGGAACTTGTTAACCGTGTGAGATCAAATCCTGGAGATCCCTGTATCCTTGAAACACAAGAACCACTCCAGGATTTGGTCCGAGGTGTCCTTAAAATATTTTCGTCCAGAACAGCACCTTTAGGAGCAAAAGGTTGGAAGCCACTTGTAGTTTATGAAAAAACTAACAAAAGTTGGTCTTGGATTGGCCCTTTAAACCATAGTTCATCTGATTGTGAAGCTGTTGAGGAGGTGACCTCTCCAGATACATGGGGTCTTCCACACAAAATGCTTGTCAAGTTAGTTGATTCATTTGCCAATTGGCTGAAAAATGGTCAGGAGACACTTCAGCAAATAGGAAGCCTTCCTGCCCCACCTTTGACACTGATGCAATTCAATTTAGACGAGAAAGAACGGTTCAAGGACCTGAGAGCTCAGAAGAGTCTCACCACCATTAGCCCAAGCTGTGAAGAAGTGAGGGCTTATTTCCGTAAGGAGGAAATCCTTAGATATTCAATTCCAGATAGGGCATTTGCTTATACAGCTATTGATGGTAAAAAATCAATTGTTGCCCCCTTGAGAAGATGTGGCGGGAAGCCAACATCGAAAGCTCGGGACCACTTTATGCTAAAGCGTGACCGTCCTCCCCATGTTACAATTCTTTGTCTTGTGAGAGATGCTGCTGCAAGATTGCCTGGAAGCATTGGAACCAGGGCAGATGTTTGCACATTGATAAGAGATTCGCAGTATATTGTTGAAGATGTATCTGATGCACAGGTTAATCAAGTCGTCAGTGGAGCACTGGACCGTCTGCATTATGAACGGGATCCTTGTGTGCAGTTTGATGGGGAGAGGAAATTATGGGTTTATTTACATAGAGAAAGGGAAGAAGAAGATTTTGAGGATGACGGAACGTCGTCCACTAAGAAATGGAAGAGGCAAAGAAAAGAAGCTGCTGAGACCTTGGACCAGGGATCTGTAACTGTTGCTTTTCATGGGCCTGGAGAACAAACTGGTTTTGATCTAAGTTCTGATCTGAATATTGAACCCTCATGCACGGATGATGATAAGAAGCCAGAGCATATGTACCCTGATGACAGGGATAATATGGAGGAAAATGCTGAGAACAGTCATGGAAACGAACTGGGTGCTGATCATGGTGGTCCTACCCCTATGGTTTGGGATGCTCTTGGCTTGAATCCCATGGAAGAGCACAAATTGTTATGTCAAGAAAATTCTACTAATGATGATTTTGATGATGAAATGTTTGGTAGAGAACCTCCTGTTTAACTGCTAGCACAGGCTTACATTGAGCAGCAATCAGGTAATGAAGAATTCATTCATGTAACTAATAATTATTGTTTTCTCCTATAACTTGATTCTTTATACCTTTTGTTTCTAGGACCTGAAAATTATCTTTAACTTATTCACATACATGTTGAAGTAGTGCTGTTTCATTTAATATATTCTTTTTTGGTTATTTTCGCATAAATAGAATAATGAAAAAATAAACTCATACTGTTACATGAGATTGCGAAGCATTCTGCACTATGAATCTTTTGTCTTTGGATATCTTCTGTGTTGCTGGAATTATTCTTTTATCTTTATACTATTTACATTTATTAGGGGATTTTAAAATTTTATATATTGTTGTAAATATGAAAAACTTTGTCTCCTTCATTGGGGGGAAAAAAAAAATGATTAGTACGTTTCATTCAGTTATTAGTGGTCTCCTTTTATCCTTGTGTGTGATTTGTATTATTGAATTGTTGGTGAATGGTTTTTTGGTTTCGATAGATGTATTTGGACTAAAGCATAAGATATCATAAAATTATTTGAGGGTACACTTTTTTCAACTTTTATGGGTGTTGAATAGCATTTGCTACCTTCCTCACTCGAGTTTAATGCTTATAGGTAAATCATAGAGATTTGCTGTATCTGTTTTATTTTCATAGAGGATGTTTTGTATTATCTGACTTTACTTATTAGCTACCATGCACATTTTGCATTTAGGCTAGTCATTCTTCACATGAACTTGGGGAGGAATCTCACGCCTGCTGCTATATTACTTATTAGCTGAGTTTTTTGACAGCTTAGTTACATATATACTGACTGGTAGGACTGTGGTCTTCTTGACCTGCTTATTCATGGCTCTTCAGCCCCTTCATTCTTTTTAAGTTTCATTTAAAGTACTCTGCAAGTGGTTGGGAGCATTCTGTATATTGAGCAGGGTGCCTCTCTAAGCTACCATAGGGATTGCAATTGGTTGAAGGAATCTCATTGCGTGAATGAGGTGATGTGGAACCTGTGATGTATGTCAATTGACATAATTGGGAGTTCTTTTTAGCACTTCATGAATTTTTGACATGCCATGTAAAAAGAAAAAGAAAAGGAAAAAAAGAACTAGCAAGGGAATTACTGCTGCAATTTTGCTTCAGAAGTGGAGGTTTCTTGTGATTTGCCTATGCATTGCAGGTCATTGGCCTTAACTGATAAACCTTTCTTCTGAAAGCTGAGAATTCAGCTTTGATTGGCTAGACATCTGGCAGTACCTTGAAGGCTTTATACGTAGGAGGCATGCTATAGTTTTGGCTTCAATTCATATTACCTTTTGCTACTGGCTAAAAGTCAGTACTCTTTATCTTTAGGTAGAGAAGTTTAGGATAAAATTTAGTTCTTTTTAGACACAGTACTGATTCTCTTTAGGGCTAAATGGAATCCCGGTGATATCTTGTATTCATAGGTGGTCTTTTTGTGCAAATGTTTGATACGATGCGTAACTGGAAAAAACTGTGATGGTATTGAAGGGACATATTAAGCTTTTGCTTCTATTTGGCATGGGAAAAGGATACTAAGTTCCATTTTCTAAATTGTCCTCTTACTGAAAATGGTGATCCACTTTTTTTTTGTGTACTGTCTTCTACTGATCTGTTATCCTTCTACTAAATATGGTAATGCCCATATAGTTTGCATAACCAAGAATGCCATGATGGGCTCCAAAAATTTAAGCTGCTGTTCACATATTTATTATGGATGAGAAAGGGGCCAATTTGAGAGAGATCTATTTGAACTGCAAGGGCCTGGACTTGTTTACTTTAGAGAATTGCGAGGAAACAATCTATAGAAATCTCTAAAGACCTTGGAAAAATGTAGATTGATCGATTGATTGTGAATGCTAGAGTTAGGTGCTCTAACCAATGCTACTTGATGTTTGCTATCTCCCTTAGTCTTCTTTCATTGGGTTAGATGTTCATTCATACTCTTATCTAACACCCAGAAAAGTTATTATGTATGAGCTAGATTTGGCTCAATTACATGAATAACAAAGTGAAGTATATTTTACATTGCAGGCTGAAGGATATATATGTTAGTCATGTCAGCATTGGGCCTTATACCGTGGTGTATGCTGAGGTGTGTTGGTTCGCATGTAAATTGATTCTAGTGTAACTGTAGATTAGTAGCCAAGAAACACATATATTTCAGGTGATTATCTCTTGCTTCTACATTCTGCATAAGATATCTCCTACCTGTGCCCTTTTTCATTTTATTAAAATGAAAAGATATAGTTTAACATTTCTTCTGTTGACAAGAAGTTGCTGCTGCTTGAGATTTGTGTATTATTGACTTGTACATAAACATAATTAGATGAGAAAAATTTATACTTTCTGCTGTATTTTTGTTGTGTATTATGTGCGCTGACTAATTTTGCGTCCAAGAATAGTTGATCTGATGTAATCTTTGTCATAGAAAATCTTCCATTCCACCAAAATATCTGTTCTTATGTCTTTGCTAGTTTCTATAGTAAGTTTGTTCCTGCACAAGACAAAAACCAGATTATGTAATTGATTCCACTGTCAGCTGGATGCTTCTTGGTTAGGCTAAAACCAGATTGTGTAATTGATTCGGCTGAAGGGAGGCGGCGTGCATTTGTAGATAATTCTCGCAGGTAGAATAGTGTTAAAGGGCAGAGAAAGGATGCTTTTGATTCTGTACATTGACATTGTCATCATGGACTTGGACTGGATTGGACAAAGCTACTGCCACCTTGGAAATTCTTAAACCCATTTTTTGAGTTGTAATTGAATGATAAAATGCACAAAAATATTTGTATAAATTCAATTTTTATAGACTGTATGTATTAAAATTTTATATTTTTGTAGGAGGTACAACGGGCTATGCTACAAATTTTCCGTACGACAGTTAACGTAAGGCGTGGGTACTTGCAGTGCACGAGTTGCACTTGCAGGCGCGCTGCTGCAGCACTGCCTCTTTTAGTTCCCCCCCCCGCTGGGTTTCTAAGCGCTTTTGCAGGCATTGATTTGCCTCGAGACTAAACCTTCAAAGGTGTGGGATTTTGGCAATCGTACCCATTCATTCTTTGATGGAAGTATCAATTTTACTTTCAGAAGTTAAATAACATCAATGTAATTGATAGTTACCGAAGGATGACAAGATTTTTCACCTTTGAAGGAGAGGTTTGGGTTTTTTTGGGGGGGAGGAAAAAATCTAAAGGAGGGTATTGATAAATTTTTTTGATATCTGAAACGTAATATTACAAGGTAAAAACTTAAAGGAAGAATTGATAATTTTGTCGAAAAAGAAGCTCAATAGCAGAGGTTGTGATATTCAGAGGGTAAGATTGTCAAATGAAAAAGTCCATATTTTGAAATCAATAGTTGTGTATTGATATGAATGGAATGAGGAAACCAGAATCTTCCGAGTCCAGGCACCAAATCACTCAAAAATATTACTCATTCATGCTGTCTGTGGAATTTCAAGGATTGAAACTCATAGCGTTCTACCTCAAGGATGTAAATGAACATATATAAGTATATATTGTAAGATATAAGTATATTGACCACCTCCGCAATGAAAAAATGACCAAGCAAAATAGTTAGCCAACTCTACATTCTCTGTACATCTTCCTTCTTTCCGACTGCTACACATCACGTCTACTACTTGTAGGGTTCCTTCAATTAATGGCAGTGAGGGGAACTCTTGAATCTCTCAAGGAATGTGCTGCAGCATCAAGAATATGCTTTACATCTCCGTTTGCTTGCTTTGATGATTTTGCATCCCAAAATGCTTTCAACAATTCATCAAAAGGAGGAGTTCTCAATTCTTCAATGGAACCAATACTTGGTAGATTGTAGGGCCTCCTTCGTGGTGTGGAGCACGATGGTTCATCAACCTATAATAAGGACAGGAATAAACTAATAAGTTTAAGATCTTGAAAATATCTGTATTCTGCTTGTTCGAACATTCTTACCAAGTATTCTTCTAGAAGGCATTTTCCTGCATTTTCTGTGATTTCCACAATTTTGTGGTAGTGGCCACTCTTGAGTTCTCTCAGATCTCCACAACAAGGAACGATCATGGAATCAAGATTTCCACATGCATCATTGTCAAGTTGTAGCGAATCTACAAGAGATTGACGAGTTTATGAGCTTTTGAAAAAAAGATTATATACTTAACGCAAACATGTAAAAGCTTTAAATATGTGACTCACGATCAATGGAAGAGAGGAGATTCTTGCTTGCAACATCAGCATCTTCAAGCGCAGATGAAACAGCAGAAGAAAAATGCGTACGCAATGTTTGATTGGCATCCAATCCTCCCCTGCAGAAAAAATAAGTCATTCTCATACAATAAACATAAATATAAATCTTAAAATCACCATCTATGCAGCATCAAGTACTAACCTAACAATTTCACCCACAGAATCAACATTAGTCTTCTCTAAATTGAATAACGATTCTTGTGCATTACTCCATTGTTGTACACCCAACTTTGTCTGCTGCAAACTGAACAGAACAAGATTGTGTCAAGAGAGAGAGAGAGAGAGAGACTAAAGCATTGTCACTACCAATGGTAGAACTAAAGACCAGCTAAATGAGTAAAATGTAAGTTCTCCATCTTAAACAAGTATAGTTGCAAATACAAACCAGCTCTGAAGAGCCTCTTCCATTTCTTTCCTTCCACTTTCCACCGCAGCATTGTCCTCAACATAATGAGACTCGGCCTTCTCCACGTAATTTGTCCATTCTGCTCTCACAGAAGAAGTTGAAACTTGCATTGTCGACATCTCTTGCTGTAATTGGTTAGTTCTACTGACTGCACTCTCCCGGAGGCTACTAATTGTCGTTTTGACCTAGTGCACAGAATATATTAAATTTATTGGCCACTAATATGAGATTAAGCAATGGAATAAAACAATATTTGGTAAATAATGTTTTTGAAAGTAGCAATAAACATAAATAAGAATCTTCTTTGACAAGAAAAATGATACCAAGAAAAGCCAAAATCATGGACCCCTGCTAAGTTTTTGTTGTGAAACAATAAAAACTAACTCTTCAGAGAAAGCAGCCTGTGAGTTTATCAACTATTGGAATAAGCAATTTGGAACTAGCCAAGAAGAGCATGAGGCTGCAATCCCATTTTAAGTTGCCAAATTGCAGTTCTTAAACCACCAAAGTGCACAAAAATCAGTATCGGTCACAGCCAAGTAACTACACGAGTAGTTTGGCACAAATCCTGTTTCACGTAGTTTGTGAAATTGCAAGTTGCAAAATAGTATCTTTAGTCACTCATGACAATATAAGAACATAACAAGTGCGGAACTGAGTTTCGCTGGGATATCATCAGTTTTGCTTTGTGAATATATTGAGTAAGAAGACGAAAATTACAGTTCTGCTATCTCACTTATGAAGATAATTTATAGTTATTGTCATGAGATAATTTACAGTTATTGTCATGAGATAATTTATTCAAGTTTTTACCTCAGTAAACATAAGGTCAAAAATCATGTTATTGTCATCAATTAAAGGGGCTTTCCATGAGTTGATGCAATCATTTGGTGAGTGTCTAAATAGGCAACTTAAACTTAATCCTCAGCCTATCATATCCAACCAAGTAGCAGTAGATCTAAATACCACCAGTACGATGATGAATGATATATTCTAAAACAAAGTACCAGATGTAAAATGTTCTATATAGACACATACCAGTTGTTTCTTCCTGGCATTTGAACTCGCAAGAAGCTCAGCTACCTTCTGTAAGAGTTGTTTTTCTTCAATGGCAGCACACTCCTACAGAAAAGGGAGATGTTCAGGTGAAATGTAAGGTATTATTACTAAAATGCAACACATCGCTCCAGATTGAGAAAGCAGTCACCTCAAACTTCTTTTGAAAATCAGATAATTTCATATCATTGACAGATTGTGCTTCTTCAACAATTTGGCCTAATTTTGATACATGTAGGTCTAGGGTCTTGAAGAAGTTCACAGTTATTTGAGAAATTGACCTAGTAGTTGTGACAGCTCTGCTGTGAGCCTGCAAAAGATGTCAATGTATTAATGTCTGCTTGAACCTTTTCAATTGAAGAACAGATAAGTGCGAGTCCAAGGGCATTCCAACAATTTCTTAAGCAAATGCCAACCTGACGTTGCTGCTCTGCAAATGCATTCAGTTTATTTTCCTGAATGTGTAGATTATTTTGAAGGTCATTAAGAAGGGTATCAGCCTCTGAAGCAATGCCCTCGAAAAGCTGCATGACATGAAAATAGATCCAACAAAACTATAAAAAAAAAAGGGCCATAGCAGCATTTCCCACATGATTGCAAGAGATACTCACCTCGCCTAAAGCAGATGAATGCTCGGTGACTTTAGAATTTAGATGCCCAAATGTTGACTGTGAATTACTGTTGAGTTCCTCAGCTAAATCATCCAGAGCTTTTATGCCAGAACCATACATGGTTTTCAACTTCTCTAGGTGGGTTCGAAGCTCTTCAGTAGCCTATCAGAACGCCAAAAGTTATACATTGACTTAAATTAAGGCAACAACAGGCTTATATTATTCCATAAAACACAATACCTCTGTCTTTGTGGACACAAAGGATTGCATATCTTCCTCCATCTCCTTCAATTGCTGCTCTTGTTGTGTAGCCGAAGCAGCCACTGTCTTGTGTAATATGTCAAGCTGTTGGGTTAACTGGGATTGGAACTTCTGGATAAGAATTTTATTTCCATCTTCAATTTTGTCCTTGCGCTCTAAATAAAAAATAAATGAAACATAAACACAAGATTTAGTGAGAATCTCCTACATTATTTCCAACTTATGAAATTTTCATCCACCTACCAATCTTGGCAAACAAGTTAGACACATCTGATGTAGCATTCTCTAGTTCTGATCGAAGCTCAAATGCCCGCTCAACAAGTGCTTTCTCTGATAGGAAATGACATGTAACAGAGCTATTTTTAAATGGTAGGCAGCAGTGCGTGCAACTTCATATGCGAGGATCATATTAAAGGTGATGAGATTAAGCACAATGGAAAAAGTAGTCAATGTGAAAAGAAAAACAGTCTACAAACCCAACAAAAATTTCATTAGTGGTGGAGCCATGATGCTCAATTAAGTGAGGTGACCCGCAGCCAAATTGATTACTATATATCATGGCATTACATTTGCTTATAATTTGTGCAATACGGATGCAAGTAAACAGGAAAGGTCGGACAGTGTTGTATGCACAAAAATAATATTGCCAATGTGAAATGTTTTCCACTTGACTTCTTCTGTTGCGAAAATCTCTCTCCCTATCTCTGTGTGCACTCGTGTGTGTGTGGTTTCAATAGCTTGTCCATGGAAGCAGTCATAAACAGTAGCAAGAAATTAGAATAGAGAAGAAAAAGGATTAAAATAGATATTATGGGAAAAAAAGAATTAAAATAGATATTACGGAATGATCTTTTTGATTACTTAGCCTATCTGTATCCCTTCGTCCCATAGTAACCCCGTGATCTGAATCTCGTTACATAGGATGTAGGGAAAAAATTTGTTCAAGACACAGAAGGAAGGGGAACATCGGAGTAGATGGAATTGTATTAGTCAATACCATTTTATTAGATGACATGAAGTAGTGGTTTAAACAACCAAGAAAAAAAATACAACAGATATGCATGCTTGGGAAATTATTTGTTCTAGGATGTGCTGAACCCGAGCCTTACCTGACTTCAGAAGATTGGATATCAGATATTCCTTTTCCTTAATCGTTGCATTAGCCTGTCTATATCGTTCTTCAAGATCAGCCAAAGCATGTTCAGTTTCGTGTAGCTTTTTCTGAAGTTCAAGAGAATTGTTGTTGCATAAATAGATACAAAAGAAAAGAACATAAAGAATTATTTGTCATTGATAGAGAGATAATTTGAGGTTACCTCAGTTTTGTCAAGTTTATCACCTAATTCTGCAGTCAACTGCTGTTCAGATTTGTAAAGTTCCTGAAGCTCGACAAGTTGCTGTGCACAAAACACAGATGTACTCATGATGCTTAAGATCATCACAAGAATTCCACAGTCAAAATTTTCTACTTCAAACATACCTTGTCTTTGCCTTCTGAATCAAGCTCCATGCGTTCTATCTTCTCTGCCATTGCCTGAAATTTGACAAACGAAAATGATTATAAGATTCAGTTGGAAATTCTGGGACACTTGCATTTGTAATCAGACTGAATGGCAGCACCTTTTTCTCAGCTTCCTCCTGCAGATAACGATCTCTTGGTATATAAATTCCATTCTTTTCTCTTGCAGCATACACCTCTGAGAGATCCAGAAAAACACAACAAAACATTAAAGACTGATGTTGCTTCTACGCTTGACAAGAAGATACAATGTGCTTGCACATGTACACATGCAGAGACACAAAAGAAGAGGGAAAGGTACAAGGAACCTTGCTTCAATCGGTCAATTTCAGAGTATAGATCTTTGATCATAGCTGATTTCATCATCTTCTGATTAATCTGCAATAGCGATCAAATGGAACTCTTTCAGTAGGTTATAGGGTAAAAGAGTAGTCCTTTGAATGAAAGATATTAAAAGAGGATTAGCAGCAATGTTTGGTGACCTTAAAGTGACCATTTACTGACCTCTGGTTTGTTCTTTATATTTTTGGCACGATGAGCATAGTCTAGAGTGTTGAGCGTCTCTTCCAGGCAATGAATTGAGGGTGCTATTGTGGCAATTATGCATGTCTTTGTTTTTCCTCCCAATGAATCTCTCAACAACCTTGTTAGTTTGCTATCCCTAATATATACCAAGTAATAATTTTTACAGATATTTAATTTCCCAGATCTTCAATCATCTGTTCAAAATTCAAGGCAAAATAATTTGAATATACCTATATGGTACGTGACCAGAGTGCTCAACCAAAGCATTTATCACCCGACCAAGAGTAAGCAAGCTCTTGTTGATCTCACCAGCTTCCCTTGCTCTTCCCTGAAGAAATAGAATTTTTTATCCAATATCAGAACAGTTACTCTATCAACTTGAGTACAAGGGCATGCAACTAAAAAAGCATAATTTATTGCAATAATTGGTGTGCTTGAGATTTTCCAAAAGCAAACTTCAATAATATCCTCCCGCTTATATCACAATAGTTTCATAACACAAATGCAAGAAACCTTCCCACTCCTCCCACCAACCAAGGAAACACTCACACACACAGTGAAGAACAAAAACTCAGCAGTGATGAATCCTTTGATTTTCCTCACCTCTCTAGCACCAGAACGGGAAATATTCTCAGAACCAGCAAGATCAACAAGATTCAACTTCCCGCATTTAATCATTTCCTCTCCTTCAGGAGTACATTCCTTGATATGAATGGTGATAGAAAATATTGAGTGAGAACGGCTGCTCTGTTTGTTAAGAAGGGTCTCTGCTGTACGCCTTTTAGCAGAACCTTTTTCTAAGATCTTATATATTTCATTTGCAGTACACACTATCTCTTCTTCCAAGCCTCTAACAAAAACTCCCCCTTTTCCATCCTCCATGAGGGCTATTGGTTTCTTTGATTTGTCATCTATGAACTTTGTGCATTCTTCAGGAGCCAAGAGATCAGTTATTTCCTCATTGTAAAGCTCTAAAAATGTTACTTTCATACTGTACTCAGCATTTTGAGCTTCTAAAATGTCAAAGATTTGCTTCACAGCTCTTGGAATTACACCTGCATCACTTGGAAATTCCCCATTCTGGAGGGTTGAAATGTCAAACAACTTGTACATAATAAGAAATGCAAAAGCAGACTTGTAAACAAATATGCAACAATCAAGGAGAAAGAAAAATCGTACCTTTTTCCTTCCTCCTCCTTCCATTGTGTAAGTCTTTCCTGTTCCTGTCTGCCCGTAGGCAAAAATTGTGCAGTTATATCCCTCTAAGACTTCAAAAACAATTGGCCATACCGCTTGATCATACAAGTCCTTTTGTTGGGAGGCTGGACCAAATACCTAAAAATAATTTTTCCCACATACTTCTGTCTTAGATAGATGCCAAAAACAAAAGCAACTACTGAAAGAAGTTTAATAGAAAAAAAGAAACTTTCACGGAATACTATTAGAAACTGGTCACCAATGTATCCAGCTCATAGAACATTGTCTTACAATGGATTCATCATCTATTCCATCAAGAAAACTAATGACAAATTACTTCTGTCTTAGATAGATGCCAAAAACAAAAGCAACTACTGAAAGAAGTTTAATAGAAAAAAAGAAACTTTCACGGAATACTATTAGAAACTGGTCACCAATGTATCCAGCTCATAGAACATTGTCTTACAATGGATTCATCATCTATTCCATCAAGAAAACTAATGACAAATTACTTCTGTCTTAGATAGATGCCAAAAACAAAAGCAACTACTGAAAGAAGTTTAATAGAAAAAAAGAAACTTTCACGGAATACTATTAGAAACTTGTCACCAATGTATCCAGTTCATAGAAAATTGTCTTACCACGGATTCATCATCTATTCCATTAAGAAAACTGATGACAAATTAGGCTAAGAAGCCAAACCTTATCAAATACAAACGTCCTATCAATCTGCTTATTAGCTATATTCTGAACGGCAGAGATTTCTCTTCTATTCTCATTGCAAGATATCACCACTGGCGTGTGCAACCTCGTCTCATCCTCACTCAGTGGCCTGCAAAATCCCACAAAACAAGTTCCACCGTTAATAAACTTAATACTAGATTTGATCAGATTTTCATCTTTCATTCCACAAGAAAATCAATTTGATGGCTTCGAATCAACTAAACTCACCTGCAACGTACAATGACCTGTACATTAACGCCTTTTTCTCTGTCATGCTTTCCGCTCATACTCCCCTCTCCGGATCGTAGATCTCTAGGGCCCTTATCGCTCGACCGAGGCGTTTGTGCTGGCGATAGCGAAATCAATCCACCTCCGCCTCCTCCTCTTCTCTGTTGCTGTGACTCCATTGCTAAAACTCACACCTCAAATCCAGTAAAACAATTTTTTTTTCTTTTTCCCGAAAATGAAGCCTACGTCAACAACGGTGCATCTAACTGAGCAACAAGCATAAAATCAACTCTAATCAATTCAAAGCCAGAAACTCGAATCTGACAGGACAAAAGCTTCCATTCTTACAGTTAACCTAATCAAACTCATGTTACAGCCAGAATGTAATTTCAGAAACGTAATGCTATCAATCCAAAGACAGGATCAAAATGTCAAAACTTTCGATTCTAAAAAATTACCGAATTTACCTAGACAAGAGGTAAAACAAAGCGATAAAAACAGAGAAATCAATAAGAAATTTTTTTTTGCACATTTACAATATCTAGCAAATGTACGTATATACAATGATGTATATATAAATCCGTACACTTCTATTGAGGACAAATACTTACAGTGGCTATGGCCGGCAGCAGACAGCTTCAAATTGTTCTACAGAATATTATATACTGAATGTCTATAGATATAGAGCGAGAGAGACGAGAGAGAACACAACAGTGTGTGTAAATTTTAGAGAGAGAAAGTAGAGAGACAAATACAATATAGTAAATAGAGAGAGAAAGTGTGTGAGTGAGAGAGAAGTTTAGAGGATTTGCTTGCAGGTTTCTGAGGTAAAAATAAAGAGAGCGAGCTCTGAGAGTGGTTGTGGTGTGGGTGAGAGAGAGAGAGAGTCCAATGTAAAATGAAGCTCCAAAATATGGCCGTTACGGGGCGTTTGAAATTTTTGAAGGGCAGAGTTTGAACGTGAATGCGGGATGATATATTGACGGCGTTAGTGACCTTTTGGGACTAATTTCAAAAGAAGCCCTCCGTATTATGATTTTTCCTTAACGCGTCCTCTTATTCATTAACTGTACCACATGATAAATTATGTGTTAATTTTCTCAATCTACCTCTTTTTTAGCTTTTTGAACATTAAAAATTATAATTATAAAAAAAACTTTGCTTTTTCAAATTGTAGGTCCGTGTGGCCCCTAAAACATTATTAGTATAAAAATACAATAGATAAAATTATAAACATACATCAAAAGTAATATTAAAACTAATTTAAACAATTTTCAATTTTAAAGTACAATCTCATCATTTATATATTAAATAAATTATATAAAAATATTCTTTCAAGTACTACAAAAAGGCCTATGACTTTTTTGCAGTACTGTCATATATAAATTTTTTTTCTCTAATGATAAATAATTTTTTGAAAATATAATTTCACGTACTTAAATAATTTATATCGAATTTAAATATAAAATAAATATTTAAAAATTTTAAAAATATTAATTTTTAAAATACTTTAAAATAATAAATAATTTGTTATAAAATTAGGGTAGTGTTAGAATAAAATCTACACACTACACACTAAGAAAATTCTAACTATTCTTTGCACAAGAATTTCTCTTCAAACTTCTCTCTTTCTTTCTCTCACAAATCTTTCTCTAATCTTTCTTTCACTAATCTTTCTTTCACAAAATGATGGTGTATTACAAACTTAGAGAATAGCTCTATTTATAGAGCTCTAATTAGTGAAATACATCATGGCATACATCATCTTCAATTAATGGTGTCTCCACTAAATGGTGGACATCCATAAAAATCTTCTAATAATTCACATAAATCCATAATTAGTGGAGCCTCCACTAATTAATGGAGATTCCAATAATTCATAACACTCCCCCTTGGATGTCCATCAATTACATAAAGAATATGCCTCGTTAAAACCTTACTAGATAAAAACCCAGTGGGAAAAAAAATCTAGTGAAGGAAAAAGAGTACACTATTCTATATGTCCATTTATTACTCCCCCTGATGAGATGATTTCTTTAAATCTTTAAACCGACGCATACCGATTTTATATCTCAACTTTTCAAATGTTGCAGTCGGTAAAGTCTTCGTGAAAATATCTGCGAGGTTATCACATGACCGAATTTGTAGCACATCAATTTCACCTTTCTTCTGGAGTTCATGAGTAAAGAAGAATTTTGGTGAAATATGTTTTGTCCGATCTCCTTTAATATATCCTCCTCGTAATTGAGCTATGCAAGCTGCATTGTCTTCATAAAGAGGAGTTGGAATACCTTTGATTGATGATAATCCACAACTTTCTCGGATATAATGAATCATGGATCTTAGCCATACACATTCTCGACTTGCTTCATGAATGGCTATAATTTCAAGCATGATTTGAAGAAGTAGTCTGCTATAGATTGTTTCGTAGAACGCCATGATATAGCGAGTATTTCCACATGTAAATATATAGCCCGTTTGAGAACGTGTTTTATGTGGATCAGATAAATAACCAGACATCTGCATAACCTATCAATGTTGGATTGGTTTTATTTGAATAAAATAATCCGAGATCAATTTTACCTTGGAGATATCGAATGACTTGTTTAATTCCATTCCAATGTCGTCGTGTTGGTGAAGAACTAAATCTTGCTAATAAATTGACAACGAAAGCAATATCGAGCCGTGTGTTATTAGCAAGATACATCAATGCACCAATTGCACTCGAGATATGGTACTTCGAGGACCAAGGAGTTCTTCATCATTTTCTTGAGGTCGGAAAGGATCTTTATCCACATTTAATGATCGGACGATCATTGGAATACTCAATGGATGTGCTTTGTCCATATAAAATCTTTTTAGCACTTTTCTCTGTATATGTTGATTGATGAATAAATGTTCCACTCTCCAAATGTTCAATTTGTAAACCAAGGCAAAATTTGGTTTTACCAAAATCCTTGATTTCGAATTCTCTTTTTAAATAATCAATTGTTTCTTGGAGCTCTTCAAGAGTTCCAATAAGATTAATATCATCAACATATATAGCTAATATCACAAATTTAGAACCAGATTTCTTAATAAAAACGCATGGACATACCTGGTCATTTTTAAATCCCGC
Source organism: Voacanga thouarsii (assembly GCA_026120185.1). NCBI lineage: Eukaryota > Viridiplantae > Streptophyta > Magnoliopsida > Gentianales > Apocynaceae > Voacanga > Voacanga thouarsii. The sequence goes on from JANUWF010000982.1 coordinate 5,283,685, forward strand.
TTTCAATAAATATTCACTAAGACGTGTGAACCACATGCGCCCAGATTGCTTCGAGCCATATAATGATTTACGCAACTTGATGGAGTAATTTTCACAAGGATAATGTTTATATGCTTCGGGCATATGAAATCCTTCGAGGATTTTCATGTAAACATCATTTTCTAAATTTCCATACAAGTAAGCGAGTGACAACATCTAATAGGCGCATATCTATCTTTTCATGTACTGCCAAACTGATAAGATATCGGAGTGTAATAGCATCAACAACAGGAGAATAAGTTTCATCATAATCAATACCTGGTCTTTGTGAAAAACCTTGGGCTACTAATCGCGCTTTATATCGAACGATTTCACTCTTTTCATTGCGCTTTCGCACAAATATCCATTTGTAGCCAACATGTTTTATACCTTCGGTGTTCGGACTGCAGGTCCGAAGACTTCACGTTTTGCCACTGCATTTAACTCCGATTGAATCGCATCTTTCCATTGCAGCCAATCTTTTCTATGCCGACATTCATCAATCGATATTGGTTCAGGATCATCATTATCCTGTGTAACATCAAGAGATATATTGTATGCAAATATATTATCAATAACGGTTTCTATCCGATTCCAACTTCTACCGGAAGTGGTATAATTGATAGAAATTTCGGTGTTACTTTCATCAACTTCGGTTCTTTGTCATCGGTTCTCTCTTGGTCTTTATCATTCTTTTCTTCAATATGATCTTCGGATCATTTAATCCTCTTTTCTTTCGAGGATTTTTATCTTTAGAATCAAGAGGTCGGCCACGCTTACGGCGTGTTTTTGACTCAACGACTATAGGTATAATATTTTGTTCTGCTGGAACTTCAATTCGAATAGGAGCATTTATAAGTTGGAATATGCGATTTTGTAACTCTTCCGGAGTCAACAAAAGCGTCCGGCATTTGATTTGCAATGCTTTGTAAATGAATTATCTTTTGAACTTCAAGTTCACATGCGCTTGTGCGCGGATCAAGATAATTTAATGATGTTGTCCAATCAAGATCCTTTTTATACTATTTGGGTTCTCCCCTAATTTAGGGAATAATGATTCATCAAAATGACAATCGACAAATCTTGCTCGTGAATACATCTCCTGTCGGGGGTTCAACATACCCGATAACGGAGGGAGAATCATATCCAACGTATATCCCCTTTCTTCTTTGAGGACCCATCTTTGTACGTTGGTTTGGTGCAATTGGAATATATACAACACACCCAAAAATTCTTAAATGAGCAATATTTGGTTCGACCCAAAAGCCAATTGCAAAGGAGAGAATTTATGATAACTAGCTGGTCTTATACGTACAAGTGTTGCAACATGTAGAATAGCATGTCCCCGAGCGAGATGTTGGGAGATTTGTTTTCATTAATAATGGTCTAGCAATTAATTGTAATCGTTTAATCAAAGATTCGACAAGACCATTACGTGTGTGAACATGAGCTACGAGATGTTCAACATTAATCCCAATTGACATGCAATATGCATCAAAAGCATGTGATGAAAATTCACCGACATTATCCAAACGGATATTTTTAATGTGATGGTCCGGAAATTGTGCTCGTAATTTAATTATTTGAGCAAGTAATCTCGCAAACGCCAGAGTTGCGAGTAGATAATAAACATACATGTGACCATCGGGATGATGCATCAATTAAGACCATAAAATATTTGAACGGTCCACATGGTGGATCAATAGGTCCACAAATATCTCTGTGAATCTGTTCGAGAAATGTAGGACTTTCAGCTCCTACTTTTACTGGTGATGGTTTAACAATTAATTTTCCTAGGGAACATGCGAGTACATGCGAATTTTTCCGATGTTAATATCCTTTTATTTTTTAAAGGATGACCATGTGTATTCTCAATGATTCTTCTCATCATGGTAGATCCCGGATGACCCAACCGGTCATGCCAAATGCTAAAAGTAATAGGATCAGTAAACTTACGGTTTACTAGATGATGAATTTCAATTGTACGTATTTTTACAAAATATAGACCAAGTAGAAAAAGACGGCAGTTTTTCTAATACCGATTTCTTACCCAAATGCATTTGAGTAATAAAAAGATGCTCAATCTCATTTTCCTCATTTGTTTCAACATGATACCCATTTCTGCGGATATCTTTAAAACTCAATAAATTTCTTCTGGATTTTGAGGAAAATAGTGCCTTATCAATAATAATTGTTGTTCCTTTAGGCAACAATATACTAGCTCTTCCGGAGCCCTCAATTACATTTGCACTACCGTTTATCGTATAAATATTTATTTCTCTCATTTTGAGATCAGAAAAATATTTCTCATTTTTTAGTATGGTGTGTGTAGTTCCACTATCAATAATGCATACATCATCATTAATAATGACCTATCCGAACACAAATATATATATGTAAACGTAAATATTATTAAAATAGAATGAAAATGAAAATACAAAAATATCAGGGTGAGGCTTTAGTTTTTCTGGACACTGCCATCACCAATTAAATGGTCTATCCTACCGTCTGGGTGTTCAAAAAAAATCCGATACATCCATATGTGTAATATTGATATTATGATCTTCAGGATCAATATCATCATCCTCAACATTATTTATTGGATGTTGAGAAAAATTTGCTTCCACATTTTTATTTTTCAATGAAGCTTGATACAATTCAACTAAATGCTTAGCCGTACAACAGTTTCGTGACCAATGACCTTTCATGCCACATCTATAACATATATCCTCATGCTTTTCTTCAATTTCTTTTTCTTTTCCCTTTTGATCTTTTCTGTTCCACTTCGGTGGCGAGTATTTCTCACGATTTGATTATAATTGTGATAAGGGAAATATCGAGCGTGTCTACGACCATAACCACGACCACGGCCACGGCCACGGCCACGACCACGACTATAACGATGGCTTCTGCTGGAGCCAACGAGCATTCACTTCAGGAGTCTTGTAGAGCCGATTGGTGCGGCTTCATGATTTCTCAATAATAACTCATTATTTTTCTCTGCAATGAGGAGGGCGATAATTAAATCTGTAAATTTTGTATACCCCTTTTCTCGATATTGTTGCTTCGCAGGACAATATTCGAGGCATGAAAGGTGGAGAATGTCTTCTCCAACATATCTTCATCGATCACTTTTTCTCCGCATAATTTTAATTGAGATGTAATTTTATACATTGCGGAGCTATATTCATTCACGGTTTTAAAATCTTGCAACCTCAGGTGCAACCATTCATACCGTGCGATAGGTAGTACGACCATCTTCGAGTGGTCAAATCTTTCTTTTAAATTTACCCATAGGCCATATGGATCTTTTTCGGTAAGATATTCCATTTTTAAATTTTCATCGAGATGACGACGAATAAAAATCAAAGCTTTAGCCTTGTGTTGTGCGAGATGCACTATTATTTGCTTGAATAGTTTCACTAAGGCCTTCGACATTTAGATGCATTTACGCATCGAGAACCCATGACATATAATTTTTTCCGGAAATATCAAGGGCTACAAATTCGAGTTTTGCGATGTTAGCCATAGAGATCAATAAATGCGTACCTGTCTTCCGGCTTTGGTAACGGCGAAACTCGTGCTTAGTCTTCTGGCTTTTGTACAGGTAGAGACTCGTGTCGATAACGTGTTATAAAATTAGGGTAGTGTTAGAATAAAATCTACACACTACACACTAAGAAAATTCTAACTATTCTTTGCACAAGAATTTCTCTTCAAACTTCTCTCTTTCTTTCTCTCACAATTCTTTCTCTAATCTTTCTTTCACTAATCTTTCTTTCACAAAATGATGGTGTATTACAAACTTAGAGAATAGCTCTATTTATAGAGCTCTAATTAGTGAAATACATCATGGCATACATCATCTTCAATTAATGATGTCTCCACTAAATGGTGGACATCCATAAAAATCTTCTAATAATTCACATAAATCCATAATTAGTGGAACCTCCACTAATTAATGGAGATTCCAATAATTCATAACATAAATCAATTTTTTTTAAAAACGAATGGACTATTTCTCATCATTTTCTTAACATGGATTTGAGATGGGCCACATTGACAAGTTGTTTTCACTTTCCAGAGCTATAGCCAGAAAAGCTAAGACTTAAAAAGTTTAATGGAGACAAATCTATATAATTTTTGGAGGGTTGATTTGAAAAGCTTTAGAAACTAAGGGCTCATTCGGAATACCTCCATTATTTGAGGAGCACTTTTGAATTAATCCAGTTTTTGACCGTTATAAAATGGACGAGTTTAATAAATCTTTTGAAACCGATTTTATCACGAGACCGTCCAGGTAGGTACCATTAAAATTATAGTAACACGATTTATTGAATAAGGACAATATTTCCCCCTTTTTTTTTAATTGGGTGAGAGATTCCTCAATGCCACTTTTAGAATTAAATACGCATTATTTAAGAGATTTATCTTTTATGTTATATTTTTGTGTTTTTTTTATAACAAAATAGTAATTACTAAGAAATAAGTTTTCAGTTTGATAAATATTTCTGTCCTCCTTTTTCCTTTTTAGAAACCCATCCTCATATTTATAGAAAGAAATGTCCGTTTTCCTTTCTTTTTTAAGACTCATTTATTCATATAAGAAAAATCTTTTATGGCATATCAGTATACAAAAATTAATTTTTCATCAAATCATTCTAATATACATAACAATTAAGAACTAAATCGCGCAAATTCATTGTGAAAAATAATTAAAAATTCAAATAAGTAAGTCAGAAACGAACCACAATTTCAGACTAGAAAATAAAATCATAAAAAAATAATAAAAATAAAGTTACATTTTAAAAAATAAAGAATAAAATTAAAATTTGCAAATTTTTTTAAAGAAAATAAATAATTTTTAAAATTATGAAAAGTTTTCGAGCCTTCCATCTGTATTTAAATCTACCTCCTATATAAAGCTCATCATTAAAAATTCAAAAAAATAAAAAATGACAAAATAAAAAATTCTCATATTTTCAATAAATTAAAAAAATACAACGATGTATATATATATAGTGTTTGACAATAAGGCAAAATGAGATTAGGTTTGGTCCGGTGAATGAGGAAGAAGAGTATGGAGAGGGCCACACAGTTTTTTAATTTGCATTTTTCTTCAATATAAAGTGCCATAAGATTGAATTTGAAAATGGATTTTAGTGTCTTTGCTTACCTATGCATGCTGGATTTGTTTAGACGGCAAGTTCAATTCCAAATCCACCGGAGGAAGACAATGATTTTTCTTTTCTTTTTCCTTTTAGGAGATAGAGATATTAATCAAATCAAAAGAATTTATAATTAATAATAATATTTTTAACTAATTAAATTATTATTTTTATATATAAATATAGTTATTTTTAATATTACATATTGTTCTCTCGAGGTGGGCAGGAGGTGGCATTGGTCCCTCCCAATTTTTTTTTAAATTTTGAACTTTCTTTAAAAAATAAGATTTTATATAAAATCATTTTAAATTTATCTTTTAATTTTAAAAAAATGTTTCAAAAATTATAATATTACCTTTTAATATATTTATTTTATATAATTTTTTCTCTAGCTTCAAGCTTCTAGTGTCGTTCATATCTCCTCTGAATATTGAAAGAAAAAGCTTAATAGTTGTGGATGAAGTTAAAAGTTTCAATCTCCTAAACAACAACAATAACAATAATAATAATAATAATTACATTGAGTAAGACAGGAAATTGATTAAAGTACAAAAAAAAAGTTCTATGTATTGATTAACTTTCACTATATTCTATTGTAATAGATAAATTAGCCTTCTCAATATATATATATATATATATATATATATATATATATATATATATATATATAAAATGCATTTTTTGTGGTGTTTCTACTTTGGTCTACAAATTTATTGTGTGAAAATCTATAGACATACTATGTATTCAATTATTGTTGGTAATGTGAAGAAGGGGAAGGTAAAGGGTTGGTATTGAAAAAAAAAGAAAAAAAGAAAAAAAGAAAGGAAAAAATAGTGTACTTAGGTGAAAAATGAGAAAGAAAAGTGGATGCCAATAGAAAGGTAGACAAGTAGGGTTTGTGTGTGGTGTCATTTGTGTCCCACGTGATAAAGAGTGTTAGTATTAGTCATGCACATGCCCGTGCCCCTGCCTCTGCTGCATACGATCCTTCCTTCATCTTCAAAATTAACCTTTTTTGGGGCAATTCTTCAATAAAAGTTGATGACAGATAAGATAAATATTTGTTCATTCACTTGTTTATTTATTGATAGATCAGGATTCACGTATCAATATCTTGATAAGGAAAAATTAATCACTTGACAAAACATTTTATTTTATTTTTTTAAATTTAAATATTTAAATTTAAATAAAAATACGCGTTAATTAAAATACTTATAATGAGTACTTTGATTTATAATATCTCATCACTCTCAATCAATGTTTAGCCATATTGAGATAAATATATGACATAGATACAAAAGTTAAAGAAATATTTTGGGAGGACATTCAAATCATTTATAGCTTTGACCTCTTCAAAATCAAGAATTAAGTCAGATTTTGTATCATTTGAGAAAAAAAATGGAAATAAATTTCCCTCCCCAATTAAAAAAAGAAAAATACTATTATAGTGTTCACATTGAATGGCTTGCTCTTGCATCTAGCATATGTAATATAGTAGGCCTTTAGCCCCATAGAGTAATGAAAAGTAGCAAGCAAAATAGAAAAGCACATCCCAACTAATATGCTAACAAGAATGAGCTGCTGCTGATTTCTGAATGTGCCATTGTAGCACATTTCGGTTATGAGCATCATTCATCCATGTGTTGTAGCTTTAGTCCCGTAGATAATTACTGTCAAATTCATGAATAGCGAGAACAATGAGAATAATAAGTAACTAAATGGTTAATCATAAACAGATAATGTCAAATTCATGAATAACGTTTAAGTAAATAGTAAATCGTGAATATTGATTTAGTAATTAATTATATGTACTGTCAATCTCATGAATTGTATTTTTGAAGTTAAAGATAATGAACAACGAGACTAGTAACTAAACAGTTAACTATAATCAAATACGGTCACTTTCATGAATCATATTTAAATGACTAAAACGTTAATCGCTAGATAAATACTGTCAAGTTCATGAAACGTATTTAGATGACTGAAAGAGTTATTATTACGAATAATGAAACCGAAGGCGTATGTACATGCATTGTGTACATATACAGATTACTCTTACCTACTTTAGTAGTGCAGTTTCTGGCAGTTTGATCTGTAAAAGAGATCTTGCAAGCACAGATAGAAGAACATGCACTTTGCCGATGACTGCCAGTGTTGGTATGTTTTCTTGGGTCATACTCTACTCATATGCTTCGTACGCTTTACTTCTCTTCTACTTTCATTGCCAGACGAGGATCTTTTTCTAACTTCTTGATTCCAAAGGTGTTTCCATTATCTTTCTGCTATTATGTACTCTCAATTGCTAAGAGCAACTGCCTACCTTTTAGGCAAATCAATCTTGTACCTAAGCTACTAACTAACTGTTTGATGATTTGGTCAAGTTCTTCCGAGTTACAAAAGGCAACAAGTAAGATAGAACAAAAAAATTTAAGATTGGAGATAAATTTGAATTTTTTTTGGGCTAATATATTCTATTTATACTAATAGTATTTAATTTTGCTGAATTTTATTATTTTGCAGAGTTTATAATACACCCCACAAAACTAATTAATGGATATAGGAAATCTATAGCTTTCATAGAAAATGACAATCAAAGAAATAACTCAAAACAAATGTTATCTGCTCGAGAACACAGCAACAACTTATTTTTGAAGATCATTTAATATGCATTCATGGAGAGAATAAGCACCAAATAGTGTTCACTTCTTTTGTCTTTTTCTTTTTTCTTGTTTTAAATTTGGGTTTGTTTCGACATATGATTTTAATACAAATAAAATATATTGTAAAATGTTAATAGTTTTATTATTTGAAACAAGTGAATTACAATATTAATATTTCGACTTGTAAATTTTTATAAAATTATCCTTATATTTTTAAAAAAAATCTTGAGTTAATAGCTCAATCATTTAACCTTTTTTTTTCCTTAATAAGTTAAGTGTTTGAATTTTACCCGATTATTCTTGAAATTTGCCGACGATCTCATTATACTAGCATATCAATAAATTCAAAATGCACTCCAACTAGCCGATTTAGATCTAACTTTGATTGAAAAGATAATTAAATAGAAAAAGAATTCAAATAGTAACCGCGAACTACCGTGAAAGTTATGATAAGTTAAATTACATCCAAGAGGCCTACTGTTGAACTTTGACTAGTAGATCAAGAAAATTACAATTCAACCCAGAATTCTTTTTTCTTCATCTACTTAGAAGAAACCAAAAGAAAATTTTTAAAAAATTGAAAGAAAATTAAAAAGGGGGGAGAAAAGGAGCCTAAGTTGATAATGAGTAGTATCTGGTGGTCACATGCAGTTGGACCCAACTGGTGGACGGTCACTTCCACTTCCACAAGACGCCTATTTTACAATGCTGCATTGAAGATACTGAAAGCTACGATACCAAATTCACGTGGATTTGGGCGTATGGAAGCCGTAAAGGAGAGGGTTTTTTATTTTTGTATTTTTTTTAACTATAAAATGTCAATTATAGAGTGATCATCAAGTGTCCAAAGAAGGAGAAGAGTTTGGCAGTGTTAAGTCTTGATTTAGAGGATGCTGAAGCAATAGGAAACCAGCAATCTTCATAGTTGCTCAGAAGATAAAAGATGGAGAAATGGTCCAAATTTCGGAATTAGAATGTGACAAACATCGTAGGAAATAACAGAGGCAAAACATATAAAGCCACAAGCTATCAAATGAATTCCACCCTAGCCTTATTTCAACAAAATTCAAATACCTTATTTAGAACATGATATGTAGATATTTATATTATTAGATTAATTTATATCATTAGTATTTAAAATTTTATCGTTTTTCGAATTACATCATCATACAAGATGAATGAAATCAACTTAAATTTTATCACCTAATAAGAGATAATATTAACTAATTGAGATATCACATTGTTAACAAGTAAAAATAACTTGATTAGCTAGAAAGACCGATTAGCTGATCTATCAGACAGCAAACTGCTAGGGTTATAAGACAACAAGCTAGCCGATCCAAAAATCAACCGACCAAGAAGATAAGTTTGCGAACAAAGTCCGCGAATCACCTAAAGGATGTGATCAGGTTTTAGGAAGTTGAGTTTGGGTGGGATTGTGTTGAAAATTCACGAAGTGGTGTGCAGGTTTTTTTCCAATCAACCACTACTTTCCCATTGTGTCCACCATGAGCATCAAGGGGAACAAGAGTATGAAAATGGTGAAAGTGGTGAATATGGATTTAAGAAGTCCCTTTATCAGGAAGGCTTCAAATAAGGGTATCAAACCAAAAACACCCAAAATCATCAATGCAATTTTTTTCATTTTGTCTTTCCGGAAACTCTAAAGGGTTAGCATTTACAGCTTTCGTTTATATACTATTTGGCCTTTAATTCCAGTTTATATATTGAAATTATTCACTCGAAGTGTTAAAAATTGTTTGTATATTCAAGTTTTGTTTGTTTGATCAATTAAAAAATTATCTTTATAGCCTTCTTCTCGCTTCGTATTTTAATATTAGCAGTCACAATCGAGATTCACAATAACCAGCTTGACTAGAACAACTTAACAATAATATACCCGACAAACTATATATTCTACGACTTAATACATATTATCATAAGATATAATCTGACTTGTAATCTAATCTTTAAATATTTTAAATTACCAATCTATATTTAAAGAAGGACTTGAAAATTGGGATGTTGTAGGTTGTAATTCACGACAAATGTTTTCCTTAAACTATAAGAGGCTTTCAGAGTTAAGAAACAGCAAACCTACTCAAAAGAAAATAAAAATACAATAACAGTTAGTTTCTTTTGGGATAAATTATTTTTATATTTTCTTAAATATTACCTTTTTGGTTTTTGGGCCAAACCTTTGACAGTTGACATTGGTTACATCTCCATCCGGTCAAGCATCCAAAGATATATCTGTTGTATGCTAAAAGCAAGACAGTGGTAGCATTAGACAATGTGATGTGACAGCGTTCTCTAAAAGCTAAAGAAAAAAAAAATCTATTTCTTTCATCCTTATTTATCTACTCCATCTAATTCTATTAAAATTAATAATAATTAACTTAGCACGATATTTTATATAAAAATTAAAATATAAAATAATATAAATAAGAAATATATTGATCTTATAATACTTTATATCAAATCTAAATATATAAAAATAATATATATATAAAATATATTAATTATTTTATAATAAATTATATAATACAAAATTTTCTTTTAAAAAAAGTGTCAAATTTTTTGAGACAGTTCAAAATAGTAAATAGGTCAATTTTGTTAAGACGGAGGAAGTATTTAACTATTTCATACAATTTAAAAAAATAATTAATCTCTTAAATTAATATAATTTTGTTTATATATTTGTAAAGTATCTTTAAATTTAATATTCTCTACAATTATTTTCTTACTTTGTTTGCTCAATTCTCTTTCAAGAATTATTACACTTTTATTTTTCAAAACTATTTAATACAAAGATATAGTAGTAAAATTGGCATTAATGATACTTAAATTTTTTCAATATAATAGATAAAAAAGAATATCAAAATTTTTTAGTTGTGACAAATAAATAAAGACAAAAAGAATATAATTTATAATTTTATATGGTGGACCCATTTTTATAGAAATAATTTTTAAAATATTAAATTCTATTGTTATTTCTCTCAAGTGTCTGCCAAAGGTCGAGGAAAAGCGCAAGCTACAAAGCCCAGAACCAGGCCCAAAGCCACTATTTTTCTTTTGTTTTTTTATGGGCATCAAATAGCTTGAGTTTTTCTGTTAATAGTACCAAAAGCCCAAGGTTCTTCTTTCCTAAGTTGACCCAAGCCCAAAATATAAGTGCGAAAATATAGGGTTTTTTTTTTTTTTAAATTAAGGATTAAGACAAAATTTGGTTTTATTTACCGGACATTTTGATTGTGGTAATATAAATTTACACTTGAAGGGCAAAAAAAAAAAAAATTATATGAAATTAAGAACTTCACATCTTCTACTATATATAAATGAAATTTGAAGGTACAATTGAAAGATAAGCATTATTATTAATTCATCACACTTAGTTGCTGTATTTTTATTATAAAGTTTCTATTAGCTTTTCTATAAAGTATAGGAACTTTTGTTTTTTCTTTGAAATATCTTTTTTATTTTATATAAATTTCAAATAAAAATTTAACTAATAGAAATTAAATTTTACGTTATATTATGAAGTTGATCACATATTGAGTAGATGATATTTAAAATATAATAATAAAAATTTTTATTTTTATTTTAATCTATTTAAATTAAGAGTTAAAATATCTTAACGACATTTGATTATATTATTGGAATCTTTACCTTTTGTATTACTAAAAATTATATTAAAAAAATTATTTCTATACAAATACAATTTGCATGCCCATTCATTTCATGGAGTTAAAAGTCAAATTTCTATAATTTAAATTGTGTCTATTAAATATCATCTCTGAAAACAGTGGGGTCTCTGCATATCTCGATCTTCTACATTAGCATTTCTTTTTCTTCCAAGTTTGATACTACTGGAGAGAAGATAAGTTGAAGACATTAACCTACACACACACACACACACACATATATATATATATATATATATATATATATATATATATATATATCTCATCTTCTCCAAATGATAGCCTCCAAAAACAGCTAAAAGATGAGCAAAATGATCCAAAAAGCTTTCTTAATTAAGCACCAAAATCTAAGAAACCCTCGACATTGCTATGATCGAATTATTTTTTCACCAACGGATTCACTAACAAACATATGTTAATAATAATATATTCTAATTACAAAAAGAAAAAGAATTTCATTCTCTTTGAATGTTCTTCAAATGATTGCTCCATTTGAGATTTTTGGTCGAACATGGTTCGAATTTTTATAGCCCAATTAAGTTATTGGAAGAGATTCTTTTCATTTTATTCTTTCTGTTTTAGATAATTATTAATTATATATACATATGGATCGATCAATAAATTCTTTTCTTTTTTCCTTAGGAAGATGATCAATAAATCGTTTATATATAGACCAGTAAATTACATTGTTTTTTCAAATTAATTTTGAATATTTTCTTAGGAAAAGAAAGGTAATTTTAAAACTTTTGAGGGCCGCCCATTAGGTTCTCCTATGAACAAGAGGATAATGAATCTTCGCGAGCCATAGGAGAAGATTATAAAAATACATATAATTTGGCTTAATTAGGATGCATGGCGTTTAGAACTATAACACTATGCCTGCCTCGGATACTAAAACGCAATCAACCATCTCCCTCCCTGCTTTATAATTTGCCTTGCCAAAATGATCTACAATATATGATAATCACCCACTCCAGCAACTTAGCCAATGGCACTTTCTATAACCCTTTTGCCTTTTGGCAATCATTTCTATTCTCTCTTTCTCCCAATGCCACATTAAGTGCTGTGAATCTTTTGCAGTAATCTATGGATTTGTTACGTGGTAAATAGACAGTCAAAATAGTCTGTCTTGCCCTCTTTGTGTGTGTGTGTGTGTTTTTTTTTTTCTTTTGGTAGCTGCAAATTCAAAACTATTCAGGGACTACATTGGTTCACAATCTGATTCGGTGAAGTTGTCTGATGTGCCGATAAACCCTGAAGTGGAATTCCATTTCATCCTAGCATTTACCGTTGATTACACCCTTGATAATAACCCATCACGTACACCTCCAAATGGAATATTTTTTTTTTTTTTTTTGGGAAAACAAACCATCTTGGACCTCAAGAAATTGCCTTCATAACGGAAAAACATGCCAATGTGAAAATTGCAGTTAGCCTAGGACGTGATAGTGTTACGATCAGAACCAGAATGCCATATTTACAGCAAAATCTGTCAGTTCATGGCTTCAAAATGCTATTTCTTCTCTAACTGGGATGATCAAAATGTACAAAATAGATGGGGTTGACGTTGATTATGAGCACTTTTCCTCTTCGCCTGAAACCCTTGTAGAATGCATAGGACAGCTTGTAACACAACTAAAGAAAAGTGGTACAATTTCATTTGCTTCGATTGCTCCGTACGAAGATGATGATGTTCATCAGAGCCATTACTTAGCTTTGTGGAGAAAATATGGTGATGTGATCGGCTATGTGAATTTCCAATTCTATGCATATGATAAGCTGAATGTTCCTCAGTTTACCAAGAACTATGACAAGTTTTCAACTATGGAGGAGGTCAGGTCTTAGTTAGCTTTCAGATTGAAGATGGTCGAGGTCTGAGCCCTGAGGACGGATTTTTTGAAGCCTGCAATACTTTGATTGAACAAGGGAAGCTTGACGGTGTGTTTATATGGTGTGCCGATGAATCTGCAGAAAATGGTTTTGAATATGAAGTGGAATCTCAGAAAATGTTGGCCTCAGCTTGACCAGATCAAATGCAACTGCATTATACATAAGCTGCGTACTTTCCAGTTCTCCTAAAGAACATATCAATCTTTACGTATTATCATATAAGTTTTCTCGCTATAAATATTTTAAATTAAAGACATAATTATTACTTAAATAGTGAGACAATCACCGTAATTGACTACACAAATGCTTGTAAGTATAAACAATTAACCATTTATATAAATGCATAGTTCAAATTCAGGACCCTCAAACTATTAAAGGAAAGGGTAGCTTAACTTGGAAAAAAGTCTGGATAGGACCTCTGGCTCTGGGTTTACCATTCCATGGTTGAGCCATTCAACACATCAGCATTGCATGGTTATCTGAAATAATCAATTTGCAGAAAAGGAATGTCAAGCAAATTACCGTTCTGGTTAGGAAAATCAAAGAATTTTTTGCTAACAGAACCCAACAAATCAGGCGTCAAAAGTGAGGAAGTTATGCATTATTTCTTCTCTGTTTACAGTCAATTCATTGGATGTTTCTTCACTTCCAATACTCGCTGTAATTGTCATATGATGCCGTACCATCTAATTTGCTTAGTCTCAGTTGAGATGACTATCTATGAGGAATGATTAGTGATACAGAGCAAGAGAGAAAGCACAATTAAAATAAGTATGGTTAAATTATTTTTCCTCAATTAATTATTGTGATAAATTATTTTTTTGTAAATTTAAAATAATTTTAAAATGCTTTTTTAAGGTAACATTAAGCAGCATATTTTCAACAATATTAGTTAAAAAAGAATGTTACTAACATACTAAGCAATACATGTTATTTACAAATTGCCATCCTGAAAATGAAAACCAACAAAATAGTTGTAAATTCTGTAAGTAGGTTTCAGAGCAAACGTCTGAAAGTGGAATGTAAATCTTCCATTTAATATCCATACATGATATGACAACGGCAACGGCAGGTCTACACTTGGCTTGTAGAGATCGATTGGATGCTGTAAAATTTTGTCAATCATATTCTTAAAGGGTTTTGAACATGTAATTGTAATTTGGTAGGTATAATCTTTTTTAACAAATTATTATATTATTTATATCTATTAAAAATAATGTTTAATCGAATTATTTTAATATATTTTATTTATATATCGTCTTTAAATTTATAATAGATGATTGAGTATCTGAACATTATTAGGAGAGAGCAGCTTTCTTTTCTCATCTTTCAATAAATTAAAAGTCTTTAAATTAATACACATGATCAATATTCATGTAAAACCATGCACCGAATTCCTATATAAATACAGGCTGCTTGCCGCTCATCACATCATCTCAGTCTCCACCACAATTAAAATATATATCCAGTTCTTTAAAAGTACAGAAGAGCATCAATATGGAGTTGTCCAAGCTTTTGATAACCCTTTTCACTCTTCAAGCAGTGATCATTATATGCTCAATCCAAGCTGCTTCAGCACAATCCAACCTTTTCCGAGAATACATTGGAGCACAGTTCAAGAACGTGAAATTTTCAGACCTCCCAATTCGCTCTGATGTCGAATTCCACTTCATTCTCTCATTTGCAATTGATTACACCACATCTTCTTCTCCCTCTCCTACCAACGGAAAGTTCAACATATTCTGGGACACGGACAATCTCACCCCCGATGATGTCTCTGCAATCAAAGCCAAGCACCCTAACGTCAAGGTTGCTCTCAGCTTAGGAGGAGACAGTGTTGGAGATGGACAATCTGTTTACTTCGAACCCTCCTCTGTTGATTCATGGGTTTCCAACGCTGTCTCTTCTCTTACAAACATCATCAAAGAATACAACTTAGATGGAATCGATATCGACTACGAACACTTCCACGCAGATGATGACACCTTTGCACACTGCATTGGAAAACTTGTATCCATTCTCAAGGAAAGAGGAGTGATCTCTTTTGCATCCATTGCTCCCTTTGATGATGACGAAGTTCAAAGCCATTACCAAGCTCTCTGGAACAGCCACGGGAATGTTATCGACTTCGTGAATTTCCAGTTCTACGCTTATGATGAGGGGACTACAGTCTCTCAGTTCTTGGACTACTTTGCGGAACAAAGCTCCAACTACAATGGAGGTAAAATCCTGGCCAGTTTCATCAGTGACGGAAGTGGTGGATTATCCCCACAAAATGGATTTTTTTCTGCTTGCAATAGACTTAGGAGCCAAGGAAAACTACCTGGGATCTTCGTCTGGTGCGCAGACGATTCTAAAGCATTAGGTTTTCGATTTGAGAAGCAATCACAAGCACTGCTAGCAATTGGTCACTAGAACTTTTATGTTTCAAGAAGTTGAATTACATTTATGTAAACATTATACTCTGTTATGTATTGATTCACTATATTATACTATTTCTGCTCAAGCTTTTTCATCCTAGTTAACGTTTTTATGTCGCTTCAAATTTTGATACAAAAATGAAGAAAGTTCTTACACTCATAGATTTTTTTTTTTTTTTAAAGAATACTATAAAAGAAGTAGTGTTACGATAGAAAATTTGCTTTAATAGAAGACATAGGGAACCTCGTCCACTGAGGCTTATCAAAAAAGGAAAAATAAACCAACTATTAATTATATAGTTTCTAATCACAGTATGACTCTTCTTGTAATATTTAGTCATAAAGATATTTATAATTAGAAAAATCATCAATTTAGTTCCTTAACTTTTATTGTTAATGGGTTATAGTCCCTTATCCTTTCTTTTTAAAAAAAAAACTTTTTAAATTCCCTAATTATTTTTAGATAGTTTTTTTGGTCCTTCCGTTAGTCAGACCGTCAACATGGCATTTTTTATAAGGGCAAATCAGGTACTTCACTATTAATGGGCTTAACAAGTTGAAATAAAAAAGAAAAATAACCAAATCCGCTAAACAATAAAAGTTAAGGGACTAAATTGATGAATTTTCTAATGAAAAGAATTAATTATATTTGAATATTTTTATTTATATTTTAAGTTAAATTTAAACTTATATTATATTGAACAATAATGCCTTATAACAGAAAAAATAGCTAAGATCATTATATGAAAAACAATCATAAATAATCAATAAAACAACATAATAATTTCAAATGAATAATATTGTGTCTAATCATCATTCTTTTCTTTATAATTTATGAGAAGATATTATAAATTTCAAAGAAAAATTTAGCAATAACATCATAGGTCATTCCTATCCCCGTGATCTGAATGGAATCCCCCTGTTTTGATTACCCTACGACTTGTCTCTCCTAAACACAAGCATTGATTACCCTGGTTTGCATTGAGAATTTCTTGATAACCCTTGAGTAAAATTCATAATATAAGAACAAGTTCACCAAAATAATTAGAATCTGATGGGACACATAGATACTTGATTAAAGAATTATCGATCAAATTTAAAGAAATAAAAGTAGAAAAGAGAAGGGAAGAAGAGTGAGTACATGTGAGAAAAGAAAAAAGGAGCAGTTGTTCTTGCAAATTGCTTTATTCAGACCTTAACTGATGTTCAAGATTAGTCCTTATTTAGTATAATCTCCATATGCTCTCCACTTTCATCCATTCTCGCATGCTAATCCTTTCTTTTTCCTTTCATATCTGGTAATCTCCTCTCCTCCATTTGTTTATTCTTTTGGCTTTGCATCCTCTCCCTTTCTCTCTCGGGAAATATTTGGATGGATCTAATCCACTGTAAATCACAATTCGAGTGTTGTACTATATACAGTAAAAGTTATACACTTTTAGAAATGTATAACACTTTAAAGTAATGGTTCACGATGAATCGAGTCCACCCAAGTATTTCCTATCTCTCCCTGGTTGGAACTTGAAAGCCACGAGTACAATCATTCCAAATCTTCTCTCTCTTTCTCTTACAAGCACACAAAAGTCAGAGACAGATGGGAACATAGACATAAAAAAATGTGTGAAGATATGTATGAAGGAATTGACAGTAAACAAAGAGCATGCTTACGGAAGTAAAAATAGAGGAAATAAAAATATAAATAGAGCATGACAGCAGCATGGAGGGATTAAAACCATACACCTTGGTGCCTTAAACTTGAAGATTGAAGGAGAGTTAATTGATTCACAAGAACAGCCTTCCTCCTCCCGTGAGATCAAGCTTCCCGTATCCGTTTCCAATCTCTTCTTCTCCTCCAGTGCAATCAATGCCTGGTTTTTCAGCTCTCAGAATATGACCCAACCTAATCTCAGTTGGTGGTCACATAATTGGGATGAGAAGAAGATCAGTTTTTTTTTTTACACCTCACAGTTGGTTTTCAAGGCTTGGCTTCTTATGTTATGCAAACAAAACCAACAGCTAGTAAACAAAAAACGAAGAGACAGTGAAAAAAAACCAAAAGCCAAGAGTCACCGATTTTTATTTTTTATTTTTAATTTTATTTTTCCACACAAAAAGCCAAAAGTCATGAAACAAAAAATAATTATTTTGATAATATTCTCGAGATTTAATATTTCAAACACTCGAATATTATTAACAAAATAAATTTTGGCTTCATCCTAAACTCTTCTGAACTGTGTTTGAAAAAATCTTATGGTCCGGGCTATTGGGCCAAAATAATATTTATTTTTTTTTATCCAAAAAGCCCAAAATAATAAACATTAATTATTTTCTTTGGGATTAAATAAATAATCTAATAAATAATTAATGTGCCCAAATGAACCAAAAAATAATTAAACTTTAATTATTTATTTCTTGTGATTAATTAAATAAATAACCCAATAAATAATTAAATATTAATTATTTTCCTCTAGTTTAAGTCCCAGTTAATTTTTTAATTATTCAAACTGGACCTAGGCCCTGAATAATTAATTAACCAATTAAATCAGATAATAAATTTCTCTCAATTTATTTTATTCCAGTCTAATAATAAATTAGACTTCCTGAATAAAATAAAACCCTCTCAATTGAAATCAATTTCTCAATCCAAAAATTAATTAGGATTTACGGGCTATTTCAAGGACCAAAAAGACACATCGTCTTGGCTACTAAAATGACCAAAATATCCCTACTATATAAATAGCTATATTTTGTATTTTAAATATTTTCTAATATCACCATAAGAAAATATTGACCCCAAGGATAATGCTACATTAGCAAAGTCTCCGACCTACAGGTGAAATGACTAAAATACCCCTTTACACATCGTCGTACATTTAGAAAGGAAGAAGTGTACTAACATCTCTCTAAATGACATCTACCATCCTTAGGTTTTGAGTCTAATGATCCACGACTTTCTGGAGTGTTTCCACTTTCCAAGGGAGTTACCCTTAAAGCAAACATCCAAGTTATGTTTCCTAGGGCCTTGGATAGTTAGATCATTCAGACAACCACAATGAGCGAAATAGTATAGAAACTATCTTGTACAAGTCTGTCTTAATTAACTAGTCACACATACCCAACATGCAAGTATATTGGCCCTACGATAGAACTTCAATTATAACAAATCAAAGTATATACTTCTAGTTTTGTCAGATCATCAACTCATACTCAAGTCATAGAGTACTAGTCCACGCTGTAGCGGTAGTAGTCTAGGTTTCTACCATATAATACTTTTAGAAACCACTACTACAGGTCTTATTTTACGTATTCGAAATACGCTTATGTCATGAAGTGAGTAGACTACTCACTGGCTAAAGGTAAGCCATTTCCCATTGAAATTCATAACATAATAACCTAAACATGATGAGATTCTCATTCTCATCAATCGGTTAAAAACAAATATTTATGTGTTTAAATAACCCATGATCCATACCTTATTGTGAAATGCCTCCATTCACATGGATCACTTATTTAAACACAATGGGTCTTTTCCAAACGAAATTGTGCACAAATAAAGCAAATAAATTCACAAATGTTCTCTGAAAAATAAATTCTTTTATTCACATACTCGATATTTACATCAGAAACCTAGTCTAAGAGGGCATACATTCCAACAATGTGTTCCTTGACTAATTAAGGAATCCAAAAAAAAAAAATGATAGTATGATATGCCAAGTTGTAGTAGTGCAAAGAAGTAAGAACATTGATACTCATGCAGCTGCAGATTATTCTAACATGCATGGAGATTAGGGTGATTTAAAGGGGGAAAATTTGAGTATATTTGTTGTGTATTGAAGAATGCTTGCCCTAAAGAGGCACTGGCGGAGCTTTAAGAGAATAATAGGTATATCAATTGATCACATGTAATGGAATGACTTTTTCTTACTAAAATTTATACTAAAAAAGAGAGTTAGTGACCACTTAGCAGGTTATAATATCATTAGGGATTATAAAGGTTAAAAAAATTATTAAGAACAAAAATATTATAAACTTCAAACTTTAAGAACTAAACAATCTAATTTTTCAAAATAGAAAAAGTTCTTAAATTTATAAAACTTAAAAAAAAAAAAGAATACTATAAAAGAAATGGTGTTAGGACAGAAATTTGCATTAATGGAAGAAGACAAAAGGAACCTCATCCATTGAGGTTTCTCAAAAATGGAAAAATAAACTAAGTGGCATTGAGTTTCTCAATCTTTTGATTTAAGATTACTCAGTTCTATTTTTCGACATGGACAGATATAATTCAGCGGTAGGGTGTTACCTTAACGTGGTGAAAGTTATCAGTTCGAGGCTGATTATCCTTAAATCCAATGTGAGTTTAAATACTATTATATAATTTCTAGTAACAGTAGGACTCTTCTTGTAATATTTAGTCATAGAGATATTTATAATTTGTTTAAAATATAAAGATATAATTATAATTTCACAAACTTGAGAGGGCAAAATGTAATAAAACCAAAAAAAAAATCCACCATTTAATTGGATGAGTCTGAATACTCACATCCGCCCTTTTGGGTTTTCAACATTACCCATCTTTCTTTGTTGGTACTGGGCTAGGCCTAACTAAATTACTTTGTTTCTTGGTGGACCGATACTACTAAACCCAAGCTCTTTGTCTCCATTCTAAAAACCCATAGTATTATTGGATTTTGTTTCTCAGTTCACATTTCAGGTTTATCCAGCGCATCCAGTAAGAAATATTCTATTATTGCGTCCAAAAGGCCCCCTGCTGTTTCTGAGCCCCAACAAGACAACATCAATGCCCAAGTAGATCGGATTTTTATGGATCACAAATGTTAAACTGTAATTTTTCCCACAGACGAAAAGGAATAGAGTAAGAAATTTGAATGCTACAAAATTTTAATGTCTGTGATTCATGAAATCAAATTTATGTAAATATTTTTCAATAAGAATCGTTTCATTGACACAAAATTGCACCATTTTCTTGGTAAGGAAGTACCACCATCTATAGACTTGTGATTTGGCCGGAACACAAGAGTGGTTCTTTGTTGCATGTAAAGCAGACAAAAGCCAAATATTGATGTTTCTACTTTGGAAAAAAAAAAAGGAAAAAGAAAAGAAAGATGCTTTTGCACACATAAACTCAATATAAAGAGGGGTTGATGATAGATTATACATCAAATCAGTAGCCCAATGAGAGTAATACGTCTTATTTCTAATGATGATGCAATTGGGCCTCGAGTCTTGAGTAACCCCTTGCCAGCCTTCTCTTGACCACAGTAGTTGCAGCATCAGTATCAATTCCCCTAAATATAGTCCACCCCTTTACACTAAAACTTCTGTCAACCAAGATCTTTCAGCTCATATTGGAAACTCCCTCAGTCTTGCTTCTTATTCTATCAGATCATTCATTCAGATGAGGCTCATTTTATGTGATCAAGAAAGCCAAACACAAGAACTACTCCTTCCCCAACAAACCAAGAAGAAGCACTTTCTCTTTACAGATTTCACTAAGATATCCCCATGATTGTAAAGACCTAACCAACTAAACTTGAATTGACTGTTACCAAGACCATATGCCGGATAATATCATTAGCTTCTCAAATTTCAACTGAAAACCCAAGTATTTAGCAGCACGATAGCTGCCTTCTTTCCTCTTTGGGGAAGAAAAATTTGCACAATGAAATGAAAAGTGAAAATGACTATAGTGCTGCTTACCTTATCTTTAGAAAGAAAGGCCCTTTAATGATCTTTATCACTTGCTTTCTCCATCATTTCTTTCAACTCTCACAGACTCATCAAGCAATCTTGCAAAATTCCAAATTCTTGTACTGTCAATATGTGACTACTGATGTGGAAGCTCGACTGGGGGGTCAAGATTGGATGACCTACGACGAGATTGATATATGCTAGGTCAAAATGCCCTTAAGCATATATAGGAGATGATTATCAGAGTGTCACATTATATGAACCACTTGCTGCTTAAGCTTTGGCGTTTAGGATTTCAAAAGGGGCTTTAGAAATGAAGTGAAATGAAGGTTCTTTCCTTATGTTTTCATATATTTGGGCCCAGAACTGTCAATTCTTCCACCATTCACTCACAAACTGAACCAACTTGCAAGATCTTTCCAGGGGATTCAAGAAATTGAGTGATTGAATTAGTGGCTGTGATTATTCACGGTGGACTTTTCAAGAAAAATTATATTCCCGCTACTGTTTTCCATATCTGTGTTGGAGGAAATACATTCACTTCTCGAAAATGTGCAAAGAAAAGCTCCAGTTTAGAGTTGCTTTCACACCACACGACAGTTCGTAAAGATGATGAAAAATCACATATATTAGAAGATAAATCCATAATTTAAATCTCACCAAAAGTATTAAACGATTAAACCGAGGTTTGGAGATCAATTAGCAAATCATACCATCTGCTGAGACTGTCATTCTGAATCCATAAAATATCGAGCTTGCAGGTGTTTCATTTGACAGAAAAACAACAGCATATGGTCCCTTGAGGAACAAAATTCTAGTGGAGAGACTGTTGTTTGACCCCATTTTAACAAAACCACAATAGTGAACATGCATGGGGTCACCGCCAATTCCAATCTCCTTAGGCATTTAGCTACCTTTCTCATCTAGAAGAAACCCCACCTTAAACCTTTCCATGTCACACGAGCATGAAGCATCATTGCCTATTACCTATAGGCATGCATTATTATTCTCAATACTCTAAAACTTTGGATGCCCTCCTCTCCAATATCTACTACTCCAAGAAAATAAACTGAAAGTACCCTTTAATGTTTCTATTCATTTTCTACATTTGTAATTCGTTATGAAATGATAAATTTATCATAAACACTAAACTTTTAATCTTACAAATAAAATTACTGGCTGCAAATACTATTTTGAGTTAATTATAGCGAAGGCGAGCAAGAGGGGAGGTTGGATTTCCAGGGACAATAATATGATACGGACCAACTATATTTTATCTTGGAGCGTACGAAACCCTACGTTGATACGGTTACGCAACAAGAATTGGCAGTGGTTTCTGCAAGTACCATTAGCAAAGGTGGGAGTTGGGATCAGCGAATTGCAATTCCTATTCCTATTGCTCAGAACTGATGAAATCTCAGCTGTGATTGGTTTCTGGTCTAAAGGCTCAGTCATTGGCCAACCCTGAAACGAAACGTTTTGGTACTCTTTTGGTCATAGCTACATAGTAACACTGCATTATCATGTACAAAGTCTTGAGAACATCATTTTGGTGAGTCTTGAGTTTCGCAAGGCACAGAGATGCACTTTTGAAGTGATATGGATGATTCTTTAGGACCCACAGGCTCAAGATGCCATAGGGGTCCCTTCTGAAATTGATTCTCGTCTACAACTTGTAAGACTTCAAGATGTCTACACCTTTGGACCTTGTATTGTAGTAATATACAATTGTACAATATGTAAAGTCAAATCATATAAAGTATACTCCACAGATATCATAATATGGGCAGTAGAGAAAAAAAATTGTAAAAATTGTAAAACTTCTTTAAAAAAATTAATATATAAAATACGAATTTTTAAAATAATAACATTTGATTAGTGTTATCAACTAAACATATTTCTATCTCATAAAAAGAATTAACACGACTTTTAAAAAAAAGGTATTATGTAGATTCTACTGCTGCAGATGCTTATTGGATTCAGCTGAACTTGTTTCCTTCTGTTTCCCTCTTGTTCTATATAATCTCTCTCTCTCTCTCTCTGGGGTATTCCATGATTGGACAGTTCTTGCAAAATGAACAAGTAAAACCATTTCGTGAAGAAGCTCAAACTGAAGCAGTAGTAGCAGCAGTGGTGGTGATTTTTTTGGTGCAGTTCTGTTGTTGACCTTGGAATGTGACTTATAACGAAGTCCCGAGTCAAATAAGACCAATTTTGGAAATGGATTCTAAGCCTAGTTTAATCAAAATTAGGCATCCCAATTAGGAATTTGAACCGTATTATGTCTTTGTAATCATGATTATCTTAGACATTACCATCCCTAAGGCGTCTCAAATAATTGGAAAAATACATGCTCATCACATGGCTGTGCATTAACCATATGCTTTTATTTGTCACTTTCTGTGTTCTTTTCCTTAGTATATACATATGTAAGTGGTGGGGTCTTATCATATGTGGTTTAAAGATGCAAGTTGGGGTATGAATTGATGTTTCTTGAGGAGGCTGATTTTCATTTTACTGCTGCTAAGAAATACATAGGACCACAGAAACGTGCATTTTATATGAGCATTCTTTGACCCAACTTATATGTAGGGAAAGTTAAAACCAATGATCATTGAGAATTTGAAAAAATTTTCACCGGACCCTAATTCAATAAGTCCTATTTTAAGGGTGATCTTTATTTTAATAATAGTGATTTTTAATTCAATGTGTCATTTTAAAGTATTAAAATTTGAGATTTATAGTTTTAATGATTGAGATTTCAAATGCTAATTATGCAAGTTAAGGAATCTCATGATAAAAAGAAAAAGTCTGAGTAACTTATGAATGGAAAATACTGTTAGATATGCCCATCGAAAACATCAATATTTATTTGTGGAATAGACCATATAAATAAAAAATTAAAAGATTGTCGTACATAATACCTTAATTCTGAGCAAACAATTATTTATATTTATTAACTTGAAATTCTTTGAGTTGCCAAAGAGTGAGATTAACTCAATAATCAATATCTCAGCATCTTATTGGGAATTAAAGTAAAATAATTATGAAATAATTATTATTCAATATGGAATCTGTCACTTTTAATAGGTGAAATAATTTGACGTGGTCACATGGTACTGTCAAATTAAAGATGAGAATTGAGGATTTGAATGAGGGGCACTGTGGTCATACTGCATCATTCAAAGTATTATATTGATCGACATGGATAATTTGTTTGATCGATCAATTAATAGATATAATTATTGACTCCAATAATTGCGATTAGACTAAGAGTGTAATTATGTTCTTTTAGTGAAGTGGAACGTAATTAATAAATTATTTTTATTGACAAAATAATTTATTGAAATTTAGTCTAATTGTATCCGGTTTGGTCCCTTTAGTGGCTTCTAAAGGCTTCTAATTAAGAGATAATAATAAATTATAATTTATTAATAAAAATTGTAAGAAACCAAAAATTGTATTTGAGATGAAATAGGATAAGTGAAAATAGTTGTACGCAACTATACTTTTCTTATTCTATCAGGATTCGTATTTTGAGATAAAATCTAATATACATATTGAGATATAACTCTATTTCGTAGATACATGAGAAATATCGTTGTTGTTCTCAAAATTTTTTCTCAACCAGATTAAACATTGAGAATACGTGAAAACGGATCATACCTTTGTAAATATCGTCTCCACCAATACTTTTGTAAATATTGTCTCCACCAATACGATTCTTAAAGTCTTTGGCCTTCTGGTATGCTCCAGACCCCCAAATTTTCTTCAATGTAATCTCCTTGGATCAGAAAATTACTAATCGTACTTTATTTCTCTCTTTGTTGAGGGTTGACTCACACAAAAACTGAGAGAAAAAACTCTGAGAACAATACGTATCTCCGAAATAGAGTTATATCTCAATATGTATATTAAACTCTATCTCAAAATACGAATCCTGATAGAATAACAAAAGTATAGTTGGGTACAACTATTTTCACTTATCCTATCCCATCTCAAATACGATTTTTAGTTTCCTACAATTTTCGTTAATAAATTATAATTTATTATTGTCATTGTCCCTAGCCCCTGAAGAGACCTGACCGGATACAATTAGACTAAGCTACAATAAATTATTTTGTCAATTACGTTCCACTCCACTAAAAGAACATAACTGTACTCTTAGTCTAATCATAATTATTGAAATTAATAATTATATCTATTAATTGATCAATTACGTTTCATTCCACTAAAAGAACGTAACTGTACTCTTAGTCTAATCGCAATTATTGAAATTAATAATTATATTTATTAATTGATCGATCCAACAAATACTCATAAACCTATTGTTGTGTTAGTTGTGTAAGCTAAAGAATATAATATTGGAGAGAAGAAGTCCAAGTGCATGGGAGTGAAAGAATCTTACTCTAGAAAGGAGAAGGCCGAATAACTCATAAATCTACTGCAATAACGAATGTCACATTGAAAAGAAGAAGGTCAAGTGATTTATAGATGAAAAGGACTACTAAACTTACTAGTTATAAGAGCTTAGGTTAAGATGTAGTGTCCAAACTCATGAATTTTATTTTTAGTCAAATTCTGCCACCACTATGCTATTAACTCGAACTGCCCTCCAACCACTGCAAAGATGGAACAGATAGGTAGCATTATGTGCCCCAAAAGTTTTAAAGAAATAGAAAATCTGTTGTCCATGGTTTTGATATTATTCTAACTCGAAGTAGAAATATGCCTCTGCAGAATCCACACAAGAGTGCATTCATGAGTACTTTGTCTTATATACCAAAATGTTTGTTCACGTTGAACATGCTGATGATGTGCCAATAATTTACCAAATAAAATAGAACGTGAACTATTGAATAGTTTGATAGGAATTTTCTATCCATTTTACTGAAGAAAGAACAAAACGAGCATCTTACATAACAAGAAAAGTGTACTTTAGTAATGAAAATTAGTGATGACTTTGTTATTATCGTTAATTTGTGACGGAATAATGATAACAAATAAAATTTTTAATTTAAATTTATTTTTTTAAAATTTGTCACATAGCTGTTGGTGATTAATCCCTCACTAATTAAAGATGATTTATTAACCGTCACTAATCTGTCATTAATTAGTGAGAAATTAACTACGACTTATCATCCCTCGTTAATTAGCGAGTGATTAGTTATGGTATTTGTGATTATTTATTAATACTAAATAATTATTAAAATATAATCTCTAATCCGTCACTAATTACCAAGAGATTAGCTACGACATTTGTGATTATTCATTAATACTAAATAATTATTAAAATACAGTCTTTAATCCGTCTCTAATTAGCAAAGAATTAGCTACAGCTTATCACCCCTCGCTAATTAGTGAGGGATTAGCTACGGCATTTGTGATTATTCATTAATATTAAATAATTATTAAAATACCGTCTTTAATCCATTGGTAATTAGCGATAAATCACTAATTTGTCACTAATTTATAGACAAAAAATAAAGCCGTCGCAAATCCTTTACAAATTCATAGCTAATCTGTAAAAAAATATACTATATAATTAATATAAAGAATAAAAAATTACTAGAATATCAATAGCCTAGTGGTGGAGTACGTGCTCTCTCACAACAAGAATGTAGATTCGAGTCTTGCGTTCGACATAATCTTATAAAACTATTTGTCGAGTCGGGTTAATTACCGAGCCGAATCGATTAGATCGGGTCACGATTAACTAATTTTTTAAAAAAAATAAAATTCATTAGCCATCACTAATTATTCAGTTGCAATCCCATCACTATTTGCAACGCCAATTATCTGTTATTAAACTATCGCTAAATTTAATTATGATAAATTTGACGGTCACTAAATTATTTTTTTCTTGTAATATTATTTTCCACATTTTGTTCAATCCAATAGCTTAAGTTCTTGCATAGCCTTCACCTTTTGTTTTGGATATCCAATTCACACGTCCGACGACAGCGTCTGTCCCTTTAGCAATCCAACAATATATAGGAATTTTACCATTCATGCATAAGCATTTAAACCAAATTTATGTCCGTCTTGTTCCCTAGTACTTATAGATAACACTTACTCCCTCTATCTCAAAATATAAGTCGTTTGACTTAATTTTATATATATTAAGATTTTTAAAATCAATGTAACTTTATGTTTTTTCTTCCTAAAACACCCATATTTAAATATCTTGGAAATAAGAAGAGAGAGAAAGAGAGGGAAAAAGAATAATAAATAAGGATAAAAATATAAAAACAGCTTCAAAATATTCTTGAAAAGTTCCCAACGACTTATAATTTGAAACAGCAAAAGTAACTTCAAACGACTTATATTATGAGACCTTTGGAGTATATGATTTTGCATTAACCCCCAAATCCCTACTACTCCAATCCCAAATCCCCTTAGTGGACCTCCCAAACTTCGTTGCCTATTGAGATGGGCGTACTTGAAAGTTGCCGGGCAGGCAAGAGTAGGGTAGGACAAGATATACTTAGTCTTTGAGGTGAAAAACATTTTTTTTTTTTAAAAAGGGACAAGTCAACGCCCTGAAGAAAAATGACGTCAGGTTCCACGTCACCCTCAGCTTGTCTTAACCTTTTAAGAGCCCACCATTCTCCTGGAATTTTTCATATCAACCCACCTCTCTCAGCATAGGAGAGCACAGCCTAAAACTTCCCCCTGGCAAACAGTACCAACGAGCCATGTACGGACATAATAACATTCCTTATGGCTACTCCACAGAATTCACTGGCTATTTTCCATTTCCAGAACGAAATGCTCCTCCAAGTTATTCATTAGTTTCTGCACCACCTCCTCTGTCCATTCCGGCCAACGACTATGACTCCTTATCTCCTCTGAAGTCGGAGCTCGGTTACAGTAGTAGCGGATGCAGTAGTTACAGTTCTCCGACTTCAATGACTAGCTATGGTGCCAATAATTATTATGGCTCTCCCAGCTATGGAGCTAGCAGTTCAAATTTAATTCAGAGGAGCATAAGCAGTCACTCCCTGCAGAAGAACGTTGAAGGGTTTACTCCGATGGTTTCCTCTCCAACAGGTTATGGCTACATAGACTCAGAAACGAGCTCGGTGAGGAAGGTGTTCAGCACCGGCGATTTGCAGGTGAGCATATATGCTTATAGTGGAATTCAAAAGCATGAAAAGAGTGTTTATTTCTACATGCATGAAGCATAAATTGATGCCTTTTGTCAAATCTGTGCATGCCAGGGAATGAACCTCATGATGCATCACAGTAATCGGTCGGACAGTCCGCTATCGAATGAGCTTACTATAATCGAAGGAATGAGCAAAGCCTGCCGATACAGTCCGGAAGAGAAGAAAGAGAGGATTGAGAGGTACAGAAGCAAGCGAAACCAAAGAAATTTCAACAAAAAGATTAAGGTATTTTTAAATGTCTAGATAATCTATAAAGGAAGTTAAAGAGTTTTATTTGGGGAAAAAGGGAAAATAGAGGCAGTAATGGGTGGAGGGAAAAAAATTTGGCTCATTAGATGGTGGCATTGTTTAATATACTATTTTCTTGTTGACCTTTATAATACCATGGAATTATTTGACACATGCAAGCACGTATCATAGTTCTGTAGGGACTGTTTTCCTTTGTCCACTAGGGCTACCAAGCCGCTGATCTTTCTTAGTCTCCACTTTTTGTGCCTAAGATGTTTCACATCAGTGAATATCTTCTGCCTTTCAGTATGAATGCAGGAAGACATTAGCAGATAGCAGACCACGCATCAGAGGAAGGTTTGCAAGGAACGATGAAATTGAGAAGACTTCTCAAAACCAATGGGATCAAGCCGGAGGGGTAGAAGAAGATGAAGAAGAAGTTGACAATTTGATTCAAATTCTTGATGCCCTGTCAGCAAATTATCTGATTCCCTGAATTATCACCACAAAGAGCTCCCCAAGTTTTAGTTATTGGAGCTCGTTTAAGGGTTTAAGAAGTGATCTTGTTGGTCTAACGCATTAAATTTAAGAGTTCTTAAGGTTATTGGAATTGGTCAATGTGCATTTTGTCATACTCAATTTCCATAATCTCAACCAGAAGTTTGTTAGTTTACAAGGTCATAAGCACATAAGTAGTGCTGAGAACTGCTACTTGTAATCACAAGAAAAAGGGTCAATTGTTGAGTCCTTTCCCATACAAAATTCTGATACTCAATTATCTAAGAATGAATATAGAAGTAACTAGTCGTGTAGGAAGTGATGCAACGGAAAACAGAAAGCTAGCAAGAAATCATTTGTGAAACTATAATTATGTGGTCCATGAAGTGACAATTCGTCTCCATACAGAAGCTATAGCACTCGGAACTCAATAGGTTATATGCGTTTCATTATACAGCAGAAGGAAACTAAATTAAAGAAACTAAGAAAAGACCAACACTAATACATCAAGTGTTAAAAAGCATGGATGAGACTTGATGAGGAATAAAGTCACAGTTCACATATCTAATAGATGGCACTACCTCAATCCATGATGTTTACTGATTTGTGCCTAGCCATCGCCCTCAAGTGCAGTCAAACTGCACAAACAATAGCAATCACAAATTTGTAGCGGAATAGAATTGTGGAGGATGCCCATTCCGCGAGTAGATGCTGAGTGCTAGGAAGAATACTGTTCAGATTCTATTGGTTGAGTTGAACGCAGGGGATTGGTGGTCATGGTTGCAGTAACAGCAAATACAGCAGCTTACAGAAGAAATAAAATGAACGATCATAATGTGTGAGTGGTTTTCTTCCAAACTGAAGTATATTTCACATAAGTTGACCTACTCCGACAAAGTGAAAACAGCTCTAACGCTATCATTATCCTTTGAATGAACTTCATGAATCCTCCCATATGCACAGAAACACCAAGAGAGAGATTAATCCGCAGCTGAAATTCAGAATTTGACAAAGAAAGGGTTGAGACAAGAGATGAATAAAAGAAAGATGATTACAACATTCATGAGAGGGATATGAAGCAAAACTTAATTTATGAACGAGGGAAATATATGAAACATGCTCACATAGTAGTATGATTTGGAACAATATGGTATACATATATGTGCATAGCATAAAATCAGTGTCCCAAGGAACCATAATAAAGACCGTTCAAGTACCAAAAATATCAAAAACTACCATCTGGTTGATTTTTTTTTTTTAGCAACAATGCTAAAAGAAGAGGAAATCCTAAAATCAGCATTTTGACCAAAAATTCCTTTAAGAACAAGCTATTGAGTTATTAAAGGGTCCCCACCAAGATGATGAAGCAACTACTTGGAATGAAAAATACACAATATAAAATACAGCTAGCTCCAGGAGCCCCTTTCTCTCTTTTTCTAATATATTTGCAAGTGCATGTCTTGCTTTAGGAGTCATATCAGTAATATAATATCACAAAAGTACTAATATTACTACTACTTTACCCTAATAATTTAGTCTCTCATGTTACTGAATGATGAGTTGAGCTTATAATATTCCAATTGTAGGCACATTTGAGTCTAACCAAAAGACTAGTATATGAACCTGAACTTTATGTAGCTAAAGGCTATTTCCATGAATATGGCCCCTAGAAGTGGGAGGACGGCCTGTTGATTCTTGTCGGGCTGACAGTGGGTTGCCCACTACACCCAAAAATGCCCAGTCAAGAGAAATACAGGCAATAAATTATATTGCAAAGACATAGGTTTTAAGCATACTAATGTTAAACCCCAACGAGCTTCATCATTGATCCACCTAGTTTGTCTCCCTCGCTCATGTGCAATAGTTTTTCTTTTCTGAACTTGCACATCATCATCCATTTCAAACCTTTCAATCAGGAAAGGAAGTAAAAGTTTATCAGTTTTCAGAGACTTACAAAGAATCAATCTACAGCTTATTCCACAAATAGAGAGCCCAAATGGTCATGTTGAAACTGAAACCAAATGTCAGATTGCTGTGGAAAATGGACTGACCCATTA
This sequence comes from Voacanga thouarsii, assembly GCA_026120185.1. Taxonomy (NCBI): domain Eukaryota; kingdom Viridiplantae; phylum Streptophyta; class Magnoliopsida; order Gentianales; family Apocynaceae; genus Voacanga; species Voacanga thouarsii. The sequence goes on from JANUWF010000982.1 coordinate 5,315,212, forward strand.
AAAATCATCTAAAACTATAAGCCATACCGCAATACAGCTTATAATCTTGGAAAAGGCATTTGTGAATCACTATGATTATGCAGAAAGTGCACAAACTGCAGCCACTCTGCCATACCTTTCAAAATAGAATTGTTGTGTTTTTTTTTTGGGGGGGTGGGGGGTGTGGAATAAAGAGTGCTTCCCTCGGGATTGGAGAACAATGATGGACAACAAATGTCATAGCACATGAAAAGCATTAGATGTAATTCATTTAGTTTAGGCCATCTGTAGATAGATACAAAGGAAAAAGGGTAGTAGACACCTCTTTGGCACATGCTAGAACTTCAACATCATTATACAATGCTTGTCATTGCTTTCACACTCATCATTTATGTGAAGATAGAAAGTTGCACGTACGCCTCCCTCCAAACTTCTTAAGAGCCATAAGTACTCTCAGAATCTCTCAGTGAACAAGTATACCATTACATTTAGGTGTTCCTCATACCATTTGAATTTTACTTCCCCCACTTTTCAATCTCTTTCAGCTAATAGCAATCAACTAAACACAAAGTGAAGAACAACACTAGTGCAACCACCATACAGATACCTAATGAGGCTGGTCTCAGAAGAAACATCAAGAAGTCCAATGTAGCCATGGAAATGTCAAATGGTCAATCTGTATATGTAGTTCATAGAAATGTATCCTAGTAATGATGAAGTTAGAATAACATTGTCAATATATTGGCAACAGTATAGTGGCATTCTGCACGAAATAATCACACTCATGATATTGCCATGAAAGGTCACACTTGCAGTCATTTGCCAAGAAATAATCATTCAGCCCTCTCCCTTAATAATGTTGTTTTTGCTGAATCCCAAACATAAAAGGAAGAGAAAAAGGAGCTGTGTTGCATGGATAGATATGGCATAAAATCAAGGATAGAAAGAGAGAAAATTTTACTTGCTAGTACTCATTTTCTTGAAACAATTCAGCATCACACACAAACTGAATGTTCTTAAACAAGGAGGCAGGAAACAACTCTGCAGAAGACATCTACCAAGAGTATAAATTTAAGAAAAGAAGCCACTTTTGTACTTTGAGACCTGCCATTGACTATTTCCAATAGGTTGCGGAAATGATCATAACAGAAATTTTCCATAATTTTATTTCTTCTTGAATACTTAAATCCTAAAACTCCAATCTTCAGATAAAAATGGAAGGCCCAAAAAGTATAGCCCTCAAAACTGAAGGCCAGAATAGAAATGAAATCAATCCTTAAAACTAAATTCCAATGGAGAAGATTAATTTAAAAGGGAGCCTTACATAATTAAAGTGGATTTACTTCCAACTCTTCTTTTTGGAAGGCCTAGATATCCACAGATTCCTAAAAGGAGACAAAAAGGGCTGATAAGAGATCCTTCGTTTTCCACGACCTCTCCCTGCATTTTGGAAAGAACGGATAAGAGCAATAGAAAAATTACAACTGAAAACCCCAGGATGACAAAGAGGCCATCTGAAAAATATGCCAGATAACAAAATCTCAATCAATACCAAGCAGACAGAAATTCACCTCAACAACAAAATCCTAGAACAGATTATTACCTGATAGAGATTCACCCCTGATCTGATAACTCAGTGCACTATGAGTATTTGATTTCATTTGCTTCTCTAATACTTCTTTCTGCATCGGTTTGATTTCATCACCCAAAAATATATTTTCTTCTTCATTCTGATTATGAGATTTCTCACCCTGCAAGTCATCAGCCAAAGAACCTATATGATCTATTGTTGTCTGAAATTGTTCATTTCTGTTGAGTTCCTGATTTGAAGGAACATCAAGCAATCCCAAAGAGAGTTCTATGTCATTTTTGCACTCTAAGTCAGTCTTGTTTTCTTCTACTGAAAGAGCTTCTGCACACAAACCTACAGGGAAACTAATTGTCATTTTAGATTCTTCCACACTGGAAGGAGTGACAGTATCTTCTAAATGAATAGAAATTTCTTCAGAGGCAAACCCATCATAGGTTTGAAAAATCTCAGTATCATTTGCACACCTGTGTACTGTTGCATCATCGGGTAAAAGTACATCCCGATGATAATTATCTGAGCAACTTCGTTTCTGTAAAGTATGCAATTCTGTCTCAGGAGGGGAAGAACATGCATCCAACTCTTTGGATGTTCTCAACTCCTCAAAGGCAAGCACATGATCACAGTTTTCCTCAGTATGAACAGAATCATCAACAGAACTATTACACAATAATGCAAAGCCTGAATCTTCATGGCTAAGACATTGATGTCTATTTTTCAAAGAGGTTTGACCTTCTTCAGGCAATGACTCTTCAGAGATCCCATTTACTGCAACAGCCACATCAGTCTGCCTGGGATGAACCAAGCTTTTGCCAATATCTGGAGGCTCAAGGGCAGTAATTAGTGTAGGCATTATATCTTTTATTTGTAAACCCTGAGAAGGCAGGCTATTTAAAGCCAACACAAGTCCCTCAGTCTTCACCATATTAGACACGGTAGAAGCAGAGAAAGACTTCTCAATGTCATCTAACAGCAGGTCACCCTCTCCACTGGAGATAGGATCCCATTTTAGCCAGTCATCAAATTTCTGTTCCTTGGAATCAAATTGTCCACTTGAAGGCAGCATTTCAACCTTTATTGCCTCTTTGTAAAACTGTTTTTTCCTCAATGCATCAGCTATAACAGATCTGTCGTGAATGTGAACAAAAAACTCTGGCATGGATTAGATATGGCAAGAGAAAAGAATAGATTGAACAAAAACCGCTTCAAGTTAGCCTACCTACAGTTCTTGGAAACAGCTGTCTTAGCTCGTTCACATGGGAACCCAAGCAGGGATAACAAGTTCGCAACATCATAAGGACCTCTAATTTCAGAGCCAGATGCAGCAGCACTGGCAACAATAAGATTCATCCCTCGTGTCCAGTCCACCAGCAACTGGAAGATCAGGCAGTCAAATTCTCCAACCATTAATACACACACACACACACACACAGTGTGCATATACACTTTCCAAAACTCACCTTGGCATTGGATATCATTTGCCTCCTCACTTGAGCATCCTTTATAAGACTGCCATATGTGATCTCAAAATACAACCCACGCTGCATGCCAAACAGAATAAGTACCAACACAGGAAACATCATATTGATATTCATTGTGTCCAACTGAACAAATCATACAATGCCAAAGATGAAAACTACCAATGAAACAGAACTTCATATTCACATGAAATATATTTATACAAATTAATGGAAATTGAAGAGATAAGATAAACACTTGCATAGGTCAGAAAAGGAACATATATAAATTTATCAGTTCAAACTTTGAAACTATCCCTTGCACTCACAAAGACAGACCCTAACTCAGAAATCAGAAAGTTCAACTCGCCAACAATAAAATCATTATTTTAAGAGCACATAACAAACATCTATACAACGTGATAAAAAATGTATTTAAAAATGGTAGCCGACCTTGCATGTGCCAAATGCAATAGATAAAAAACATAATGACACCTCAATTTGGTGTTTAAGGCACCAGTTTACACATACCAGTTTCAATTCATATGTTAGAAAAAGAGACAATGAATTCACCTTAACCAATAAATTTAGTGTTGATTAATCAGAACCTAAGGTTATGGTACTTCGCTCTGGGTTTTGAAGACTCTTCTTGGATCACAAAATCAGTTTTCTTAGTAACATATTTTCTATTGTGATTATCAGCAGCCAGTGAGTTTATTAGAGGGGAGGCGAAGAGGGTTATATTAAGGAATACACATATTGAAAAGGTTCTTCCCAATGCATTAAACACCTCAAAAAGTAAAAGTGTCCTAATTTCAACAATTCAACAGCAAACAACCCAAACATATATGCATTACATAAATATACACATAGGTACAATTGTGAGTGTGAATAAATATTTATAAAGTGCAGGATGTGGGTGGATGGGTGAGTTTTGGTGTTTGTGCGGGCAGGGGTGGGGGAGTAGATTATCTCGCACCAAATTCTAGATTCTGAAGATAAGAATGGTAAGTGAAGATTATTTTGTCAGAATTCCCACACTTGTCCCATGATCATAAACAAAATCAGATAAACCACTCAACCTTGACTGTATGGAATCACAAATTATATAGTAAAATGAACATGCTTCCATGAATACTTGCATACTATACGTCACATGAATCTGCAATTTTCATATGCAGAGTCTTGAACCAACAGCCAACAAAACTAAATTGCTTTTGGTTTATGTGGCTTTCCATCCTGTGAGATGACTGTCCTTTCCAGTCTGATAATATCCATCCAACATGTTTGAGGTAATCAAGAGGATTTGATTGTTTAAATGTTGATTCTATTTTTCTAGTTTGTACCATGTACATACTCCATGGGGTTTATTTTGTGAAGTTTCCAAACATGAGGACTGACTGATACCACACACTGTCTAGTTGATACTGTCTTCCTGCAACATCACTACTGCATGTATAGTTTTATAGATGATATTGAAGATTGTTTGCATAAGATTACACCAAGTGCATAATCAGTTATTTCTTCTTCCTAATTCACAATCGGGCAGATAAATGGAATGACTGTGACAAAAAGAGCAAAAACCCAAAAGAACAGAGGGATTGCTTCTCAATCTAGGATGGAAAGAAAAATGATGGATACAGAACAGCTATCAATGGCAGTAACGATCAAAGAAGAGGTGATGCTAAGAGAGCAGACCCTTGTCAAAGGATTTTGAGTTGAGCGGCAATAAACAGAAAAGGCACGTAAAACAAAAACCAACCTCATTGTGCGAGTGTGAGAGCCACATAATCAAATTCGCTTGTCCTTTGTATGTGTGATTCTGATGCTTTAAATGCACAAATCCCTTTTACAGTTCACAGTTTTAATTACCTGTTTCCCAACATATTTTGATCGACAACAAACCCTTCTCTAAACAAATAGGAAAAGCCCAAAATTTCAGAACCCAAAATTTCAGAGAAATTATCTGTCGAACAACACTGTAGGATTCTATAACTTCAGTTTCCCCTTCAATCACATTAGCAACAGTAATCATGTTCAACCAAGAATTTACTCTTTCCAGATCAAGCAACCCAGGGGCCACAAGGCAAGACGGAAGGGCTAGTTATGTCTCTGTTATTCAGAAATCATCGAATATTTTGAGGTAATCAGTAAATGTCCTTCCTAAATTTTCGTTATCCATTTCCCAGAAGAAATTATGTTACTTTCCAAATCATTGTAAGCCCAAATTTCCTAAGATAATGGCGACAAAGAGAGACACAGTAAGGAATAAACCTTGATAGCAGCTCTGACAACAGGTTGCTTCAGCCTAAATGGCAACTTCTCTGAAAAATCAATGGCAACAACATCAACCTGCACATTCAACATTATAAAAAAACTAGCCACAGATCACATAAAATAGATATATAAATCTGATTTATGCATGATAGCAAAGCATTTTACCACCACCTATTTTTTGGTTCTGGCATTGCTACATTACCATGTTTCAAGGCATTTATTTCCGTAAGGCATCTACATATTTAATCAACTAAAAAGCCAAGATAAATACCCTTAGGAATAACTTGTATGGTACATGTAGAAACTGCGAAAACATGGGCATTAACTTTCAGTCCTCCTGGAATTAGATATGATTTTCCGCTTATGCGCCTTTGATTTTTTATCTTTCATCACTTCAACAAGTTCAGTCAGGCAACGTGAGTGATACAGAAGAATGTATTTGAAAGAGAGGACCAATGAATATCATTGCACCAAAAAAAAAAAAATGCACGAAAAAATTTAATCCAATAATATATATATATATATATATATATATATATATATATATATATATATATACAAACTAAACTGCGACTTTTGCACAAAGAACAAACACTTTGATGCTGCAATGTCTGTGTAGTATATTCGCACTCGAACGGTATAAGTAGATAATTCATTTTTAATCAACAAAAAAAAACCACAAATTGAAACAAACCTCAGATGTTTGACAAGCTTGTTCAAATGCATTCTGATTCATAGGCCTAACCGCAACAATGTCGTAGCTCTTGAGAATAGGATTTCCCGAATTAAGAGCAGAGGCTTGAGCCGGACTATCGATGACAACAGTTAAACGAGTGTACTGACGAAAAGGCGTAGAAGCAGGGACTTTTAGAAGCTCACGGTGGAGCTTAACGGAGCTAGAGAGAGAAGGGGAGGCTTTGAGGAGAGAAGAGAGAGGAAATAGTGAGATAGAACATCGGTCAGCTTCGGACATCACTCCTTTGATTTCACGGTTGTAAGCTACGCCGGTGTAGCCAAGCTCCGCCACTTTGATGGTGAGCTTGAGGCGGTGGGCTTTTAGGGTGGCTTTGTCCTTATCGCTGAGGTTCCGACCGAACTCATTGTATGGGATGTTGAGGTCGAAGAACCCCATGCCACGTGTTTCGGAGGAAGAATATGCCGTGCAGGGTTTAACAGGGAGGAAGGTGGAGGTTTTAGAGGCTGGCTATTGGCTGGTGACTGGTTGCAGAATGGCCGGGTGCGGCAGCGATTGTGGATTGAAATTGATTTTCAATAAGAACCCTTGCAATTTGGAAACTTTTGAATTTGGTACCCTGATTTTTGTCAAACTCAAAGTCAAACCCCAAGGCTTTTGTTTTGAGGGGCTAATACAGCCCAGTGTTTAATCCAAAAGAAAGGCCCAAAGGCCGAAACTAAGCCCATTAAATCCAATTGTCCAAATAATCTCCCACCACTTGACGGCGGCAACCGTCCCCGCCCATTTCTTGACATCTGAAAAGCATTTCAAACTTTCGGAACAAAGAAACACAGGTCTAAATTAAATGTCCATGTCATCAATCCTCGTGATATCCCGAGAACCCATCTCACCCGTCCGTTATGATGAAATCTACGGCATAAAACATGGTTAACACAGGCGTCGCGGATCAAGCTCCCCAACTCCCTAGAGAACCTGTACAGCCAAGCAACCCCTATAAATTGACAGGTCCACTTTATCTTCTCAAATCATTGCACAACTCTCCCTCCTTAAATTACCAATTTCAGGTTCGTTCTTCCTCTTCCATCTTTCGATGAAATCTCAGTAAATAGTTTTTCAAATAGCTTCGTTGTATTTCTTTTCATTTTTTTTTATGCCGTGAACTTTGATTTCTTGGAAAATTTCACGGGCAAAATTTTTTTCCTTTTCCTATCGTTGTTATTCAATATGTAATCTATAATTGCTTTGTTTGTTTGGTAATTAAAAATTTCTATCCATCTTGGTTGCCCTTGTTCACAGTGAGAGGAAATTGCAAGTTATTTGTGTTGAAATCAGCAACCGAATATGTCTGGCCGTGGAAAGGGAGGCAAGGGTTTGGGAAAGGGAGGTGCAAAGCGTCACCGTAAGGTGCTTCGCGATAACATCCAGGGAATCACAAAGCCGGCAATTCGTCGATTGGCTCGTAGAGGAGGTGTAAAACGTATCAGTGGTCTGATCTATGAGGAGACCCGTGGGGTCTTGAAGATTTTCCTTGAAAATGTTATTCGTGATGCAGTCACATACACAGAGCATGCTAGGAGGAAGACTGTGACGGCCATGGATGTGGTCTATGCACTGAAGAGGCAGGGTAGGACTCTGTACGGGTTTGGTGGTTAGGAGGGGGAAAAGGGTAGTGTCGACTTTTGTTGTTGTGCAGAAGTCTTGCTGTCAAGAAAAAGAACAGTTAAATTGTTGTTTTTTTATTTTTGTTGAGGTTTAGGGTTATATGGATATTAGTAGTGTAATTAGGGCTTGGTGTAATGGTCATGTCTCTGTTTTGTTTCGGAAAAATGAAGCTGTTGAAAGCCGTGTTTTCCAAAGTAATGAAATTCATCTCTTTGCACTATTATCCATGTTCGTTGTTTTGTTATTCTGTTTTTAATTTGTTGCAATTGCCATGATTGGCTTTCTGTGTAAATTTATCCATAATTGTCAAAAAGTAACATTTAAATTATTCCATTACGTAGCAATTAAAAAGTCTATGTAAAAGAGTCAGAAAGTTACCAGGTTTTTTGAGATTTTCTGACTCTTTCAGTAAGGCATCTACATATTTAATCAACTAAAAATATGATCTCTACACGTACACACGTGAAGAGAAGCCAATATGATTCTCACGTTTTGTTAGCGCTCTCGAAAGAATCGTTGGTTAAAAGTAAAAACCTTAGATTAAAGCTATGTTTGATTGGATTGTTACTTAGATTAAAGCTAATTTCAATTCAAAAAATCCTTCTCTTTTCAAAAATAATGAACCGCATAAAAAGAAAACATATTTTTGTTTGTGAACGTTCAAAAGATATAATTTACACTCAGAAGGCATTTGAAATTTTCAGGTGAAATGCAGATCCTCTACGATTGGAAACTGCTGAACAAACTCGAATGAAATTTCAACTTCAACTAGTTTAATAAAATTAGTTGAACATATCTCATCGCAAGTTTGACGTTTGTATCTTAGCCCACTGAGATCGCCCATAATTACAAGGCAGATCGTTCAGTAAAACAAAGCTATCAAATGGTCCTCGTAATTCTACCACGGGTTCCACAAATATCTGGCCAATCTTTTAAACCTACCAGGCCCAAGCCAACCCTCAGTTTAATAAATGCATGGAGGTCAGACGATGGAGGACCAAAAGTACGGGCCTTTAGATATCCCATTTGAGGTTTTTATGAATGGAAGGCATCCTCCAACTGGAATTCTACTTCTTCAGTCCGACTTGTGCTTAGTACTTCTGCTGCTGGATGATCGAACTCCACTAGTACACCGGCCGATACACTTCAGAATTTCGTCGATCAAAATGACTGGAAAAGAAACCAGCACCACTAACAACCACTCATTCAGACTTAGAGGTACAATGCCAAATACTTGAGCTAGGAAAGGCACATAAAGGATCAAGAAATGCAATCCAAACGAGACTGACATTGCCAAAAGGAGCCATGGGTTGACCCACGGAGGCATTGACAACAAGCTTCCATCCTCAGAGAGAGCATTGAGAGAATTGAACATCTCAATAGCCACCAAGACAGAAAGGGAGAGAGTCATGGCCTTGATTTTGCCAACTTGGAAGTAGTCACAGGGATTATCAAACTTGAACTCTAGACTACCAGCTGTGAAAGGTGAAACTGTGAAATTGTTCCAAGACTGGCATTGGCCCCAGTTAGCAAGTTGGGAATAGGTTACAAGACTATGGCCGTCTCCACTTAGATTAATGCCAAAGAAAGAGCCATGCGTATACCAGATAATGAAAATTCCCACCGTTGCTATACCAACATAGGATCCAATCACCTGCATCACCATTCAATAAAGGCAAACAAAAAGTAAGAAACATCATTTTGGAAAAATAAAAGAGATTCAAAGTATTACAAGGAAAAAAAACACAATCAGACCCTTAATCATCTCTTGTAGACGGCCAAACTTTGGAAATCCATCAAGGGAAACAAAACCTATTTGAATGGATGCACACTAAATCACAAATTGTTTGCATCATCTAATTCACTTCAAACTCGATTAAATTGCTCTGATGTCAATGCTGCAAAATTTTATAATTAAAAAAAAAAAAGAGAGAAACCCTCCTCGGTACAAACCTATTTGATTGGATGCACATCAAAATACAAATGGTAAGCTCATCATATATCTTTATGCTGTTGTTTTTAACATTCACATACCAGAAAACTCGCAAAGATATTGTCAATACAAGGACAGAAATGAGATAAAAAAAAATGATGGAAGGAAGAAGAAAAAGGACCAATCTCAAAGACTGGGAGATACAGTAATACAAAAAGGAAATGAGATTCCTAAGATGATAATGGCAGAAAGAGAAAAATAGGATAAAATGGAAGAGCCCAATACTAACCAGATAACGAAACAAAATCCAAGGACTAATCAATGAATCGTCACTTCTCCTTGGCTTTTTCTTCATTACATCCTTGTCTGGAGGATTGAATCCCAGAGCAGTGGCTGGGGGTCCATCAGTGACCAGATTAACCCACAGGAGCTGAACTGGGATTAACCCCTCAGGAATACCTAAAGCAGCTGTCAGAAATATAGATGCAACCTCACCAATGTTTGAGGATATCATGTATCTGCACCAATGAGAAACAAGCTCGTCAATATTTGCCAAGAGATAACAGTGAGTGCACCAAAAGTACCAAGAATGTCAAGACTCCATTGATACTGCTATACAATACCCCAAGTTTCAAGATAAATCAAAATATATTGCCATGGATAAAAACAGAGGTTAGCATGGGTGAGAGTTTATATGGTCCAATATAGGATATCAATACCATCAAAACATCATTGATTTAAAAATTAAAAACATATGAGATCATGGAACATTGATCATCCAATAAGTTACATCAATTTACATTGATGAAGACCATGACAGGTTAACCCCAATATCAAGGAGAATTTTGCAGTACAGCCCACATTCTTGAACCATGGATTGCAGTTCTCAAGCAAAATTCCTCAATGTACTGATTTGCTTTGTACACCAAGCACAGCATCAGTAAAGGATCTTCCAGATTCTGATAGATAGTGGTATCTCATCCAGAAGCTTATGTCAGGAGTCTCTTTGTACTAATAAACGGAAAATTTTCCTTAGACAGGAGAGGGAATTCTTGTTAACATTATGTTATTGTCCTTCACAGAAAAGGAAATAGGCAATACAGGAAGAGGTAATCAGGTTAAACCAAACTGGTTGAGCTCATTCGAACAAATGGTAGTGGAGGCCTCCAGCCTGCTCTTTTCCTTTACTGGAACCAAATGCAACAAACACAAAATCTTCCACCACCCAAAAAGGGGGAAAAAATCAAATCCAAAATTTCTTCCCTTTCATCTAAAGGGTTGCATATTCCATGTGGAACTGTCTACAAAAAGATAACTCCTAAATATAGTGCTAAGTATTAAACCATACGTCCACAACCTTTCCTTGTAAATTAGTCGCAAATATTGCATAATTTGGAAACATCTTATGGAAGGTAACTGATCTGATGCTAAAATCTAGATTGAAATGCTTTAGTTTACCAAGATCCACAATGAGTTAGTGGACAATCCATTACCTCCTCCATCCCACTAAAATTGACCTATTTGCTATTTTAGACCACTCCAAAATGTTTGCACTTTCCCCAAAAGTAAAGATTTCAATGTTGTATATCATAAAAATGTCCCACCATATATTACTTTCATATGTCTAGATTTGACATAAAGCACTCACCCATATGTTTCATACATTTTATTATACTAAGTTCCACTACACAATCTTAAATTTTGCACACAATCCTGTACCAAGTTGAACATTGTCAATTTTGATGTTGCAAATGGAGTACTAACTTATATAATATATGTTTTAGGTGGGAAAAAAAAAAAAAACCACCTAACAGATCCTATCAAGTTGAGATTTGAATATCAAGTTGGTGTATATACTGGTGGATTTTGGTTTGAAAGCAAATTGACCGCTATACCTACTTATTAAAACACAAAATTACAGATACATTTAGTATCCAACATACAGCTAATGATCAGTGACTGTTTTTATCTATACCTGGAAGTTATGATTTCAAACAGCAAACTTCAAATAGTTAAGCAAAGAGGAGCTGGAGAGACAAACCTGATGAACGCTTTCATATTGTTGTAAATGGACCTGCCTTCACCAACAGCAGCAACAATGGTGTTAAAATTATCATCTGCCAGAACCATGTCAGAAGCTTCCTTCGCAACCTGAAATGTTTGGATACAAGAACAATGAGCTAGCAAAACAACAAAAATAACATCAAGCATCAAATATGATCAGATACAATCAAGTGATCTGAGGTTCAGTTCAATATTTGGAACAGCTAATGATAAAATCTAATGCAGAAGGATGCCCCCACCCAAAAAAAGAAAGAAAAAAAAAAAGGTTCTTGAAAATAACAGGTTAAATGGCTCACACTTTGAGAAAGCAAGAGAGGATCCTGTCACCAACATTTTAGTCCTTTTTCTATGTTTTTTCATGTCTAATTGCATAATCGTCAACAAGTAGATAATGAGCAATAATGAGACTATATACGTGCAATTTACTAACGAAACACATTAAAGGAATGGATCGGCATTTTAGTGTCAATAACATGGTTCCCAGTACCACCAATTGCTCCATTCACTAAGCAGAAAATGGGTTCCGAGAGAATTTCTGCATATCTTGACACAATATACAAACAAACAAATGCTCAAGAGGATGCAAAATATATTCACATATCTAGATTGCTATGCTTGTTTCAAAACAAATTCCCCATAAATAGGAAATTATCAAAGAAAGAATAATGATTGCCGTCGTGGGAGCCCTGAAAGAGCTAAAATAGGAATTCAAACCCTTCCGAATATTTTACCCAAAGTCCTCACTCCTCAATGCTAGTACCATGCCATAATCTAGTTGTAAGCAGAGACAGGGGCAGCAAGTTGTTCAGGGTAGAAAGACTATGTAGACAAACTACAAGTTCAGAATTGAGTTTGAAAGCTGCACAACACAGACAGTTTTACCTCGGTCCCTGCAATTCCCATTGCAATTCCAATATCAGCCAGCTTCAAAGCAGGGGCATCATTGACCCCATCTCCTGTCATTGCAACGACTTCACCATCTTCTTTAAGCAGTCTTACTATCTCCTGTTTATGCCTTGGTTCAGCCCTAGAGAAGAGAAGCCCTCCCTCTTGCCTTAAATGTCTTTTTTTATCACGAAGCTCCATGAAGTCCTTTCCAGTTAAACTTCTCAAACTAATGTCCTCGTGGGATCCAAAAACACCAATTTCCCGGCAAATAGCTTCAGCTGTATTCTTGTTGTCTCCAGTGATTACCATAACTCGAATACCAGCAGCTCTACAATCTTCAATAGCTTGACGCACCTCTTTCCTAGGAGGATCCTACAATGGTTTTTTCCCCCCCAAGAAAAGAAACCCAATTCAGTCAAAATCTAGAGGTTAAAAAGAATGAAAAAGTTGAAGCCAAATTTAGAATGGTGAGCAAATCAAGTGCACTAACCCTTATTCCAGCCAAGCCAACAAAAATTAGTTCACTCTCAATTGAAGAATAATTAGCAGGATTGAGTAAGCGCTCATGTGCTGGATGTTCGTCACCATCATAAGTAGCAAATTCTCCAAGGTCCTCCTTGTATGCAAAACCCAAAACACGTAATGCTTTTGTTGACATTTCATTCAGGCTTTGCAATATACGACCCCTTGAAGATTGATCCAGTTGTACAACAGACCCATCACGTAATTGCACAAATGAGCTTCTCTCCAGTAGGCTTTCTACTGCACCCTGTTAAAATTTCACAACTAAGTTTGTAAGCTAATATCACTGAAGCAGGAACAGAAGTGAAAGAAGAAATCAAGGACACAATGGCAAGAATACTCGACAGTGAATAACTATATCTTAATACTCGATACCTTTGATTTCCATACATTAAGCCTTTAAAAAGTGAAAGTTAAGCATTCTTTTTCTACTTGTGCAGAAGAACATCAAACTCTTCTTACAAGAGTAATTCAAGCTATTATGAAGGACACTTATTCAGACTTGGAATCAGCAAAGGATCAGTTTCTAATATTTACAAAGTAAGCAACAACACTACACCTGTTTTTGTCACAATTTCCAGTTAACCAATGATCTTAGTTTCATCTAAAATGTATTAAAAGGAAAAATTGCAAATCAAAAGCTTAAAAACCATACTGGACATACAATACAGAAATGGCAGGCCAGCAGAGCGCAAGTGATGTATCTCCATAACTATCTTATGGAGAAACAACTTGAGACGGAGAACTACAAATATAACTAAATAAAATCACAACCCAAATACAACTATTTCAACAGATTTTTTAAGTCATCTTTCAACAGATTATCCATTTCAAACCTACTTAAGATATGCAAACTTAAGAGAACAGGCCACCTTGGGAGAGAGGGGAATGGCACCAATAAAATTGCATGGTAAAGTTCACTTGAGGAGGATAAAATGAAAGCCACACACCTTCACCAACAATGACCTTTTTCCAGATTTGGATTTCACAATAACTCCCATAGATTTTCTATCACGATCAAACTCAAGAGTAGCAATCCGTTGCTCAATTGCATTCCATGTGTCAGAGCAACCTATACAAACAAAATAATCAGATGTTAGCAAACAAAAACTACAGATTAACAAACACAGAGAAGATGAAGAAATTAACTTACGCAGGACAGCACTAGAACCAGAAGATGAACCAGAATCTAGCCCACTAGGGAGTCCCATTTTTTCAACCAGAACCTTACAGAGGAGAAAAAAACCAATCACTTTAAGAAATTCTGTTCCATTCAAACATTATTTTTCCTTTTTAGATAAACCATTCAAACAGCTGTTACAAGTCAGCTATACTACTACCATATAGGTACCCAAATAGTAGTTTCTGGAAGAGCTTAATATCATTAATGTCCAAAAATAAAAAATAAAAAATAATGAAAAGATAACCAAACTTTGAGATTCTTTTATCTAGAGAACCTAAAAGGTAGTTTAGACTTGAAAACTAGCCTAATTAGTTTTGCCCAGATCTGGAAATAAATAAATAAATAAATGGGGAACTCTTACATGTACAGGACCTAAAATCTGGTTCCAATATATAGCTGTTACGAATTTAATGATTCAGGTAGCATGTGACAGAGCCACCCGAACGACAGCAATAGAAATAGAAAGATTTATCCTTTCCAAAAAGGCAGAGAGATTCCATTAAATCTAGGACTACAGAAACAGAATTACATTTTCTTACCTTCAATGCTGCTTCAGTGGGCATTCCACTGGCAACATAATGCTGCCCAGATTGTTCCACACCAGCATCATTGCACACAGCTGCAATTTTTGCAATTGTTTCAAGATTAGAATCAATTCGACCCATTGGCCAATCGTTTATCTTTCCATCAAAAGGATTATATGAGATTCCTTCCACATCAAATGTTTGAAGAGCATTCGCCTTGGGACCCATAGCTACTAGCTTAGACACTGCCATCTGGTTTGTAGTCAATGTGCCTGTTTTATCAGAACAAATTACAGTAGTACAACCAAGAGTTTCCACACTAGGCAACTTGCGAACAAGTGCATTTTGAGCAGCCATTTTGCGCGTGCCAAGGGCCAAGCAAGTTGTGATAACAGCAGGGAGGCCTTCTGGAATAGCAGCAACAGCTAATGCAACAGCAATCTCAAAATAATAAGTGCACTTCTCAAATGAAAACTTAAAATTCCTTGGCCACCCATCTACATACTCCCAAGAAAGGAAGTATTTCACATTAATTAGCCAAACCAAAGCACAGATTACTCCAATTATGGCAGTCAAAACCTCTCCAAACTCATTCAATTTCTTCTTCAATGGAGTATCTTCCTCAGTCTGTGATGCCTCATGAATTTGTGAATGCACCTTCCCAATCTCTGTAGTCATCCCCGTTTGGGTAACCAAACAGATGCAGTTCCCATTCACCACAGTAGTCCCTGCAAAAACCATACATTTCTTCCCCTGAATGTCAACATCCTCTGCAACAGCCTTGGTGGTCTTACTGACAGCCTCACTCTCTCCAGTCAATGACCCCTGCTCAATACGAACAGTTGAGCTGATCAAATTCAGTACCCTCATATCTGCCGGAACTTTATCTCCAACCCTCAACTCCACAATATCCCCTGGAACAAGTTCTTTTGCAGGTAAATTTGGAGTCTTTCTACCCTCTCTAATTACAGAGGCATGCTCTGACTGTATATCTTTCAATGCCTCCAGTGCTTTCTCTGCATTATTCTCTTGCCACACCCCAACAATTGCATTCACAATTAATATGAGGAAAATCACCAAGGGCTCCACAAAAGCTGTGATTTCCATCTCTCCACCTTCCTCCCCATCATACCATGCCAAAACAAAAGAAACCACTGCAGCCACAAGCAAAATCCTAACCAAAGTATCATTAAACTGGTCCAATATCAACTTAAAAATTGATGGGCCCTCGTGTTTCTCCAGCTCATTACACCCATAGATCTGCCTTCTCGTTTCAACCTCAACACTTGACAAACCGTAATCTCTAGTCACCTGAAACTTCTCTTCACACTCCCTCACATCTTTCGCCCACGCAGGGTAAACATCTCTATTCAACTCTCTTCCATCACTCAAATTCTCCCTTTTCCCGTAATCTTCCCCTCCTTTACCCATCAATTTGCCCAATAAAAAATTCAAAAAAACTACTCAGCAAAGACGATTAATTCACCGTAACCAAGCGATGCTTTCAGAAAAATCCACCTGAAAATTTCCAAAAAATTCAACATAAATCTCACGATTCTCATCATAGAAATCCAGGCCAATTAACCAAATCACATGACCTCTAATCCTTATAAACTAAAAAAAAAAATCTAAAAACACAAATGCAGTTCCAATTCAAACATGCATAAAACAACACATAAAAGTGCATGTGCAGACAAATCCAAACTTATAGGAATAAATAGATGAACCGTGCATGTAACTTGGTTTGAAAAGTACCGGAATTGATAAGTTCTCTGGATACAAATGAGCCAGGAAGAGGAGTGAGCTCTTGCTGAAAGTCTCCGATTTTCTTCCCCTAGAAACTGCCGAGAGAACAGAAATTTATTGTTAAGGAGAAAGAGATCTCTGCACCCTTAGTCATAAGACAACAGATAGCGAACGCTTCAATCGCCTCCTCCCTCACCTTCTGCGTACTTTCTTTCTCTCCTCTACGGACCAAAAACTCCTTTTCTCTTCTAAGGTGAAATACTTACTAATTGGAGGGGGCGGAAAAGTGATACGCGTGGGTTCAATCGCGACAAAATGTTTTAGCTTGGAAATTTTTCTTTTTTTTAATCTTGGTCGTCTTTTTTTTTTTATTATTGATTTAATTAGAAAATTTTCTTAGCCAAAGCGGGTTTTAGCGAAACTTTCCATTTTTTTTTTAATAATTGATTTAGTTTAGCTAAAAAAATTTTCTAGCCAAAATAAAATTCATATTATTCACCCTTTTTTATTTTTTTTATAATTAATTTAGCTAGAAAATTTTCCTAACCAAAATTAGTGAGGAAGTTTTCTTTCTGTTGGCAATTGATTAAATTTTCCTACCAGCCTTAGCAAGGAAGATTCGTGTGTCCACTTTTTTTGCGATATATTTTCCAAGCCAAAAGTTGGCAACGAAGTGCTTTCACTTTTTTTTTTTTTTTTACAATTGAGTTTAGCTAAGAAATATTTTGTCTCCATTCAACTTTTTTGGGGACGAAATTTATTTTTTGGAATATTTTTGTTCAAAAATATAATAATATTATGATATATATAGATATATATATGAAGTTAATATTATCAATAATATATATATATAATTAATTCACACACATAATTTTAATGAGATCTTGATTATATCTCCTACGCGCGGGCTGTAACTAAGTTTTTTAAATTATTCTAAAATTGACCCTAGTTTCAGTCTGTATGACCTCTAAAGGGGGGTCTTTCTACGAAATTACAATATCATCCTCGTAAAGACTCAATAATAGAGACGATAGATGGGTGATTTCGTCATTCCACGAAGTGCGGAGTAGTTGTGGCATTTCGAGGAAGTAGTCGATCTGTTCACGCCATAATGAACTTTTGATCGTTTACGCAAATCCATTCGGCTCCCAACAGTGTTCCACACAAGCACAGCCAATAAATTCTTGCCACGTCAAAAGCATCGAATGGATATATTATTTAAATTTTGTAATTTCTGACGTGGAGATTCATCATTGGCGGGGACAATACGGAGTGGCGAAGAGTATGGACAGTGAACCGGCTGCTCTGTCCCTAAAAGTTAATGAAGTGAAGGTAATATTTTAATTTTAATCCAAACAGGAAACTACCAGGAAGGGCAGGGCGGCTGAATAAAATAATATTTTTTAAAAAAATTAAAAATATTCTTTCCGCTCCACTAAAATTCACGGTAATTAACTTGACACAATATTTTATATAAAAATTAAAATTAAAATATAATAATAATATAATATAATAAAAATAAGAAATATATGAGTCCTACAATACTTTATATCAAATTTAAGTATATAAAAATAATATATGTGTGGAGGTATATTAATTATTTTATAATAAATTATATAGTAAAAAAAAATTTAAAAAATTATTAAATTTTTTTAAACAACTCAAAATAATAAGTAAATTAATTTTATTGGAACGAAAAGAGTAATATTTATTAATAAAATAGTGACGCGAGGGATGCGAGCATATTCCGGTGTTTTACTTTTGGGATTGGGGACCAATCTTAACATAAAGAAATTTATACACTTTTTTCAAATATGGAATTGGAAACCTTTTCGGTGATTGTCAGCCAATTTCTTTCCCCTTTGAATACTGAAACCAGAAATTATATTTCGTTTTCTGCTACGGAATCTTTTGGGAAAGACCAATAATTATTTGTTGTTACTCATTCGTACATTTTTATGATTGGGAATAAAAAAGATAAGTGTACAAAGTATAAATAAAAATAATTATTTTTTCTGTACTATAAATTATTTATTATTATGAATTATTTGAATCTCCATTAATTAGTGGAGGCTCCGCTAATTATGGATTTATGTGAATAATTAGAGAAGATTTTTATGGATGTTCACCATTTAGTGGGGACACCACTAATTAAGATTAGTGGAAGATGATGTATGCCATGATGTAATCCACTAATTAGAGGTCTATAAATAGAGCTATTCTCTAAGCTTGTAATACACCATTATTTTGTAAAAGAAAGATTAGAGAAAATTGCGAGAGAAGAGAAAGAGAGAAATTCTTGTGCAAAATAGTTAGAGTTTTATTAATGAGTAGTGTGAATATTTTATTCTAACACTACCCTAATTTTATAACACGTTATCAGCACGAGTCTCTGCCGTTATTAAAGCCAGAAGACAGGTACGCATTTATTGATCTCGCTAAATTCGAATTTGTAGCCCTTGATATTTCTTTAAAAAAAATTTATATGTCATACAGAAATGCATCTAAATGCTAAAAAAAGGAGATCCATATGTCATGTGGATAAAAAGAAATATTTGATCACCTGAAAATGGTCGTACTACCCACTGCACGGTATGAATGGTTGCACCTGAAGTTGTAAGATTGTAAAACCGTGAACTCCGTGATGTATAAAACTACATCTTAGTTAAAAATTTTACGGAGAAAAAGTTACTGATGAAGTTATATTGGAGAAGACATTCTCCACTTTTCATATCCTACAGTAACAATATCGAGAAAAAGGGTATCCAAAATTGACAGCTTTAACATGAGTTATTATTGAAAAATCATGAAGCCAGATGAACTAGTTCAACAGCACTCCCAGAAGTGAATGCTGTTGGCTCCAACAGAAGCCATCGTTATAGTCGTAGTTGTGGCAGTGGCCGTGGTTATGGTCATGAACACACTCGATATTTTCCTTATCACGAGAGAAATACGGCACACGAAGTGGAACAGAAAAGATAATAAGGGAAAAAGATATTTCCATTAATAATAAGCATCACATCTTTTATTCATATCACTAGTGTTCATATGAACTTGAGGATACATGCTTATAGTTGCTCTTTTTTAATTGAGCTAACAAATGTAATATGAAGGTTTGTAATTGTTCTTTTTCAATATTTACATTAGAGGAAGACAAACAATTAGTAATTATGGACTTCAGCTCCTCTTTTTCGACATCCTCCTCCTTTTCTTTCCCCTTTGAGCCGACGATCGAGACTAGCAGCAGAATTAGCCGTAAAATTACTGCGAAATGAGTCTTGAGATTTTATGATCTCCTTAAGTTTATTATAATTAAATTTCTTATTATATTTGGCCTTGAAGCATGCTTGTCTCAATTTCTGTGTTTGGTCCTCTAACTGCGTATTAGGACTTTCTTCCACCAACTGTTTTTCACATTCCAATATCGCAATGGCTTCTTTCAACTTCTTCTCAGTCATATGTCCTCCTTCTTCTTTATTTTGCATCTCCTATAAATCGAAGTGATATCATCGGTTATTTACTTATAAATCTTTCATAATTTCATACTTGCAAATTATAAGTATGTATGAGAGAGAACCTGAACATTCTTAATTATGGTCTCCAAGCTCACCAATTTCCTGTAAGGCCATCGACGAATTCCTAACTCCCTACATCTTTTCTTGATACGGGTTATGACAATATTCAATTCTTTGACTGCGCTCTTGATTGGTAGGTAAAAGTATTGCAAAATTGTTTCTCTTGATAGTGTCTGGGAGTTATTGCCCTTCTTCTCTCTCTGCCTCTTAATTATCTTCTTCTCCCCAGGCATTTTGTCTGCAATAATATCTTGAACTTCGATATTATGCATGTCATGAATACTTACTCCGACTTCGTTGCCAATACCACTCATTATTTCTCCTAGAAAAAGAAAATAATATCTGTAAAGGTAATACAATTCAAAATCCATGTTTAAATGTATAATAACCTGGAAACATATTCTGGCTTTGTTCAAAATCCATTAGAGAGTAGAAAGGATCATGCACAAGCATATCCTCATTCAAAGGAATAGCATCAAGAGGAACAGTATCAAAAGCAGTCTCTTGTAGGGGCAGATCAACTTGGTCCAAAGCAATCTGTTCAAAACTTTCACTGATTTACATAAAAAACAAACCAAAAGAGAGTTTAATTTTATTATCAAGTATACTAAAAACAAATGGAAGTCCTCAAAGGTATCTCACCTGAAATTAAGAGGAAGCGGTTGGTTTGGAAAGGAAAACATATCAAAATCTTCTGCGTTCAAATTAGGCAGAAGCAGTTGGTTTGGAAAGGAAAACATATCAAAATCTTCTGCGTTCGAATTAGGCAGAAGCGGTTGGTTTGGAAATGAAAACATATCAAAATCTTCTGTGTTCGAATTAGGCAGAAGCGGTTGGTTTGAAAAGAAAAATACATCAACATCTGCTGCAGAAACCGAGTCAAAATTTGACCATGTCTCAAATGAATTACGAGTCTCCATATCTGCTTTGTGATTTTTTTTTTTTTTATGTTTACTAATGACTGATAACTGAGATATATATCGATACATATATATATATATATATATATATATATCTGTATGAGGAAGAATAAGAGGTAGATGGTAGGTAGAGGGTCGGAGGAGAAGAAAAGACAAGAGAGGAAGAAGAAATGTCGGCACCGGAAAGAGTGAAAAAAAAAGAGATATTTTTCTTGGCATTTTCTGCTTGTCATCATTTTCTTATATTTCTTTTCTTATTCTCTTGTGAAATCATTATTCCCTAAATTAGGGGGAGAACAGAAACAGTACAAGAAAGATCGTGATTGGACAATATCATTAAATTATCTTGATCCGCATACAAGCGCGTATGAACTTGAAGTTCAAAAGATAATTCATTTGTAAAGCATTGTAAATCAAATGTCAGACGCTTTTGTTGACTTTAGAAGAGTAACAAAATCGCATATGCCAGCTATAAATACTCCTATTCTAATTTAAGTTCCAACAGAACAAAAGATTTTACATATAGCTGCTGAGCCAAAAGCATGGCCGACCTCTTGGTTCTAAAGATAAAAATCCTCGAAAGAAGAGAGGATTAATGGTCCAAATGATCATATTAAAGCAAAGAATGATAAAGACCAAGAGAAAACTTATGACAAAGAACCAGACATAAATGAAAGTAACACTGAAATTTCTATCCATTATACCACTTCCGGTAGAAGTTGGAATCGGATAGAAACAATTATTGATCATATGTTTGCATATAATATCTCTTGATGTTATACAGGATAATGATGATCCGAAACCAATATCAGTTGATGAATGTCGGCATAGAAAAGATTGGCTGCAATGGAAAGATGCGATTCAATCGGAGTTAAATGCACTGACAAAACGTGAAGTCTTCGGACCAGCAGTCCGAACACTAGAAGGTGTAAAACCTGTTGGCTACAAATGGATATTTGTGCGAAAGCGCAATGAAAAGAGTGAAATCGTTCGATATAAAGCGCGATTAGTAGCCCAAGGTTTTTCACAAAGACCAGGTATTGATTATGATGAAACTTATTCTCCTGTTGTTGATGTTATTACACTCCGATATCTTATCAGTTTGGCAGTACATGAAAAGATAGATATGCACCTATTAGATGTTGTCACTGCTTACTTGTATGGAAATTTAGAAAATGATGTTTACATGAAAATCCCCGAAAGATTTCATATGCCTGAAGCATATAAACATTATCCTCGTGAAAATTACTCCATCAAGTTACAAAAATCATTACATGGCCTGAAACCATCTGGGCGCATGTGGTTCAATTATCTTAGTGAATATTGATTGAAAGTGAGATTTAAAATGGCCAGGTATGTCCATGCATTTTTATTAAGAAACTTGGTTCTAAATTTGTGATATTAGCTATATATGTTGATAATTTTAATCTTATTGGAGCTCTTGAAGAGCCCCAAGAAATAATTGATTATTCGACATCAAGGATGGTCATAAAAGTATACTTTGCCTTAGTTTACAAATTGAACATTTGGCAAGTAGAACATTTATTCAACATATACAGCAAAAGTTTTAAAAAGATTTGACATGGACAAAGCACATCCATTAAGTATTCCAATGATTGTCCGGTCCTTTTCGACCTCAAGAAAATATTGAAGAACTTCTTGGTCCTGAAGTACCATATCTCAGTGCAATTGGTGCATTGATGTATCTTGCTAATAATACACGACCTGATATTGCTTTTGCTGTCAATTTATTAGCAAGATTTAGTTATTCACCAACACGTCGACATTGGAATGGAATTAAACAAGTCCTTCGATATCTCCAAGATACAATTGATCTCGGATTATTTTATTCAAATAAAACCAGTCCAACATTGATAGGTTATGCAGATGCTAGTTATTTATCTGATCCACATAAAGCATGTTCTCAAACGGGCTATCTATTTACATGTGGAAATACTGCTATATCATGGCATTCTACGAAACAATCTATAGCAACTACTTCTTCAAATCATGTTGAAATTATAGCCATTCATGAAGCAAGTTGAGAATGTGTATGGCTAAGATCCATGATTCATTATATCCGAGAAAGTTGTGGATTATCATCAATCAAAGATATTCCAACTCCTCTTTATGAAGACAATGCAGCTTGCATAACTCAATTACGAGGAGGATATATTAAAGGAGATCGGACAAAACATATTTCACCAAAATTCTTCTTTACTCATGAACTCTAGAAGAAATGTGAAATTGATGTGTTACAAATTTAGTCATGTGACAACTTCGCAGATATTTTCACGAAGACTTTACCGACTGCAACATTTGAGAAGTTGAGATATAAAATCGGTATGCGTCGGTTTAAAGATTTAAAGGAATCATCTCATCAGGGGGAGTAATAAACAGACATATAGAATAGTGTACTCTTTTTCCTTCACTAGATTTTTTTCCCACTGGGTTTTTATCTAGTAAGGTTTTAACGAGGCATATTCTTTATGTAATTGATGGACATCCAAGGGGGAGTGTTATGAATGATTGGAATCTCCATTAATTAGTGGATGCTCCACTAATTATGGATTTATGTGAATAATTAGAGAAGATTTTTATGGATGTCCACCATTTAGTGGAGACATCACTAATTAAGATTAGTGGAAGATGATGTATGCCATGATGTAATCCACTAATTAGAGCTCTATAAATAGAGCTATTCTCTAAGCTTGTAATACACCATTATTTTGTGAAAGAAAGATTAGAGAAAATTGTGAGAGAAGAGAAAGAGAGAAATTCTTGTGCAAAATAGTTAGAGTTTTATTAGTGTGTAGTGTGAAGATTTTATTCTAACACTACCCTAATTTTATAACATTTATTTTATTTAATTAATTATGTAAATATTAAAATAAATTAATTTTTTAATTAATTAAATATTTATTTTGTTTTTATCTTTAAAATTTATTTTCTCTATTTATTAAGAATTATTCAAATTTTAAAATTTTGATATGTTCTAAATTGTTTCTCTTTCCAGTTATTTAAATCAGATCATCTTATTAGGAAATCAATTATTTAATATATTTAGAAAACAAAATATTGTTAAATATATATTAAATCTTAATTTCCTAACAAGACTGATCATTTGAAATAAAAATTAAGTTATAAATACGACAAATAATTTATGATGAAAAGAGTATACTATATATGTGTGTAAAAGAGAGAGAATAAAAGTATTGAAATTAATTTTTTCTCGAAATATTAGGATGAATAAAATGGCAATATCATTTAAGGTTTGCAATTTTCAAGATTTAGATAACATAACCCAAAAAAAATCATTTTGTCAATAATTTTTGGGTAAAAATAAATAAAACAATTTGATTATAAATAAGTCGCTACCTTATCCTTGTTAATTGGGACCCATTATTATATTAACTCAAAGTTCAAGGGGGAGCATTTTATATGAGAATTACATTAAGGAAGTTAGTTTGAGATATTTGTATAAAAATTATATTTATTTTAAGAATAATAATTACTTATTATTATTATTATTATTTCTATTTCACAATATAAGACTTAAAAAAAATTTCACAATATATGTCGTTTTACAAACTTTTATAATCATTTTTACTTTTTTTTATTATTATACTCCTTCCTACAATCTTTCTCTTTTCACTAACTATGACTCAATTATTTTCAATTAGCAAAATAGATAAAGACTTAATTATGGATATTTTTAGAAATTAATTTTAAAATTATTTAGAATTTAAAATTTTTAATTTTTATATATAAATTTAAAACGATTTATATTATAAAACGAGATAATAATATTTTATTAGCTCCATACATATCTCTTTTTGGTAGTATTCAATCTCACTGATAAGTGGGTCCAAGTACTTCGATCGAATGGTTGTTGTATCATTACTGCATGGTTTGAACTTTTCAACTTTGGGTAGAAATTTTGCTTTTATTGTGTTTTTATTTTTTTTTTCCATTCAATTTTGGAATTTAGGAAGAATTCAAGTTTAAGGAAATGATTCTAAACTTGGAATTTTAGAAAAAGATGTCTTACTTATTTTCTTTTGCTTTTATTCTATTTTCTTTTTTTCATTCAATTTCTTCATTTTGGAATTTGTGAAGAACTCAAATTCAAGGAAATGATTCTAAATTTGGAATTTTAGAAAACGATGTCTCACTTGTATTCTTTGATTGTGATCACAGCAAAGTTTGCCATCCCAAAATCAACACCGAAACACCTATTTATATTGAAATTTTTATTATTTACTCCGTATCATAATATAAATTATTTGACTTAATTTCACACATATTAAGATTTCTAAAAATAAAGTAACTTTATATTTTTTTCTTCTTAAAATATTCCTATTTAAATGTTTTAGAAACAAGCGAAGAGACGAGAGAGAAAGAGAACAATAAATAAGGATAAAAATATAAAAATAACTTTAAAATTTTCTTAAAAAATCTCCAACGACTTATAATTTGGAACAGTAAAAATAGTCTCTAACAACTTATATTATGGAACGAAATGAGATATTTCAAGGTGATATAGTTATTATATTTCTTTAGTCCTATTGTGGACTCTAATGAAAACATAGTAAAAAAAAAAGCATAAGGCAATTTAATTTTAATTAGTTTATGTTATTAAAAAAATGATTAGGAATGATGTAGTATTGATGGGACAATTTTGTTTCATTAAAAACCTTATTCATGGTAGAAAAAATTGCATTTTTTGAATAATTAAGTGAATTTATCAGCGTACAAGAGAATTGATTCTTAGTTATATACATAGCTTTATGATAAGACTCCAAGGTTGCTTCTAGGGAATGTACATCTGGTGCGAGAAAGTTAAGAATTTGGTAATTTTGTTTATAATTCATGTTATGAATGAACAATTAATTAAAATAAAAAAAGCTGATTGTGACCTTTTAAATTTCATGATAGAATCAAATAATTAAATTTTAAATTATTTAGTCAATGAAAAATTACAAAAATTGTTTTTCAACAATTGATTATAAATTAAGTAATCGTTTAATGATTCAAAAAAAAAAATTGTCGGAATTTCACACTCATTTTTAAACTTCTTTCAATTTGTTTACTCTTTTTTTCACTCACTCAAAAGACAATAGCATTCGTAATTAAAACTCCGCTTTCTCTCATCAACTTGGCCCCCGCAATATTATACTCCCTCCGTCCATAAATAATTAGTCTAATTTTTTTAATTTGTCTAAAAATAACTGTTCACTTTTCTAAATATAAGTTGTATTTAATTATTTTTTTTAATTTTACCCTTAGCATAATTTTCTATCAATTAATTAGTATTATAATTACTTATATTAAAATTATTTTAACCAACAATAAAATCACGTTATCCTGAAAAAATAATCAAAAGTATAATTTAATGAGATAATATGGGTAAAAATAAGACTCTAAAATAAAGAGTGAGAAGAGAGAGACAAATGACATAGGTAAGAAGTGAGAGACATATGTAATTATTAGAGTGATGTAATTAAAGAAGTAATGAGATTCAAATTAATGTGGTGAGAAAGATAATAAAAATACTTCAAAGGGTATAGTGGATATTTTAATTATTTTTACTATAAAATTTCATAATTTCTTAATATGCGTAATTTTTACAATTAGATCAGTTATTTACAGACAAACAGAGTATAAAGTTGCGAGTTAAAGTCACCCCTAATCCTATTACCAAGAACATCCTCTATTAGTAATTAATTTACTTGATAAAGTAAGTTGATCTCTGTAGTTCAGATTTCAAATTCTATTTTGAATATTAATTTCGGTTTACAATATAAGTCGTTTTAAATTTGATTTTTTTTTATAATATAGATCATTTTATAAAATTTTATAAAAATTTATTACTTTTTTTCATCTCTATCCCTTCTTACAATCTCTCACTTTTCACTAATTATAACTCAACTCTATCTAATTGTCAAAGTAAATAAAGACTTAATTAAGGGTATTTTAAAAGTTTAGTCTTAAAATTATCTGAAATTTACGTACTATTAATTTTTATGTATAAATCTAAAAGACTTATATTATGAATCTGAATCGGAGATAGTATTTGATTAGAATGAGATGAAAATCGAATTTATATGACTATGAATTTAATGAATTATTTATAGTCCTAGGAATATCAAATACCAAAGTTAAAAAAAAAAAAAAAAAGAGTTTGCAGTCATAGTATACTGCATAGTATTAGATGATGAAAGGCCAAGGTGGGATTCTTGCAGTCCTCAAAAGGATGATCTGCAGCAGCATCCTTTTACTGTTTGTTCCCACTTTATAAACTGTAAAGAATTTAATGAAACTGAGAAAATTTGCAATGGCGGAGCTTTTGTAAGGTGAAATGAAATGAATGGTGGAGATTTTGATTGTGAGGGCAAATTTGTCATATCATTTTGAAGAGTGAAGAAAGGTTTTTCTTTAGGGAACAGTGGAGAGTCACTATAATAGATATTATTGTCATTTGAAAAGTTAGGGGCTGAGATGTTAAAAGTTATTCTCTCAATCTCCTTTTATCTGTTTATTAAAATTAAAATTTTTATCTTAATTTATTTATTTTATTAATAAATTAAAATTATAATAATTATTATTTTTCTACAAATATTCCTCGTTAAGAATATTAAAAATCCTAAATTTTATACAATTTTAAAATTAAAAAAATATTTTTAATTAAATATTTATCTACTTTAATAATTAAAAAAATTATGTTATAATTAATAAAAAGTGAGAAATTATAGAAAGAGTAAAATTAGAAAAAAATAATAAATATTTATAAAATGATATATATTATAAAAAAAATAAATTTAAAATAATTTATATTACTCACAGCGTCCCATGACCTACTTACTATTTTAGACTGTCCCATTAAATTTGACGCTTTCCTTAAAAGAAAAATTTTTACTATACAATTTATTATAAAATAATCATTATACCCTACATATATTATATTTATATTCTTATATTTGATATAAAATAGTATGAGATTCACGTATTTTTTATTTTTATTATATTATATTATTATATTCTAATTTTTACTTTTATATAAAATATCGTGTCAATTTTAATAGGACGAAGGGAGTATAAAATAGAAATAATAGTTATCACCGATCACATAAGCGGCCGCTCCTAGTGGCCGGCTGCCGGCGACGCTTCAGTCCGCCTCGAAAACAGAAATCACACAGGAAATGTGAAGGGTCTTTGAATTGAGGAAAGAGGAATGAAATTTCCACCTGTGTTCTTTCTTTTCCAAGCATGCTTTTTGACGGTTGATTTTGTTGATGTAAACTTATTTTCAGCCAACATTGTGATTTACTACTATTGCTGTCATCGATGTCCATCAATGGAAGTCAAATTCTTTGTGTCCGCTTTTCAAACTTTATCTCCAAGTCATTTTCATAATCGCAATCATTACATTACAGTTATATGGTACTCGTTTTCGTTTCAAAATATTTATTTATAAAATTTTTTAAATATCGATTAATAATATTAAAAATAATATAATAATTTAGATAAAGTTCTTATTTTATTTATATTAAAAACATTATAGCTATTGGTTAATGAAAATTTCCAAGAAGCAAGAAGAAATAAGAGTTTTGAAAAATTGCATAGTTGACTTAGAATAAATATGGGTACAATAAGAAAAAATTAATCATTAATTTTAGAAATATGTATATGAATAAGTATTTTGAAACAAAACAAAAAAATTTTATAAACAAGTATTTTGAAATGAAAGAAATAGTAATAAATTGTTGGTTTTTTCAACTTTAATGATTTGAGAGGTTGATTATTAACGTTGTACCATAAAATGTAATGTTCAAGTCAGAGCAAGAGTGATATTCTAAATTAATCAAATGGAGTACACAGGAAATTTCAGAAATAATTTGAGCAGACTTCCACCAGGAAAATAGATTATTATTATTATTATTGAGGTAAAATATATTAGTTATTATATTAATTTTAATTTTTATCATTGAATTTTAAAATATATAATTTTAATTTTTAAACATTTAAAAAAACTAATTATGATCTATTCTTCTCCAAAAATATGTAATTTTTGGTAATTTACTACTATTTTTAAATTTATTATTTTTTCTGTAAAGATATTAAGAAAATTACTATCTATCTAAAATTGAATATGGATTTCTTTACTATCTATCGAGAATTAAATTTGATTTTTTTTCTTTTTTTTTCCTCATCTTTGTGTTTGGGTTTTGTTTATTAAATGGTGAAATTTGTGATTTTTATTGTATAATTAGATTTGAAGAGTAATCACAAGATTATAAAGTTATATAAGAAGTATGTAGTCAAATCTTTAAATTATTGTTGATAATATGAAGAGATTTAAAAAGAAGATAGCGAAATTAAAATTAAAGAATAATATTTTAGAAGTAAAAAAATTAGGAAAATGAGGATTAAAATTTTATTTGAATTTTTAGTATTGGAAGGATTATATATATACTTCGAAAGAAAAAGAAAAATGAAATATGAGCAGTTGACTTATATGCCCGGTTGATTTGGTAGCCTGGCCAGACTTTAATGGATGTTAATTGCATTTTATGTGAATACACATTGACATAATTAGTCACCATCAAGATCAAGATCTCATGGAAATCTAATTTCTTTTGCAGATTATGACATCTTGATGGTGAATGTTCTTTTATTGCAGAAGCATGTAGAAATGTAGGAGCTGTGATGATTTGACCGATAGAATTTTTTTTTATTTATTTTTTTTTTTACTCCTTTAAATTTTAGTGGACATTAAAGACTGAAGAAATGAAATCAAAGGAAAACACAGTAACATCAAATTGGCTATTGCTTGGCCTTATTACCAAAATTATAATTAAGCTATTATTCACCTTGATCAAATGAATTATTGTTTACAACCAATTGAAGTTTACTTTCTGAATACTTCTGACCTTGTGAAACACTTATTGCTTAAATATTCATTTCAAAGAGGGTCAGAAGTCATAAACTTAGCTGTTGAACACTCCCAACTGGGATTTTGCCTTGCCAATTCCAAAGAATTTTGACGGTTGCGCCTCTACCTTTTGAAAGTGCTACATGGAGGGAGTGCTTCACCTCCATTTTCACATAAACATTATCTATATTCATGTTTCACAGATGGATTGCCATCGCATGTGATTAATATTTGTCAGATGATTATATAAATTCTAACTTAATAAAATACGTACAAGTGAGATTGAGAATTTTAAATATATTTTTAACCATAGAGGGACCAAATCAATATCCAATCCCAATATTCTTTTGCTTCTTTCTTGTCCTTCTGGAAACTACACGTATAACGATTTGACATACATGTGAACACAAAGTTTTCTAAAAGAACTGTGAAGAAGCTGGATTGAAAATGATTAAAGCATGCAATGAACAGTAAATGAAGCTTTCACAAATCATCGTGAATACAGTAACAGATCACAAAAACAAAATCCAAATAATATTTCTTGGTGGAAGTGAAGATTAAACAACTACTTGGAGTTTCCTCCTTCTGCACCTTTGTATCTTCTTTTTTCTCCTTTCTCAATGGAATTTATTCAGTCATCATTATTGGGAATGGATGCATTGGACTTTGATACATTTTGATATAGGATTATAATGTTCCTGAAGGCCAGAAACTGCATCCCCCAAGCATCTAATCCAAGAACAACATCATAGTAAATTTTCTAATGGGTAGGTCCTCATTCTTGTCCAATGCCAGATTTAGACACTAGCTCAATAATAACCTCATAATATGCAGATTGCACGAAAAATCTACCACTACTTCCTAACAATGCCCAAGCTGCTGTGTGTTCAAACTTCCTTTTTGGTGGTTTTGTATTTGTGTTTGGATGTCATCTTCACAATTACAGTGACAAGCATATGTGCCAAGAGCCATTCATGTAATAAAGCTTTTATACATAATTTCCTTCAATCTGCTTAATTGTATATTCTTTTATTGCACCATAATGAATCAATTGCTCTTAACAGAAAGGTTTCTTGGGCATTTTTCTATTCACCATACAAATGATTTTGAGAAAGTTTTCCACACAAGTCAATAGAACCACACAGATTTTTCTAGTCTTTGTTGTGTTGTTATTTCATCTTCCACATTTACAATGAGAAAGCCTCATCGTCTTGAATTTGATTCTCATTCACACTAGTAAGAGGATGATTTTGTGTTTCCTATGCTAGGATGAACATCAGATAAGTTGAATCATTTGCACTCATCTCAGCCATGTAATTTGTATGGTACTGGTAAAATATTTCTATATGCCTGCTAAAAGGGAAAAAAGAAAGTCGCATGTTACTTGGCATCACTAAAATCCTGAAGTACTCGGACTATATTCAACCTATCAAAAGAATCAGAAGACATTTTGCTGCTCTTTGGTTCTCTTCCTATTACACTTATCTGGGAAAGAACAATGAATTGGCACTTTCGTTGGCTTGAGAGCATGTTAAGTGTGCTTACTTTTAGTCTCAAAAACGAAGGGATACTTTCCACATTACCAAATATTGTTAGCCACCATACTGGAGGTTGGGGTGGGTATGCCGCATGCTATATTATGATTTGGACTTTAATAGTTCTCTTCATCCTTGGATGTATGTTGAAACCGACTAAACCATGTAACTTCGTACATATCTAGTTCAATCTCTTGTTTCATGTTTGACATTCTTCCGTTTGATCTGAATTCTCTTTTATCTGCTTTAACAGATGCATGTACTTGTTGCATTGTCCTCTATGCTTTCTCCAAAAAGGGTGGGATGAAGGGAACATTTCAGCCTCTTGCTGAAATTAGTCATGAGAACAATATGAATGTGAATAAGTACTAGATAATTACTTTGTACTTCATTCTTGGGCCTATGCTCTTCTATTTATGCGTTTCTTCTTCTTCTTCCCCCATACTTCTGTGGTGATTAAAGATGAGCTATAGTATTGCTGCTTATATTCCTGTAGGGCTTCTTTGCTAAATTGAACACAGGCATTGAGGAAAACTGCTTGAAACCATTTTTCTATTCTAGGTCTGATGCCTTTGCACTGTCTAAAATCAGGCATGTTAAAGCTTTTAATTAAACCAATCTGCAGTGCACAAACACATCCAATTTCTCTTTGCTTTTGAGGTAGGTTCAACAGTGTCTCTCTTTGAAAGTTCAGTTCTGCTGTTTCAATGTGTGATAAATTCACCATGTTATGTAATGTGCAAGTGATGTATTACTCTGGCTATGATGAGCCACTTTCACTAATGATTTGTTTTCTGCTCTCTTTTTTTTCTAATTTCCAAGATATATGTAACTCTGAAGGAGGTCTTTGCTTATTCATAGTAAGAATTACAAGTGCAACTCAATACCCTTCATAAGAACGACATAGATTCAAAAGATGTGTTCTTCTTTTCTGCTGTCTTGCTTGTATTTTTTGTTGTTTAAGCTTGAATCATGACTGATATCAGAGCCCTCTTGACCTTTAAATAACCTTTGAGTACTGTAGTAGTTGCAGGTTTCAAATCATTTATAGTCAGGGAAGGGAAAAATAATGTCTACAATGAAAATGCCATCTTTAATACTCTTTAACTATTTGCTGATTCACACAAGTCCAAGGGTAAAGTTTTGTCTCTCTATAATTCTCAGGCCCGTGCCCTTTATCTTGCTAACACGTCTCCTTAATCAAATGTTAACTATGATCGGCATTCGTGAATCACCCATTATGATGCTACAGTGAAATGTGGGTGTGCTATATATTATTCTTAATTGGCGGACAACCTTATCAAATGCAATGTTATTATTTCATGGTGGTTACCACAAGAATATTTTGAAATGACTTTTTTTTTATCTAATTAAATATATAGCATAAAATTTTTATATATGTTGTAAGTTTTAATAATTAAAAAATGATTATATTTGAAGCTTTAGTTTAAGATTAGATTAATATGATTTACTTAGTTCAATAATAAGATATAAAGTTAATTATCTAATGAAATCTTACTAAATTTTAAAAGTTAAAAGTTTTGTTCTATTTAAAATAATTATATCATCTTTTAATTATTATACTCCATATAAATCTTATCAATTATGTGAATCTTTATTAATTATTATTAATTTGAGTAATGCTATAAACTATTATAATTATTAGAATATTTACTTCTCATAACAAGGAAAATAAACTAGAATAATAAGAAAGCATTATTAATAACTAAAATAAAAATTACGTACGGGTTATATTTAATTATGAGTTACTTAGGTGGATAGCATATAAGAATTAATTTTTTTAATATCATTGTGGACATAATTAACTAAACATCTTGCACTACTTAATATTTTTATTCATACCCACATATTTATTTCAAATTATCTTTGAAATGTTTTGTTAATACTTAATTACATTAATCTATAATAATTAACATTATGATAAATTCTTTGTAATAACTTTATACTACAGCATATAGTCTAATGTTAGATTAAACTTATAAAAAAAGGTGAAGAAATTTGGTATATATATATATATATATATATAAAATCTACCCTTATTACATAATTACATATATAATCTACCTATATATACATATAGCTAGCCATTAAAAAGATGACTTGTATCACTTATAGGTTATTTAGTATGGCAGAGATACACAATAACATTTGAAGGATATGCTAAAATTATATTTAATTTTTAAAATGTAGATATAATTTTAAAATTTTTTAAAAAATTATAAATTTAAAATGATCATTGCACTCAATTTGAAGAAAATAATAAATTATCAATATTTGACAAATAAATTTATTTGTATTAGGTTATTAAAAATTTAAAATAGTATTCTTAAAACAATGCAAAGATGCCCATTATTCTTAAAGAAAACATTTTTCTGCTCTTTGTTTTTCTTCCTATTACACTTCTATGGGAAAGAACAATGAATTGGCACTTTTGTTGGCTTGAGAGCATGTTAACCTGTGTCTTATTTTCTAGTCCCAAAAATGAAGGGACACTTTCCACAATATCCAATATTATTAGCCACCATACTGGAGGTTGGGGTAGGTATATATGCCCCATGCTATATTATGATTTGGACTTTTGGACTAAGATTCATTCTATTTCTAAGTGGAATCAAACAGTTCCTCCAACCTTGGATGTATGTCGAACCGACTGAACTGTGTAATTTTGTACATATCTAGTTCAATCTCTTGTTTCATGTTGCATTCTTCAGTTCTGCTCTAGCATTCTCTTTTTTCTGCTTTAACAGATGCATGTACTTTGTTGCAATGTCCTCTGTGCTATCTCCAAAAAGGGTTGAAGGGAACATTTCAGCCTCCTGCCTGAAATTAGTCATGAATATACAATATGAATGTGAATAATTAGTATGGATAATTACTTTGAACATTCATTCTTGGGCTCTTCTATATATTTATGTGTTTCTTCTTCTTCTTCCACCATACTTCTGTGGTGATTAAAGATGAGCTATAGTATCACTGCTTATTCTCCTGTAGGTCTTCTTTGCTAAATTGAACATGGGCGTTGAGGAAAACTGCTTGAAACCATTTTTCTATTCTAAGTTTTTGCCTTTGCACTGTCTAAAATCAGGCATGTTATAGCTTTTAATTAAACCAATCTCCAATGCACAAACACTTCCAATTTCTCTTTGCTTTTGAGGTAGGTTCAACAGTGTCTCTCTTTGAAAGTTCAGTTCTGCTGTTTCAATGTGTAATAAATTCACCATGATATGTTTTTGTTATGTGCTGTGCAAGTGATGTATTACTTTGGCTATGATGAGCCTCTTTTACTAATGATTTTTTTTTTCTTTGCTCTTTCTTTCTACTAATTTCCAAGATATATGTAAATCTGAGGGAGGTCTTTGATTATATGCATAATAGTAAGAATTACAGGTGCAACCCAATACCCTTCATAAGTTCGATATAGATTCAAAAGATGTGTTCTTCCTTTCTACTTGTTGTAAGAGATGTCAGAGCAGATCGAGTTGATAAGACATGCTGTCTTTCTTGTATTTTTTGTTATTTAAGCTTGAATCATGGCTGATATCAAAGCTCTATGCACTTGACCTTTCAACCAACCTTTGAGTACTGTAGTAGTTTCAGGGTTTCATATCATTATAGTCAGGGAGGGGGAAAAAAAGTATACAAAGAAAATGCCAGCTGCAATACTCTAAAAGTATTTGCTGATTCATAGAATTGTCCAACTATAAAGTTTTTTCTCTCTAGATTCTCAAGTCCATGCCCTGTATCCTGCTAATATGTTTCCTTAATGAAGTGTTAACTATGATAGGCATGAATCACCAATTATGATGCCATAGTGGAATGTGGGTGTGCTATATATTATTGAGACTTCTAGATTGCAATACTTGGTTCTTCATTTTTTGGTATCATTATCATGTATGTCCAAATGGAATTTTACAATCCACCATATCACTCACTTTGTTATTTACAATTTGGTTGTTGCAGACAAATAATTTTATTTTCTAAACCAGACCAGCCAGGCTCTTAGAGCGTTGGCCAAAATGGAAATTCAGTTATGCTTTATTTGTTTAAAGAGGTAAAAGTCCTTAAGAAATTGCTAGAACAATATAAATAAAGGGTTAGGTTGGTACATAGTAGTTGGGACGCTGTTTAGCTACTTAAAATTATTAGAATTCTTTCCTTTTCTGTGATTCTTAATTGGAGGATAACCTTATCAAATGCAATGTGTTATTTGATGGTGGTTAGCACTAGAATATTTTGAAATGGCTCTTTATTACATGGATTGTGAAAACTTGACATCGTAGAAATATCAACAAACAATTAGAGTTTAATAGATATGGTGTTAGGCTGTAAGCTGCTTTATTATGTTATGGAAGCTGATACTTTGAAATCTAACACCAGTTCCGAACAAATTTGAAATGCATTTACCGTTGCCTTTTGCCTAATATGTTGTGTTTGAAATTGAGCCCCCCACATCCCCACTTCTTTCTTTCTTTTGTTTTTTAATATCTGTACTGTGTGTATGTTACTCCTGTAGCAGTAGAAACTGTGATTGAAGCTTTAGTTCTAGTAAAAAGCAGTTAGGTCAATACAGCAATAGCATGTTTTCAAGTGTTTGTTTTTCTTGAACAATGACTTGGAATTCAACTATTTTGCTCTAATGTGATGAGGGAGTCTTAATTTGGTAGGTTGACATGAACCAATTCCTAAGTTAGCTAGCCTACGTGGTTGAAGAATCGAAAGGGGTGATCAACCCAACTCCCATGTTAAGCCATATGGTTGAATTGTCAAAAGGGGTAAGCCCTGGCAGAGAATGTAGTGTGGCTTTTTGCAAGTTCATTTGCTCTTTCTTTTTGCTTATGGCGGGCCGGAAATATTTAACATAATTTAACCAACCAATCAACCAACTCCTCCACCCCCAACCCCCAAAAAAGAAGAGAAAAAGAAGAAAACGAAAATAACAGTATAGATCATGTGCCTTAATAGTATTTCAAAACTCCAAAATTTCTCACATGATGCCAAATGATTGCATACTTCACCTTCTATTCGGCTATACAATCCCAAAGGCATAAAACCGTACTGTCACATCCCTTGACATATGACCTTCATATGTGCCAACACAAACTGGCACACACACAAACACAAACCTCTTTTATTGTAACCTCGTTTTGCTTGATATCAAGAAAGCCCTCCAACAATTATACTCTCTGTCTGTGTCTGTCTTTCAATCCTGGGTAGAAATGACCTCTACTTGCATATCAAATTGTGTTAAGGATGCTCGTGCCCCTGTTCGAGCCACCTATGTAAACCTGTACAAGTGGCCTGAATCAGACGTCGAATTCATACGTTCCTTAAGCTCTGATTCACGCAAGAATGGCGCCTGTGGCCATCCCAAGGTGGTGGACAGTATTTCATGCCGACAGCTATACCTAAGAAGCTACACATTCTCAAGGGACGAGTGCATGGATGAGAAGGTAAAGAAAAGTTCCAGAACCAGAAGGATTAGAGAGAGCGTGGCTGCTAATAGAAGACGACGTAAGTCAAGAGGTAGCAGTGGCAGCAGCCATGGCAGCGATGGAGGTAGAAGGAAATGTACAGGCTTTAGAAGGGCCAAGGAGGCGTCATGCGTTGCCCTAGCGGTCATTTTCCGGCGGTTGTTATCCTGCACAACTAAAATTGATGTGGTTGGTTGATTATGAAGATTTTTTCAGCTTCTTCTTTCTTTATCAAGCTTTTATTTATGACCAATATAGAGATGCTGTTTGCTTCGAGTGGTTTGGTATGTAAACTCCTTTTCTTTATATAAGTGCCATGATCATCTCTCTGCAGCCAAAAACTTCAAGTAGCACCTTAATTTTTCTGGTTTTTGGGGGGTTGCTATCTGATCAAGATTGTCTGATAATCAATCTCTAGTGTTGATGAAATCTATGTAAATGGCCGTCGGTTTTGCTGCTATATCTTTTGATGGAATAATTAAGAGAAGCCTATTGCATTTGCTTAAGCAATTTGTTGTCATGTATTTCACTAGTCTTACTGTCCCTCATTCCCTCTCCTCCCCTCTTCCCCGAAACACTTACAAGACCAAATGGTAAGTTTTAACCTTAGTTCAACATTTGGGTCCAAGATCGAGAGGTCTACTTGTTTATAGGATTTGATACACGAACAAATACATGGCGAATAAGTTTTATTCCAACATTTAATGAAAATTTTAATTGCACACATATCATGGAATGGCAAAGAAGGGAAAACAAAGATTGATAACGCCTTATAACTTTTGAAGTATAAGAAAGAACAGCCTAATAAACACAGAATATTTTGATCGTCCCATGAATCCAAATTTCATCTCATCAAAATTCACATAGGTGAAATTCTATTGATATATGGCTAAATTTTAGATTGATTTCTGTCTCAAACTTCTTAGAAAAACCGTCCAATAAATCCTAAATATTTTACCTTTGATATTATAATTAACTTCAAAAATTAATTTTTTAAAATTATTTTAATGATATGTCAACTTTTATTTATATTTACACCGCGATCTATTTATTCATAAAAATTTTGAGATAAATTAATACATTCCATATTATACATAATTTTTAATACATTAAATAGACAGAAAATATTAATTGAATTTAATAATATATATTCATTTATTAATTCGTGCCATCCGTAAAATAAAGTCCAACCACAACAACCAAATGTTTCACCGGCCATTTACTTCAGCAAGTCTATCAACAAAGGACAATTTTGTTACTATCGGATAAGGATAACTTTGGTGTACTTATAACTACCTTTGCAAGAATTTTATTTAGACGAGTGCACGCCTGGAAAGCTCTCTCTCCATGCCATTTTCCTTAAATTGTCTTCAAGTTCTTTGTAGTTTCCAATGCTGCCCATGAAAAGAGTTCTTGTATTCTCAATCTCCTCAAACCACAGCTTTCTCTTTGCTTGTACATTTGTTTCTTAGTGTAAAAAACTTAATCCTCATCGTCCCTAAAAAAGAAGGGCCAAGGCCGACCAGAACCCGTCATAATAGAGATAGAAAAGATCACTCATAAGAGAGATGAAAAGAGCCATATTTGAGGAGACAGCATCATCGATGGAAGAAGTAGGCCAAAAGAAAAGGTGCAAAAAGAGGGATAGGGACCGACCGAGAAAAAGAAAAAGAAAACCAATTATCACCATGTCAAAAATGAAACTTACAATGCAAGTTTTGGTTGGATTCATCGATCGCCTGCTGTCTGCATAATTCTGCAACCTTTTTTTGCCTCTGGCCTTCGGCCTTCTTATTACTATGTGGAATTACAATGGTTGTAATTATGAATACTCCTATTAATGAGTGTTTAATGCACGCAAATAATCATCATAAGGGACCTTGCATGTCAGCCACAGTGTGCCACAGCCTATCATGCTGATCATCACCGTTCTCTTTGCCTTCCTTTCTTTTAGAAGGGATGTTTATTGGCTTGGCACGTCGGATAGTTAGTGTTAAAATACATCTTTATAAGCATTAGGTAATCTTTTTTTAATAAAATATTTTTTTGAATAAAATTAGAATTTACGTATTTTTTTAACAATATTGATATATATAAATAAATTATTTTACATATAAAGTGTATTCTATTATGAATTATTGGAATATTTATTAATTAGTGGAGGCTCCACTAATTATGGATTTATGTGAATTATTAGAAGATTTTTATGGATGCCCACCATTTAGTGGAGACACCACTAATTAAGATTAGTGGAAGATAATGTATGTCATGATGTAATCCACTAATTAGAGCTCTATAAATAGAGCTATTCTCTAAGCTTGTAATACACCATTATTTTGTGAAAGATAGATTAGTGAAAGAAAGATTAGAGAAAATTGTGAGAGAAAAGAACGAGAGAAATTCTTGTGCAAAATAGTTAGAGTTTTATTAGTGTGAAGTGTGAAGATTTTATTCTAACACTACCCTAATTTTATAACACGTTATCAGCACGAGTCTCTACCGGTACAAAAGCCAGAAGACTAAGCACGAGTTTCTGCCGTTACCAAAGCCAGAAGACAGGTACGCATTTATTAATCTCTATGGCTAACATCGCGAAACTCGAATTTGTAGCCCTTGATATTTCTGGAAAAAATTATATGCCATGGGTTCTCGATGCAGAAATGCATCTAAATGCTGAAGGCCTTAGTGAAACTATTCAAGCAAATAATAGTGCATCTGCACAACATAAGGCTAAAGCTTTGATTTTTATTCGTCGTCATCTCGATGAAAATTTGAAAATGGAATATCTCACCGAAAAAGATCCATATGGCCTGTGGGTAAATTTAAAAGAAAGATTTGACCACCTGAAGATGGTCGTACTACCTACTGCACGGTATGAATGGTTGCACTCGAGGTTGCAAGATTTTAAAACCGTGAATGAATATAGCTCCGCAATGTATAAAATTACATCTCAATTAAAATTATGCGGAGAAAAAGTGATCGATGAAGATATGTTGGAGAAGACATTCTCCACCTTTCATGCCTCGAATATTGTCCTGCAGACAACAATATCGAGAAAAGAGGTATACAAAATTTACTGATTTAATTATCGCCCTCCTCATTGCGAGAGAAAAATAATGAGTTATTATTAAGAAATCATGAAGCCGGATCAAGCGGCTCTACAGACACTCCCGAGTGAATGCTGTTGGCTCCAGTGAAGCCATCGTTATAGTCGTGATCGTGGCCGTGGCCGTGACCGTGGTCGTGGTTATGGTCGTAGACACGCTCGATATTTCCCTTATCACAATTATAATCAAAGCGTGAGAAATACGGCCACTGAAGTGGAACGAGAAAAGATCAAAAGGGAAAAGAAAAAGAAATTGAAGAAAAGCATGAGGATATATGTTATAGATGTGGCATGAAAGGTCATTGGTCACGAAGCTGTCGATGCGGCTAAGCATTTAGTTGAATTGTATCAAGCTTCATTGAAAAATAAAAATGTGAAAGCAAATTTTTCTCAACATCCAATAAATAATGCTGAGGATGACGATATTGATCCTGAAGATCTTAATATCAATATTACCCATATGGATGTATCGGATTTTTGAACACCCGGACGGTAGGATAGACCATTTAATTGGTGATGGCGGTGTCCGAGAAGAACTAAAGCCTCACCACGATATTTTTGTATTTTCATTTTCATTCTATTCTAATAATATTTACGTTTACATATATATATTTGTGTTCGGATAGGTACATTATTAATGATGATGTATGCATTATTGATAGTGGAACTACACACACCATACTAAAAAATGAGAAATATTTTTACGATCTCAAAATGGGAGAAATAAATATTTATACGATAAACGAGTAGTGCAAATGTAATTGAGGGCTCCAGGAAGAGCTAGTATATTGTTGCCTAAAGGAACAACAATTATTATTGATAAGGCACTATTTTCCTCAAAATCCAAAAGAAATTTATTGAGTTTTAAAGATATCATGAGAAATGGGTATCATGTTGAAACAAATGAGGAAAATAGGATTGAGCATCTTTTTATTACTCAAATACATTTGGGTAAGAAATCGGTATTAGAAAAAGCTGCCATCTTTTTCTACTTGGTCTATATTTTGTAAAAATACGTACAATTGAAATTCATCATCTAGTAAACCGAAGTTTACTGATCCTATTACTTTTAGCATTTGGCATGACCGGTTGGGTCATCAGGGATCTACCATGATGAGAAGAATCATTGAGAATACACATGGTCATCCTTTAAAAAATAAAAGGATATTAACATCGGAAAAATTCGCATGTACTTGCATGTTCCCTAGGAAAATTAATTGTTAAACCATCACCAGTAAAAGTAGGAGTTGAAAGTTCTACATTTCTCGAACGGATTCACGGAGATATTTGTGGACCTATTGATCCACCATGTGGACCTTTCAAATATTTTATGGTCTTAATTGATGCATCATCCCGATGGTCACATGTATGTTTATTATCTACTCGCAACCTGGCGTTTGCGAGATTACTTGCTCAAATAATTAAATTACGAGCACAATTTTCGGACCATCACATTAAAAATATCCGTTTGGATAATGCTGGTGAATTTTCATCACATGCTTTTTATGCATATTGCATGTCAATTGGGATTAATGTTGAACATCCTGTAGCTCATGTTCACACACAAAATAGTCTTGCTGAATCTTTGATTAAACGATTACAATTAATTGCTAAACCATTATTAATGAAAACAAATCTCCCAACATCTGCCTGGGGACATGCTATTCTACATGTTGCAACACTTGTACGTATAAGACCAGCTAGTTATCATAAATTCTCTCCTTTGCAATTGGCGTTTGGGTCAGAACCAAATATTGCTCATTTAAGAATTTTTGGGTGTGCTGTATATATTCCAATTGCACCAAACCAACGTACAAAGATGGGTCCGCAAAGAAGAAAGGGGATATACGTTGGATATGATTCTCCCTCTATTATCGGGTATGTTGAACCCCACGACAGGAGATGTATTCACAACAAGATTTGTTGATTGTCATTTTGATGAATCATTATTCCCTAAATTAGGGGAGAACCAAAACGAGCATAAAAAGGATCTTGCTTGGACAACATCATTAAATTATCTTGATCCGCGCACAAGCGCATGTGAACTTGAAGTTCAAAAGATAATTCATTTGCAAAGCATTGCAACTCAAATGCCAGACGCTTTTGTTGACTCCATAAGAGTTACAAAATCGCATATTCCAGCTATAAATGCTCCTATTCGAATTGAAGTTCCAGCAGAACAAAATATTATACCTATAGTGCTTGAGTCAAAAACACGCCGAAGCGTGGCCGACCTCTTGGTTCTAAAGATAAAAATCCTCGAAAGAAAAGAGGATTAAATGATCCAGAAGATCATATTGAAGAAAAGAATGATAAAGACCAAGAGAGAACTGATGACAAAGAACTAGAAGTTGATGAAAGTAACACTGAAATTTCTATCAATTATACCACTTCCGGTAGAAGTTGGAATCGGATAGAAACTGTTATTGATAATATATTTGCATACAACATATCTCTTGATGTTACACAGGATAATGATGATCCTGAACCAATATCAGTTGATGAATGTCGGCATGGAAAAGATTGGCTGCAATGGAAAGATGCGATTCAATCGGAGTTAAATGCACTGGCAAAACGTGAAGTCTTCGGACCTGCAGTCCGAACACCAGAAGACGTAAAACCTATTGGCTATAAATGGATATTTGTGCGAAAGCGCAATGAAAAGAGTGAAATCGTTCGATATAAAGCGCGATTAGTAGCCTAAGGTTTTTCACAAAGACCAGGTATTGATTATGATGAAACTTATTCTCCTGTTGTTGATGCTATTACACTCCGATATTTTATCAGTTTGGCAGTGCATGAAAAGATAGATATGCGCCTATTAGATGTTGTCATTGCTTACTTGTATGGAAATTTAGAAAATGATGTTTACATGAAAATCCCCGAAGGATTTCATATGCCTGAAGCATATAAACATTATCCTCGTGAAAATTACTTCATCAAGTTGCAGAAATCATTATATGGCCTGAAGCAATTTGGGCGCATATGGTTCACACGTCTTAGTGAATATTTATTGAAAGCGGGATTTAAAAATGACCAGGTATGTCCATGCGTTTTTATTAAAAAATCTGGTTCTAAATTTGTGATATTAGCTATATATGTTGATGATATTAATCTTATTGGAACTCCTGAAGAGCTCCAAGAAACAATTGATTATTTAAAAAGAGAATTCGAAATCAAGGATTTTGGTAAAACCAAAATTTGCCTTGGTTTACAAATTGAACATTTGGAGAGTGGAACATTTATTCATCAATCAACATATACA
Organism: Voacanga thouarsii; assembly: GCA_026120185.1. Lineage (NCBI taxonomy): Eukaryota > Viridiplantae > Streptophyta > Magnoliopsida > Gentianales > Apocynaceae > Voacanga > Voacanga thouarsii. The sequence goes on from JANUWF010000982.1 coordinate 5,358,560, forward strand.
GCAAAAGTGCTAAAAAGATTTTACGTGGACAAAGCACATCCATTGAGTATTCCAATGATCGTGAGATCATTAAATGTGGATAAAGATCCTTTCAGACCTCAAGAAAATGATGAAGAACTCCTTGGTCTGAAGTACCATATCTCGGTGCAATTGGTGCATTGATGTATCTTACTAATAATACATGACACGATATTGCTTTTGCTTGTCAATTTATTAGCAAGATTTAGTTCTTCACCAACACGACGACATTGGAATGGAATTAAACAAGTCCTTCGATATCTCAAGGTACAATTGATCTCGGATTATTTTATTCAAATAAAACCAGTCCAACATTGATAGGTTATGCGAGATGCTTAGTTATTTATCTGATCCACATAAAGCACGTTCTCAAACGGACTATCTATTTACATGTGGAAATCTTGCTATATCATGGCGTTCTACGAAACAATCTATAGCGACTACTTCTTCAAATCATCTTGAAATTATAGCCATTCATGAAGCAAGTCGAGAATGTGTATGGCTAAGATCCATGATTCATTATATCCGAGAAAATTGTGGATTATCATCAATCAAAGGTATTCCAACTCCTCTTTATGAAGACAATGCAGCTTGCATAGCTCAATTACGAGGAGGATATATTAAAGGAGATCGGACAAAATATATTTCACTAAAATTCTTCTTTACTCATGAACTCCAGAAGAAAGGTGAAATTGATGTGCTACAAATTCGGTCATGTGATAACCTCGCAGATATTTTCACGAAGACTTTACCGACTGCAACATTTGAAAAGTTGAGATATAAAATCGGTATGCGTCAGTTTAAAGATTTAAAGGAATCATCTCATCAAGGGGAGTAATAAATAGACATATAGAATAGTGTACTATTTTTCCTTCACTAGATTTTTTTTCCCACTGGATTTTTATCTAGTAAGGTTTTAACGAGGCATATTCTTTATGTAATGGATGGACATCCAAGGGGGAGTATTATGAATTATTGGAATATTTATTAATTAGTGGAGGCTCCACTAATTATGGATTTATGTGAATTATTAGAAGATTTTTATGGATGTCCACCATTTAGTGGAGACACTACTAATTAAGATTAGTGGAAGATGATGTATGCCATGATGTAATCCACTAATTAGAGCTCTATAAATAGAGCTATTCTCTAAGCTTGTAATACACAATTATTTTGTGAAAGAAAGATTAGAGAAAATTATGAGAGAAAAGAAAGAGAGAAATTCTTGTGCAAAATAGTTAGAGTTTTATTAGTGTGTAGTGTGAAGATTTTATTCTAACACTACCCTAATTTTATAACATATTCCTATTTATTATTGTATTAAAAAATAATTATATACTAATACCACATGCTTTTTTTACATGTAAGTTTTGTTTTAAAGTAAAGAAAACATAAAGTAAAAATCAATATATCTTTTTGAGTCTCATCACAAGTTCTTGAATACTAAAGTTTAGATCGAGTGTCAATATTATTGTACGATAGAAATATATTAGGGCGTGGTATTTTCGAGGATGTTTGTTTTATTTCATTTTGCTAATCGAAGAACCAAATGAGGTTGGACATCTCATGTTAACATTATCTGAGAATAAAGATAAAAAAGTTAAAAAAGAAGATTATTGTATATTTATTTTATTTTTTATTTATTTTAATGTACCTACTAAGATATAATATTTTCTCTGTTGTCATAGATATAATATATATAATCCATGTGTGTAACTTGTTTTTCATAATTATTTTATGAATACACAAGTTTTTCTGTCCTCATATGAATGCCCACACCTTGTAGCCAACTGAATAATTCAATTCTTTGCATATACATTGAACCTTATTGTATGGGCGCAGGCGAAGCAATCTATAAGAAAAGGATATGATGGTATGTTCTCTTTTTACAAAAATTCTAATACAGACTTGATTTACGTAAATTACATGCATTAAATAATTGTATTATATATAATAAAAATTATATGATATAACTTTTTAATATATATAATATACGAGTTTACGATTTATATAAAAATTTCGCTATGAAACGCGTAGTACTCCTCTCGCTCTCTCCATATATACATATAAATCCTCCTAAAGAAAACGACTAAAGCTTTTCTTTTAGAAAACCAGCTTTACTTTTCATTTCCAATTTGCAAATTTTACTTGCGTGTTTGACTCAATCAGACCTTATATATAATGGACTTGTCGATAAGATTTAAGTACAAAAATAAATAATTTAGAATCGTAATATATTAGTATATATAATTGTACATAATTTATAAAATTATATATATTCAAATTAAAATAATTTTAAATTGGCCGTCTAATTTTAATTGTATATGAATCCTTATTCATAGCCAAAATGCTCAATAAAATTGCACCTACATCTAGCTCTAGGGATTGAGTTTGGATGTTGCTAAGAGCAAATCTATACCCCAAAGCAATGGTTTAATCATTCCAAGTAATTTACAACCTGACAAAGAACAAATTGTTTTATGCAATCCACAGCCTGATCTCCTTGGAAAGTAGGAGGACCATTATGCCATGACCAACTCTAGTGGTGATCATCATATCATATGAGAAGGCACTTAAGACTTTTATGTTACTTTTAGTATTGGCGTCTTTCACTAATGGAGTACTAGTGAACATTTTTGTACCCATGGAAAAACCTAGAAAGCTGAAGATTTGAGAGTGACTCTGGATTTGACATGCATACTTAAAATGTTGATTAAGCAGATTGAGTACTACTTAGTTGTTTATGTTATAAATTTGAACAGATAGGAGATAGCTGATGGTGGATCTAAAATGTCGTTATATATTGAGAGGGGTGACGAAAAAATAAAATATAAAATTGAGGAATATTGTTTGTGTAAGTTTCACAAGCTGTTGGAAAGATTTTTTTTTTTTTTTTCCTTCCTAATTTTGAGGAAAGCTTAGTTTAATATTAAGCCTGTGCTGGATTTTATCTTTTTGAAAAGCAAGAAAGGATTACATTCATGAAAGAACAAACCAAAAGTAAGGGTCAGAGGGGGATTTAGCAAAATACAGCAAGGTAATGAATAGTGAACTCGAATTTTCCTGGAATCATGATTATGGCAGCCTTAGTCCATGCGATGTGCAAACATATGCCCATGTTTAGAGTTTTGTTTTGATCCCGTTTGTTGGGATTTTGTATGATGAAGGCAGCTATATTTTGGTCTTAAATTTACAATTGGGAGCTATATTTAATTGAAGAAGAAAGTGAGATTTTGTTAAATGAAGATCTTTTCGAAAATTGATGTGCAAAATACTTAGCACAAGACTGAGTAGCTGAAAAAAGGATCATTTTTTGCTTTGACAGCATAATTCCAGCATTTCAAGAAACAAGAGAGCGATATTTATGACAAAATGCTATAGGAAACATCCAAAGGAGAGTCCCATAGAAGCCTCAAAACTCATGGGCAGCAAAGAGTAAAGAAAAGCCCGAAATCATGATCCAGTCACACATTAGAATGAATAAATTTATCTAACCCAAGAATTAGAAATGCACTTGTTCTTCAAATTCTTCAAACATCAAGAACAGAAAATGTGAAACATATTTGCCTGAGAAATAGTTTATAACAATAATTTATTGTAATTGATCATTTTTTGGATTCGGAGCTAGAATTTCAGCGTCCTATTCTACAATGCACTCTTTTGTGCATTTCCATCTTCAAATCTTTGTATAGGAGAAGCTTTTGCCTTTTATTTGCTTTTATTTGTTCATCTTGATCATATACCCAAAATTAGACATATATAAAGCATGCTGAAAGCTAGACGCGTTGCATTTTGGATGGGCAAAAGGAAGGAAAACTCGAATTTGCTTCATCACAAAGAGAGAGAGAGAGAGAGAAGATTGAAAGTTCCAAAAATGCTGTGACCATAGTTACACTAGTGTATTCAAAACTGAAGACAAATCTCTTAGCCAACAGAAGTCTTAGGGGACACAAATAATCGATAAACCAACACTTCGCCCCTCTAATAACATCAATGGCAAGAAAACAATCATTTTATCAAAGGAGGCTTTTGCATAGCTTATCAGTTGATTTTGGTTTAGAACCTGGATTTTATCTCTGCAAACATATCACTTGACTGATAAAAAAATATGGTGCGGATTGTAACCTTTGGTTTGAACTAAATGAGAAAAAAGCATAATAAACAAATAACTTCAACACTAAACAACTCCAAAGAGTCTACAGGGTTGTCTCTTCCTCCCCCCCCCCCTTATTGTTCCTCTGGTTTGGAGCTCTATGTTGGAAGCAAAATGATATCAATTATAGGCACCCAGGGAAGTTCTCCTCATAGGAGGCAGTGAAATATGGAGTTTAAATTAGCAGCAAAAAAAGGTGCGACTACAAGAGAGACATAATTGCAGCACCAAGTGCCAAAGGAATATTATGGAACATGATAAGTATATAGTCTGTGCATTTTAAATCCCCTTGCATTCCACCCACCCGCCTCTCTCCCCATCACTCACACACACACACAGCACACTGCTTACTGACACAGAATGTGTATTCAGCCCGAGTAAGTGATAAAACAGAGCTCCAAGCTGGGAAATCAGAAAAGTATTTTTTAGGTAAAGTGCTCTGAAAGCCTTAAGATAACAGAAATGTTACCTTGTAGAGTTCTACATCAATTTGCGCAAGTTGAGCACTTCCCCAAGATAATTTTTTTCACATGAAAAATTGGGTATGCTATGCTTTATATCCTTTTTTTCCCCCTCCAAAAATCTAGACAGTAAGAGCTTGATTGAGACAAAACCATTCCTGTTAAGATAGAAGCCTCTGCCACCCGCTGCATTTGCACCTAAATGGTCAAGGAATCAAAAGATCGGCAAACAAACTGACCTGCTGAAACAAATTCAAGTTACAGTAGAACAGCCCATGATACTTTCTTCTGCTATTCAACAATATGGTTGATGAACTAAAAATATAAAATGCAAATTCATCTCCTTTGCTGAGTAAAAATTATCCTTAGAAAATATCAAAAGTCTCAAGTGAAAATATACTAACTTTTAGACTTGGAAATCTAAATAGAGTCATGCAATTTTGATACCCACACCCAAGTCCTGTGCATGACTGCATTTTTGTAGAGTCTATGGAAATTTATCAAACAGTATAACGAACCACCACAAAAGAATAGTATGCATTTAACATGATTTTTAACACCAGCAATCCTTAGTTTATAGACAGCAGATGACATACCCGTGGTGAATATTTCCGGAAGACTACATAAGAAGAAACAGAACCTTTTTCATGTCTGCTATTCGAAGAAGCCCAACAAGTTCAACATGATTTTTAGCTCTAGCCCAGATCTCTTATCCATCCAAGTTCAAATAACCAGATCATTTGCCTGCAGAAATATCTCACTTTTCAAGAAATAGAGGAAGTGCCTATGAAAATCTGTTCTGAAATTCATGTGAACTTCATGAAATACTATAAGAATGAAATATACAGCTCAAACCTCATCATCACTAACTCGAATAGAATCAGGACAATGTTCCCAGTGACTTTCAGTTTTCCATATAGTGCCGATCAAGCCTTCTAAATTTCTGCCTCTTTTTTGGCAAATCTGATAAAATTCTAAACAACAGGAAGAAAGGAGCATACAACACAAGGTTTCCATAGTGTAGTTTTGTAGATCAAGGAATCAAGCAAGAGGCAGTACAAATGGAAAATAATTTGAATTGTCATAGGCAGAAAAAACACAAATAACAGACAGAAAATTGGAAATGCTTGAAGCAACTACAGTTTAGATACAAACAAAAGAGAAAGATCATCGATAACAATAAAAAAATTGTGTTCATATCATTAACCAAAGGACAGTTTAATAAAGGGCCTAAACACATTTTACAGGGAACCTTTATTCAGTCATCTACCCTCGGACTTCACCAGTTGGGAGAAGACTCGACTCATTGAAACACCCGAAAGATCATCAACTTGTAACATATCAACAGCTGAAGCAGTAGTATCAATTTGATTGAAATTGTTGACCTGTGGGGAAAGCTCACCAATGACATTGGTGCTGTTTTCTTCTGGGTCATTTTGAATAACAGCCTCTTGCAGCTGAAGGGCATACTCCAGATTCCACAAGACATCTCCCATTGAGGGCCTATCTACGCCAAAATCAGCCAAGCACTTCTCTACCGTTTCTCCAAATTTCCTGAGGGAGTCTGGTCTAATTTTTCCAACGAGGTTGGCGTCTATAATTTGTTCCAGCTGTCCTTTCTTCTGCCACTTCATAGCCCATTCAGCTAAGTTGACCATCTCACGTGGAAGTGTTGGATCTATAACAGGCCTTGCACATAAAACCTCAAACAAAACAACTCCGAATGAGTAAACATCTGATTTTTCTGTCAACTGCTGCCTTCTGAAATACTCTGGATCAAGGTACCCAAAACTTCCCTTGACAGCCGTACTGACATGAGTCTGATCAATCTCAGGTCCTGTCTTAGAAAGTCCAAAATCAGCAACTTTTGCCAAAAAATTCTCATCGAGCAATATGTTTGCAGACTTTACATCTCGATGTATGATAGCTTTGGTAGACCCTGTGTGAAGGTAGTGTAGTCCTCTGGCCGCCCCAATACATATCTCAAGCCTCTGTTTCCAGCCCAAACTAGGAAGATCGGAGCCATACAGGTGACTTTTCAGGGTCCCATTTTCCATGTACTCATAAATCAGAATCATCTCACTCTTTTCATCACAGTAACCAATCAGCGAAACTAAGTGCCTGTGACGGAATTGCGAAAGCATCTCAATTTCAGTTCGGAACTCTGCCAGACCTTGTTGAGACCTTGGATTGCCCCTCTTAACAGCCACTTTAGTGCCATCATTTAAAACTCCCTTGTAAACCTTTCCAAAACCCCCAATTCCAATAACCCAACTCTCATCAAAGTTGTTTGTTGCTTCCAAAACTGAAGCAAAAGGAATTCGATAACTCAAATTAGAAACAGTGCTAATGGTCGTTCCATTTGAGTATTTACTTCCCATTGTGTGGGATGTGCCTCCATTAATGGATATAGGAACCCATGTTTTTGAATGGCCAAGACGCTCCCCTTTTCTTCTTCTATGTATGAAAAACACAACCACAACCATCACTAAAGCAAGTGGAATTCCAACACTCAATCCCACTATCATTCCCACATTCTTCTTTGAGCCCTGGTTAGAAGAAGGCACAGATGCAACACCACTGAGGCTACCCATAGAGTTGTTGAGCTTCATAATCTCCAGTCCATTTAGAAAGGCATCAGGATAAGCACTTAGAGATGATGGGCCAACACTCACTCTAAGTTTATTGGCAACAGCTAATGGAATTACAAAATCCCAAAAGAAAGCAGTAGCCACACTGCCACTAAATGCTCTCACACTTGGGTCAACATCAGTAGTAAACCCGGAACCAATGAAAACATTAAAAATAACTTGGTTTGAAGCATTACTCACGATATCACAGAAGTGCAACCGAAGGACATATTGAAAACCTGGATCTACATTGAACTCCCATGACACATTAAAACTGCTATGAGGATCACCAGCTGAGTTCATTTTCGTGCATGTCCCGTAAACAGTTGGTGGGGCTATATCCTGTGTTGTCCCTCCCGGTGGATAAACAACAGCCCCAATCAAGGATTTATTTGTTGCAAGACGCGGTGCCAACAAGAAATCAGAATCAGGAACCCAAGTTCGCCATAGTGTATCATTCTCATATGAAACAAGAGGTCCACCCATGTTTACCCTTGCAACTGTTTCAAGTGCCTGCGTCACTAGACCAGTGAATGTTCCCGGTGGATTGATTGAAGAAGCATCATCTGTGATGAGAATATCTGGTGCTGAGACAACTTCCAGAGCATTGACATAGGCAAATGAATTATGTGAAGGAGCAAAGGTAATTACAAGGTCTCCTGATGTTACATTTACCAAAAACTCTTTCATAGTTGCATTCTTAGGAGTAAAATTTCCAAGGAGAACATTCTTTTGGGTTGCAACGGAGAAATTCGCCAAGCTCATATCATAGTTGTTATAAACAAAAGGGAAGAAGTATAAGCGGATCCAGATTCTCCCACTTCGGCTGATTGAAAACTTATAGCTAGAGTCTCCAGTAAAAATTCGAGCCGTTTGATAAAGTGGCAAATTATTAAATGATGTTATAGAATCCGAACTCGTACTAGCCAAAATATCTTGTGAGGTTGAAAGATACCTTGAAGCCGACTTATCAGACAAAAAAGTCCTATTACCCACTTTAGTATCACTGGATGAGCCACAATCCAGAAGATACACATCTTGCGGAGTAAACCCACTCGAAAAGCATGCCAAACACAAGACCCAGAAAGTCCAAATCAACAGCTTCCAATCCCCCAAGCCCATCATCAAAGAAAGCACAAAACTTTAAGAAGATAAAGAAGAAATCTTTGAGCTTTTGAAAAAATCCACCTGAAAATATTCACAAAACTCAACATAAATCTCACGATCCTCATCAAAAAAATTCAGTCCAATTAAGCAAATCAGATAACCCCCAATCTTAATCAAGTAAAAACAAAATATAAAACAAAAAGAGATATAAAAGCATAATTACAGCAGTTCCAATCCATAAATCCATAAACAACACATTAAACGCATGTGTAGACAAATCCAAACATACGCCTATAAATAGATTAACGATGCATATAACTTCTGGGGTTTGGGAAGTACCGGAATTGAGAAGCTCCGAAGATAAAGATGAGACAAAGAGTCCCAGAAATCGGGAGAGGACTGAGCTACCGTTGAAGGCCTTCGATTTTCTTCCTCTAAAGACTGCTAAGAGAAGCTGATTTTCTTTATAGATACCTGCAAGACTCCAACAGCAAGTTAAAGCTTCCATGGCAAGTACCCTTTAGGATTCAAGTGAAAAAAATAAAATAAAATACCTCTTTGACTGCTACTAAGGTGATGACACCTAGAATTTTGTGCAGGACAGCACAAATCTAGCAAACCTCATGCAAGGCCGCTTTTCCACTTGAGAGCCACCCGGAGAAAGACAAAATGATACAATTCTTTATGCTTTGATGAATATAAATACATATTTACATATTCATATATCTATATCTACTCCTTTAAATATTATTATTCAATGAAGAGAACAAAAGTTGAAACACAAGAATCGACAAGGGTTGAACTTTTGAGCTCTGGCTATGGCTAAAAGCTATTGTGTAACAAAAATGGAGCAAAAGGAAGTGAAGAACAGAGAAGCTCAGCCTTGATTGATGGAGCCGGAAGAGTGGAAAATGTGTAACAGTAAACAGATGGTATTTACTCGGTGACAGAGAAGCAAAGGCCATTTTGGTAAATATACAAGAACTATATTTCAATTGCTAAATACTCCTCCTAATTTCACATAATTTCCCGTGGTTATTTCTTAAAATGTAATAATTAATACTATTTTCTTCCTTAATTTAGAAAGAAAAAGCATGCTCCTTAATAAAAACAAATTTTTAAATAGTAAAAAATATACTATGAAAAATGTAACAGCTATTTTAAAATATAATCAAATTTCAAGTAAGTAATATTATTAGTTTTCTTTTACAAAAGTACATAATAAATTGATCATATTACACCAACAATATAATAATTCATTGATTAACATTTAATATACTCTTTATCAAATACGGTCTAATCTATAAAACAATTACTTTTTATATTAAAAAAGAAAATTGTAATCATATTACAGATATTTTCCAAAGTTTTATCTCCTTGCTTCGATTCATGGTTGGCCATTCATAGGATGAGAATTAATTATTTCAATTTGTGCTCATGTTGTCTTTTTCCTCATTCTAGTGGCCAACGTGGCTGCTCCTGCCGGGGGGGGGGGGGGGGGTGAGGCGGGGAGTACTCGACGTCACAAATATTATTGCTCAATTAAATAATTTATTAATTATTTATTGTCAAACGACAATATGTTGTGTTTGGTGGGAAATGTAGGTTGGAAAACCACATTATAGGTCTTTCTCTCCCCTCATCCTCTCCTCCACTCTCAGAGGATTGTCCTTTCTATCATCTTTATTTTTTTCTTTTCCAAATAAAAATTTATTATTTGGATTATTTAAGTTTATTATTGAAATTATCTATTTTTATTATTTATTTATTTTTTTGAATAAATTTTATTATTTAGATTATTTATTTATTTAAATTTATTGTTTAGTTTTATTATTTAAATTATTTACATTTATTTAAATTTATTATTATTTATTTATTTTTCAAATAAAATTTTATTTTTATTTAAAAAATAAATAGAGATAATAGGAAGGATATTTAGTGAATTTTTAAAAATTTGAGAAATGATAAGAGATGAATTTAAAGGAGAAGATCCGTACCAAAAAATTGTAGTTTGGTTTATTAGGACAAAGGATAAAGTATATTACAGTATTTAAATAATCTCCAAAGTAGAAACTTATATGACACGTAATGTAGAAAAAGCTACCCAATCAAGCACCTAACGTGATCAAATTATTAATAAAAAAAAAAAATTGTCTGGCCCTTCACAGTTGGTAAGTGTTGGTATTACATGTATTATTAAATTTAAATTTTTAATAATTGATTGACTAAATCTTACGAATATAAAAATATAATATTTCTTTTTTCACAATGAAAGATGAAATATTAATATATTTAAATAAGTGATAAGTTATTATTATATATAATAACTTCAGTAATTTTTTTTATAATTATCGATATTTTTAAATTACGAGTGAAAAAAAAGAATATTATCTAACCGTTTGGAAGAATTGGAACCAAGTAAACAATCCATGTGGATTTGAAAAAGATTGTACATAACGAGAGAAAATGGGTTGTCTCAAACGTGGACACGTGGCTCAATTGATATTCCTTTTGGCCCAATAAAATTGACCTACTTATTATTTTGGATTGTTTCAAAAAATTTGACATTTTTCTTAAAAAGAAAATTTTTACTATACAATTTATTATAAAATAATCAATATATCAATATATATTATTTTTATATACTTAAATTTGACATAAAATATTATGGGACTCATATATTTCTTATTTATATTATATTATATTATATTATAATTTTTATTTTTGTATAAAATATCGTATCAAGTCTATCATTGTCAATTTTAGTAGGACGATGAGAGCATTTTTGGAGGCCAAAAAAACCCTAAACCACTATCACTTTCCAAAAGCTCGTAATTGATGAGGTTAAACCTTGAAGTGTTGATGTGTCCAAGCTGGGCTGAAAGGAGTTCTGGCCCAGGTTCACTACGAGAAAGGGGGGCCCAACAATCTGGCTTAATTAACTTGACTTCTTTTTTTCTTTAAATAGCTTGGTACCTTCGAAAAATTGTTTTCAAACAATGAAGTTGAAAGCAACCATAGAAGGATGGTATGAGCTCTTTCTTCTGCTCACCTTTTACTTCGTGTAATTTTATTTACTAGGGTCATTAACAAAATACCGCATTTAAAAGTCAATTTAATCCACAATTTAGACAAAAATGGAACTGTAATGCTGGGATTTTGGGTAAAGATGGATGACATTTTATTAGATATGTAGTAAAAGTGTGAGTCCATTGGGTTTTATGGGATTGAGTCCATGAGTTTTGGGAGTCAATTGTTAGCTTTAATAAGTATAAGGGTTTATTTATAATTTCTTTAGCAATTAAGGTTGTTTCCCAATTATATTAATGACTAATTTATGTTACCGGTCTTTTCTGAATTAGAACAATGTCAATGCCGAAACTACTCAAACCAAGGGGGAATCAACGAAGAAGACGAATCAGAGAAGGAGTCTGAAGTTCTAAACATAAGTGAATCTCTGGTTCTTTAGTTGGGATTTTTTATATTCCTAGGGCTTCAGTTTTCTGTTATAGGAATTGTGTGTCGGGTTTGATTTGAGAGGGGGAGGGGGAGGGGGGGCGCAACTATGTTTGAGTTTTGATTCGATTTTATGAATTTTGATATTTGTAGGTGTTATAGGATTTTGGGAAGCATTAAAGGAATTGTTCTAATCTCGTAGTAGTCTAGTAAAGAGAATTGGCTTTCCTGCATCTTTGGTTACTCGTTTTTTGAAAATTGATATTTTGTAATTCATGAAAAGATTTTATTTTGATTATGAATCGGATTGAGTATGCTATTTGTAATTTATGTAATGCAAAAGTTATGTGTGTGTACGAGGTTAATGTTTTGTAATGTGTGTTTATGAATTGGTAAACCATAAAGTTTATGTTCTATTATGAAGATGATTTTGAGGTTCGTCTAATGTTTTGGACGGTTATGGTGGGGATTCCCAAACTTATATAAATTTCAATTCTTGGTTAGAAAGATACAATACCTAATTATCTGTTCCAACTCGTAGCTAGGGACATAAAATAGCTAATCTCCATTCTGACCCTTCTCTTAATATAATATAGTAGTTATGAGTTTGATATCAATCAGTCATGACCTAACCCTACTGATACAAGTTAGTCATGTCATTACTCCAATCATGTTTCAATTTGTTTGTGATGTTTTCGGAAACGTATATGTTTGTCATGCACTTGATATTTTTAGGATTTGGGAATTAAAGCATAATTCAGCGTATCGTATGTTTTAGATGTGTTTAAAGTTTGGAAAAGGTTTTGGTGTTAAAGGAAGCATGATTTAGTTATCTATGATATTTTGAAAAAATATGTATGTTTACGTCTTTTAAGCAATTAGTTATTTAAAAAAAAAAAGTGATTCAAAATGTTTTAATATCTGATTCTAGATTTCTTGCAAGAGTGTTACTATTCTTATTGGCTCTTTTGTAAATTTTGACCAATTCGACTTGAATGTTCCTTGATTTGACTTTTCATGTCCGTGTTTAGGTGAAGAAGTTCTAGTTTATTCTTTCTTGTACTCTTAAGTTTAGTCTTTGAGTTCTTTGAAAATTTGATTAGAATTCGTGTTGGCTTTGCTAAGCCAGAACCTAAGTGGCACTGCCTCCTTCAAGTCAAGTAGCATTTCTCACTCCCTAGAAGACCAAGCGGCACCGCATTGCTTCACCACAAGTGGCGCCACCTCCTTCCTGGAATTCTAGTTGTTTGTTTTGCTAGGATTAAATTGACACCGTTCCTCTTGGTTCAGGCGGCAATTCTCCTCACCTCTTGTGACCTTATTTGTTGAATTACGCTATCACGCCTTCGTTTCCACTGTCTTAACACATGGAATCCAAAAAATAGGGTCTTTTATTTAAATTGTGAACATTTTTCACAAATGTTATGAATATATTAGTGGAAGCTCCACTAATTATGGATTTTTATGGATGTCCACCATTTAGTGGAGACACCACTAATTAAGATTAGTGAAAAATGATGTATTCCACTAATTAAGAGCTCTATAAATAAAGCTATTCTCTAAACTTGAAAGATACCATCATTTTGTAAAAAGAATTGTGAGAAAAAGAAAGAGAGAAGTTTGAAGAAATTCTTGTGCAAAAAATAGTTAGAGTTTTCTTAGTGTGTAGATTTTATTCTAACACTACCCAAATTTTATAACATGTTATCAGTACGAGTCTCTACCGTTACACAAGCCAGAAGATAGGTACACATTTATTGATTCATATAACTAACCTGGCTAAACTCGAATTTGTAGCCCTTGATATTACTGGAAAAAATTATATGTCATGAATTCTTGATGTAGAAATGCATCTAAATGTTGAAGACCTTAGTGAAACTATATTCAAGAAAATAATAGTGCATCTGCACAACAAAAGGCCAAAGCTTTGATTTTTATCCATCGTCATATTGACGAAAATTTGAAAATAGAATATCTTACCGAAAAAGATCCATATGTCCTGTGGGTAAATTTAAAAGAAAGATTTGACCACCTGAAGATTGTCGTACTACCCACTGCACGGTATAAATGGTTGCACCTGAGGTTGCAAGATTTTAAAATCATGAATATAGCTCCGCGATGTATAAAATTACTTCTCAGTTAAAATTATGCGGAGAAAAAGTTACTGATGAAGATATGCTGGAGAAAACATTCTCCACTTTTCATACATCGAATATTGTCCTAAACAACAATATCGCGAAAAATGGTATACAAAATTTACAGATTTAATTACTACCCTCTTCATTGCAGAGAAATCATGTAGCCAGACCAACTGGCTCAACAGCACTCCCAGAAGTGAATGATGTTGGCTCCAGCAGAAGCTATCGTTATAATCATAGCCGTAGCCGTGGCCGTGGTTGTGGTCGTGGTTATGGTCGTAGACACGCTTGATATTTTCCTTATCACAGTCATAATCAAATTGTGAAAAATATTAGCCACCTGAAGTGGAACAGAAAATATCATAAGGAAAAAGAAAAAGAAAAAGAAATAGAAGAAAAGTATGAGGATACATGTTATAGATGTAGCATGAAAGGTCATTGGTCATGTAACTGTCATACGTCCAAGCATTTAGTGAAGTTATATCAAGCTTCACTAAAAAAGAACAATAAAAATGTTGAAGCAAATTTTTCTCAACATCCAGTGAATGATGTTGAGGATGATGATATTGATTCTGGAGATCTTAATATTAATATTACCCATATGGTTGTATCGGATTTTTTTGAACACCTAGACGGTAGGATAGACCATTTAATTGGTGATGGCAGTGTCCAGAAAAATTAATGCCTCACCCTGATATGTTTGACTTTTCATTATATTCTAATATTTTACGTTTGTACATATATATTTTTTGTTCAGATAGCTGTTGTTAATGATGATGTATGTATTATTGATAGTGAAACTACACACATCATACTCAAAAATGAGAAATATTTTTCTTATCTCAAAATTGAAGAAATAAATATTTATATAATAAACGGTAGTACAAATATGATTGAAGGCTCCAGAAGAGCTAGTATATTGTTGCCTGAAGGAACAATAATTACTATTGATAAAGTACTATTTTTCTCAAAATCTAGAAGAAATTTATTGAGTTTTAAAGATATCCGTAGAAATGGGTATCATGTTGAAACAAACGAGGAAAATGGTATTGAACATCTTTATATTACTCAAATTAATTTGGGTAAGAAATCTGTATTAGAAAAATTGCCGTCTTTTTCTACTGGCCTATGTTTTACAAAAATACGTACAATTAAAATTCATCATCTCATAAATCAGAAGTTTACTAATCCTACTACTTTTAGCATTTGGCATGACCGGTTGGATCACCCGGGATCTACCATAATGTGAAGAATAATTGAAAATACACATGGTCATCCATTGAAAAATAAAAAGATATTGACATCTGAAAAATTCTCATATGCTACATGTTCCCTAGGAAAATTAATTGTTAGACCATCACCAATAAAAGTATGAGCTGAAAGTCCTACATTTCTTGAACGGATTCATGGAGACATTTGTGGACTTATTGATCCACCATGTTGACCGTTCAAATATTTTATGGTCTTAATTGATGCATCATCCTGATGGTCACATGTGTGTTTATTATCTACTCACAACCTGACGTTTGCGAGATTACTTGCTCAAATAATTAAATTATGAGCACAATTTTCTGATCATCACATTAAAAATATCCGTTTGGATAATGATGGTGAATTTTCATCACATACTTTTGATGCATATTGCATGTCAATTGAGATTAATGTTGAACATCCTATAGCTCATATTCATACACAAAATGGTTTTACTGAATTTTTTATTAAAATATTACAATTAATTGCTAAACCATTATTAATGAAATCAAATCTCCTAACATCTGCCTGGAGACATGCTATTTTACATGCTACAACACTTGTACGTAAAAGGCTAACTAGTTATCATAAATTCTCTCGTTTGCAATTGGCTTTTGGTTCAAAACCAAATATTGCTCATTTAAGAATTTTTTGGTATGCTGTATATGTTCTAATTGCACCAAACCAACGTACAAAGATGGGTCCTCAAAGAAGAAAGGGGATATACGTTGGATATGATTATCCCTCTATTATCAGGTATGTTGAACCCCTAATAGTAGATGTATTAATAGCAAGATGTGCTGATTGTCATTTTGATGAATCATTATTCCCTAAATTAGGGGGAGAACATAAATAGTATAAGAAAGATATTGCTTGGACAATATCATTAAATTATTTTGATCCGTGTACAAGCGCGTATGAACTTAAAGTTCAAAAGATAATCCATTTGTAAAGTATTGCAAATCAAATGTCAGACGCTTTTGTTGACTCCAAAAGAATAACAAAATCGCATATTCCAGCTATAAATGCTCCTATTCGAATTGAAGTTCCAGTAGAACAAAATATTATACCTATAGTTGCTGAGCCAAAAGCATGCCAGAAGCATGGCCGATCTTTTGGTTCTAAAGATAAAAATCCTCGAAAGAAGAAAGGATGAAAGGATCCAGATAATCATATTAGAAAAGAAAAATAAAGACTAAGAGAGAACTGATGAAAAAGAACCAGAAGTTGATGAAAGTAACATTGAAATTTCTATCAATTTTCCATTTTCGGTAGAAGTTGGAATCGGATAGAAACAATTATTGATAATATGTTTGCATATAATATATATCTTGATGTTATACAGGATAATGATGATCCTGAACCAATATTAGTTGATGAATGTCGGCATATAAAAGATTGGTTACAATTGAAAGATGCGATTCAATCGGAGTTAAATGCACTGACACAACGTAAAGTCTTCGGACCTGCAATCCGAACACCAAAAAGTGTAAAACTTGTTGGTTATAAATGGATATTTGTACGAAAGCGCAATAAAAATAATGAAATCGTACGATATAAAGCACGATTAGTAACCTAAAATTTTTCACAAAGACCAGGTATGGATTATGATGAAACTCATTCTCCTGTTGTTGATGCTATTACACTCCAATATCTTATCAGTTTGGCAATACATGAAAAGATAGATATGCCCCTATTAGATGTTGTCACTGCTTACTTGTATGAAAATTTAGAAAATGATATTTACATGAAAATCCCTGAAGGATTTCGCATGCCCGAAGCGTATAAACATTATTCTTGTGAAAAGTACTCCACCAAATTACAAAAATCATTATATAGCCTGAAACAATCTGAGCACATGTGGTTCAATCGCCTTAGTGAATATTTATTGAAAGCGGGATTTAAAAATGACCAGATACGTCCATATATTTTTATTAAGAAATTTGATTTTAAATTTGTGATATACATTGATGATATTAATCTTATTGGAACTCCTGAAGAGCTCCAAGAAATAATTGATTATTCGACATCAAGGATGTTGGTAAAACTATATTTTGCCTTGGTTTACGAATTGAACATTTGGCAAGTTTCATCAATCAATATATACAGCAAAAGTTTTTAAAAGGATTTTCATGGACAAACCACATCCATTGAGTATTCCAATGATCGTCCGGTCATTAGATGTGAATAAAGATCTTTTCCAACCTCAAGAAGAGGATGAAGAACTTCTTGGTCCTGAAGTACCGCATCTCAATGCAATTGATGCATTGATATATCTTACTAACAATACACGACCTGATATTGCCTTTGCTGTCAGTTTATTAGTAAGATTTAGTTATTCACCAATATGACGACATTAGAATGGAATTAAACAAGTCCTTCGATATCTCCAAGCAGCTACTTCTTCAAAGCATACTGAAAGTATAACCATTCATGAAGCAAATAGAGAATGTGTATGGTTACGATCAATGATTCATGATATCCAAGAAAGTTGTGGATTATCATCTATCAGAGATATTTCAACTCCTCTTTATGAAGATAATGCAACTTACATAATTCAAATACGAGGAGAATATATTAAAGGAGATCGGACAAAATATATTTCACCGAAATTCTTCTTTACTCATGAACTCTAAAAGAAATGTGAAATTGATGTGCTACAAATTTGGTCATGTGACAACCTCGCAGATATGTTCACGAAGACTTTACTGACTGCAACATTTGAGAAGTTGAGATATAAAATTAGTATACGTCGGTTTAAAGATTTAAAGGAATCATCTAATCAGGGGGAGTAATAAACAGACATATAGAATAGTGTACTCTTTTTCCTTCATTAGATTTTTTTCCCACTGAATTTTTATCTAGTAAGGTTTTAACGAGGCATATTCTTTATGTAATGGATGGACATCCAATGGGGAGTGTTATGAATATATTAGTGGAAGCTCCATTAATTATGGATTTATGTGAACTATTAGGGAATTAGTGGAAGCTCCACTCATTATGGATTTTTATGGATATCCACCATTTAGTGGAGATACCACTAATTAAGATTAGTGGAAGATGATGTATTTTACTAATTAAGAGCTTTATAAATAGAGTTATTCTCTAAGCTTGAAAGATACCATCATTTTGTACAAAGAATTGTGAGAAAAAAAAAATAGAGAAGTTTGAAGAAATTCTTGTGCAACAAATAGTTAGAGTTTTTTTAGTGTGTAGTGTGTAAATTTTATTCTAACACTACCCAAACTTTATAACAATAAAGAAATTTTGAAAGTCTTTTTTTTTGTTGTTCAAACTTTGAAAACTAATACTCTATCCGTCCCATAATATAAGTCGCTTGACTTAATTTCATACATATTAAGATTCCTAAAAATAAAGTGATTATATATATATATATATATATATATATTTTAAAACACCCCTATTTAAATGTCTTAGAAACAAAAGAAGATTGGAGAGAGAAAGAGTTAAAAATAATAATAAATATAGGCAAAAATATAAAAATAACTTTAAAAACTTTTGAAAAGTCCTTAATGACTTATAATTTGAAATAATAAAAGTAGTCTCTGGCGATTTATATTATGGAACGAAGAAAGTATTAATGTACCATACTCAATCCCAAGAAAGTCATATTTCCTTATCCAAGAAGATCTTGAGTGATTGTAAATGTGGCTTTAGCTCCTATGTTTGAGACATGCTTTGAAATTTTATAAAGTTGTGTATTGAATATTTTCCGAAATTATGAATGGGAGTTACTGTATTTGGACAAGTTTTTAATCATTATTTAATTGAGTTACCAAACAACTATAACTCTATATATTTTTTAATTTTTGTTCAATTCAAATAATATAAAAAAAAATTTAGATGGTACTTAGGTAAAGATTGGATTGAGATGTGTTTGTTAAAATTTAATAATATATTATTAAATGTGAGATAAATATGTGGCTCAATAATTAATAAGAGAAAGAAAATATAATGTATTGTGAATATATTATAATTATCAAAAAATAAAAATTATTTAAATTAAAATTTTGATTTGAATTAAAAATAATTTCTCCCCAATATAACCAGTGGTTCGTATAATTATACTAAACTGTTTGCTCTCACACGTCGCCTCTGCTAAAAATTGAATATAATTTAGTTTTCAATTTCTTTTCACCTCATTAGACCTTAGAAAATTGCAGGTAGCTGCTTTCCACTACTCCGCACATAGTTAGCAGCCAACAGTCCCTAAACATGGATGATGACTTGTTCTCGAAAATAATGATGAAATATTAATGATGTCATCAACAGAATATTCATACAATTTGCAACCCACTGAACTAATTGTAATTCTGATGGAGCCAAACTATTGAACTCTCCACCAATATGCTTAGGAGACCATTGGTTAAATTAGTTTTTTAAAAAAAAGAATTTATCGAGTATTTGATAAAATAATACGTTATTAATTTTAAGATAGGTGAATTAAATATTTTTAAAAAATTAAAAAGAAAAAAGAGGAGGAAATAGTACTCTTTCCGTCTCATAATGTAAATTATTAGAGATTATTTTTACTATCTCAAATTATAAATCGTTGGGGACTTTTCAGAAAGATTTTAAAGTTATTTTTATATTTTTGTCATTATTTATTAGTTTGTTTTTCTCTCTTTCTCTCTTCTTTCTCCTCTTATTTCTAAGACATTTAAATAAAAATATTTTAGAAAGAAAAAAAATATAAAATCACATTATTTTTAAGAATCTTAATATGTATAATATTAAGTCAAACGATTAATATTATAATTAATATTATTATGAGGCGGATGAGTCACTAGTGATCTCCTCCTCAGCCGTTGACTTACTTTGATAGTCAGAAGTCAACCCCCTGATCGTTGCTGCGGTGTAATTCCGGCTGCGATTATTGACCAATCAACCAGACAGGCTCACATATTCTCGTGTGTCTGTAACAGGCAGAAAGATTACTAGTGCTAGAATTTGAGGGCACCAAAGTCAAGGTCAACTTGCAAAACAGTACTCATTAGAAAGAACTATCACTGTACTTTAAGCTGCACAGAGTCCCAACACCCTGTAATTCCATTTTGTCAATGGAAAATTTCTTGGCATTTCATGCAAAATCTGAGTCTCCTTTCTCAATTATTGTATTTTCTTCGCAAAAATTGAGGATGAAGTAATTTAAAATTATTTGTGTCTATAATGTCTATCATAAATTTTGAAGCCCCTCAATGCCATTAACGTACCTTCTATCGCTCACAACCTTGAAGCTTGAGAAGATGGCTAGCCGGAGCCATATCTTTCTGCTTCTCTTAGGTCTTTGTCTTTTCACAGTGTCAGCTGATGGTAAGCTTAATATTATGCATTTTCTCAATCTTGGCAGCATCAGCATTGAGTATTTCTGGTTAACTTAGTTATCAAGGTTAATGTTAACTGTTTTGCAGTCTTTGAGAGCATTGATTGTGGATCGTCTGATATAGTTTACACAGACGAGAACAAGATAACGTGGTCGGGAGACGGTAGCTTCATGAAGAATGGACTATCAGAGATGGTGCAAGCAAGCAATTCAGTGTCTCATGTAATGGACACTCTTAGAGTTTTCACTAGCAGAAAAAAGAACTGTTACACCATTAAAGCTGATAAGGGCGGACGAGTTCTCGTTCGTGCTAGTTTTTACTATGGAAACTATGATGGGAAATCTTCTCCTCCTTCATTTGATCTTCAGTTTGATGGGAACGATTGGGCAACGGTTCAGATATCGAACGATCAAGTTGTTTATTATGAGGTTATATATGTTGTGAAGGATGACTACACAAGTATTTGTCTTGCTCAAACCAAGCCTGATCAGTTCCCCTTCATCTCTGCACTTGAAGTGCGTAGCTTGGGTGCAACCATGTATAGCCATGTTGATGCAAATTATGCTTTGTATTTGAAGGGGAGGGTTGCTTATGGTGCCAATGAAACTATCAGGGACTCTGCTTGCTTCCCAGATCTTTAGTTCTTAAAAGGATCTTGTTTTTCCAAGATCCCATTTATTCGAACTTTGGATCTTTGTTATAACTTGTAACAGAACATCTTTGAAATTGCAGGTACACGGATGACATATATGACCGTATATGGACTCCCATGCCTGGTAAGAGTGGGTTGATTCCAGTTTCAAGTGATGCCCAGCTGATTCTCAATGATGGAGGAGATTATCCTCCACAGAAGGTATTGCAGAGCGCAATCAAAACAGCTAATACATCAGAGTTCATTCAACTGGGAATCGGATTAATTCCTTCAGTAGAGGTTCCGGTGTACCTGAACATGTATTTCTCTGAAGTGACTCAGCTGGATTCAACTCAGAAGAGATCCTTCAGGGTGTTCAAAGGCAATGAATCTTTCTCCAGTGCCATTTTGCCACCTTATGGAAATTTCACAGAAATGTACGCAAGCAACATCACAGTTTCTCCAAACACAACTTTTTTCTTGGTGGCTACTCCTGATTCTACACTTCCTCCTATCATCAATGCCATGGAAGTGTTTTTCATTAGCGATGCCCTCACTTATGGAACCAATAGTAAAGATTGTAAGCAGTTCATATATAGTTGGTAAAATGTTCGATTAAATAAAGATTCGATCCATTGATCTGTGAAATTATGGTCTAATTCTTTAACAATGGTTTTGATTTCGTTACTGCAGTGGATGGCTTAGCTGCAATGCTAAATGCTTTCGAAGCAATACAAGATTGGAGTGGTGACCCTTGTCTTCCAGCGCCTTATACATGGGACTGGCTGAATTGCAGCAGTGATGCGACCCCTCGCGTTACAGCACTGTAAATATCTAATTTCCTCTTACCATTGAACCACAGTAATCTAAGCATATGCTCAGAGTTTTTGACTCTTCTTATCCCTTGGTGTTTGGCCATTTGCAGGTATCTAAGTAGTTTTGATCTCTCTGGATCACTGCCAGACTTCAGTTCCATGGACAGCCTTGAAACCATGTGAGTGAATGTGAAAAGCATAATTTGACTTATTTATTTTCAATTAAATTGAATATATTTGAGTCTTAAATTTGGCTGCTTTCATAAGTAATTTCCTGCAATTTCGCAGTGATTTGCATAACAACAGCATAAGTGGGCCAATTCCTGATTTTCTTGGCACTTTTCCAAACCTCAAAGCATTGTAAGTAAATGCTATTACAGTATGAGCCCCGTCCCAATCCCACTCCTCCACCCCCATCTCCAAAAAAAAAAAAAAAAAAAACCATGTACACTAATAATTTTCATTTTTCTCTTTCTTACAGGAATTTGGCAAATAATCAGTTCAGTGGACCTATACCTGCTTCTCTGTCAAAGAAAAATGGCCTAAAATTAGTGTACGCTAAATCATTTTTACATCTTTCTGATTCTTGTAACATTATCAATAGTTTCATTGCAGACCTTATAGATGTCACTTTTACATTCATTTTCTATGTTAAATTTCTCTCAGGGTGACGGGGAATCCTGACTTGTGTACGTCAGGCAACTCGTGCCAAAGTACAAGCTCATCAGGCTCATCTGCGAATCCAGGTGGTAAGAAGAAGAAGAGCAGCAAGCTACCCGTAATACTTGGTACTTCGATTCCAGCCTTCATTTTGATCTGGGTGATCGTGGGCATTTTCGCTATACTGCATTATAACCAGCGGAAGGCAGCTGCTGTTGTTGCCACCAGCGCAGGTCAGTATGTTTAAAGCTCAAGATATATAAAACCCGCTCGAAAGGAGTGACAAGTTGGTTGGGTAGTGAATACAAAGACCGAAAGGTTACGATTTCGAATCTCATAAGATTTGTCTATATTAAATCGGTTACTTATAATCTTATTTGTTACCTAGCTGATTTTTATCATCAGAATTCTTCATTGGTTAAAGTCGAAATTTTCATAATTTTTTATTAATTAAAATTAAGATAAATTTTTTTCGATACACATCTAATTAGTAACAACTGCAAACTTTTATTCATCATAAAAAAGTATATAAAATCCACTATGATAATATTCATAAATTCATGAATTTAAATTTAATATTTAATAAGAACGTACTTTGAAACTAATTATATAATTTATTAAAAATAAATTTAACATTTGATAAGAACATATTTTTCTATTAATATAGTTAAATATTCAATTGTCGGATCGTTGCAGCTCAAACCGGGGGAGGAAATATGTCTCCTATGCCGCTGATGAATCCTCAGATGATTGGAAAAATTAGTCAAGTTGCCATGAACGAAATCAAGGTGGAGATGGATGAGCAAGTCATTGATCAAACGGCTCAACAGGCAGGAAACGGAGGGCGAAGTTGTTATTAGGCCTCCTAGTCAACCATATGCAATTTTTTTTTTTTAACCCTGGCCGCCCCCCCGCCGGTCCCCGGCCCCCTCCCGGCCTGGGTACTCAGTCATTAAGAATTGTGAAAGAATATACTATATGACCACTTGTTTATGGATTTGTATTGATTTAATGTAAACTTTACGCTTTCTACTTCAGTTATGGACTCACTCGAAATGGGAGACAATTGAAACGACATCTTAATTGCAAAACTTTCAAATTTCTTGAAGTAAACAATTAATGAAAAGTTTTAAATATAATGGTAACTAGGTTGATGTTCACGGGTTATTATGTTAATAAAATTTAATGTATTAATATTAAATATATATTATTAATTAATTTAATTAGTTAAGATTCTAAAATAAATTTAGATAATATTCAAAGAATCACATATTTCAATATATTAATATTAAATACACATATATATAGTATTCAAAGAATCACACATTTTAATGTATTAATATTAAATACATATATATTTTATTAATTAATTTAATTAATTAAGATTTTAAATGAATTTAAATATAATTTTTATTTTTAAAAAAAAAATCATTTAACTACGTATTGACTTATGATGCTTCCACGTGTCGTAATAGTATACTTCATCTTTGACTTATATATATATAAAATTTAAGTATCAAGTCTATGTTTAGTTTGGGGGATGGGAAAGGAGAGATACACTTTTATTTTTATTAAGGAAAGTAATATTAGTATTTATTTTTATTTTATTTGGTATGAAGGAAAGGAGATAGGAGAAGAAAGAGAATAATTTATTTAATTTATTATTTATTATTTATTTTGTTAAAAATTTTAATATTAAAAATAGAGTTAATATTATCATTAATTACTCTCACTTTATTTTTTCTCTTTCAATCTCTCTAAATTAGGAGGAGAAAATATTGATGTGAAGGAAAAGTGGTATCCCTTCTTGATTTACTTCTCCTCCATATTTATATTCAATTAAACGAGATAAATAGTATATCTTTGTATCTACTTTTACAAAAAAGTCCAACCAAGTATGACATCAATTTCTTTTAAATTTTTTTGTCCGTTAAAATTGAGACATTAAATTTAAAATGAAAAAAAAAAATCAAAAGAAGTATATCTTTTGAGTAATGTTTTAGAGTGTATATCAATTCCTTATTCCCTTCCTTGACATAATAATACAAGTAAACTTAAAAAAGATAAAATAAAATAAAATATCAGAGGGTGGAAAAAGAAAAGAAGAAATGAAATGAATCCTAGTCTTTCCCTTTGCAAAAGCATGAACAGCACCAGTACAGTAATGGATATAAAACTAGTTGACATGTCCACGCTACGCGTGAAGTTTTTGCCTGTCGTGTTAAAAAGATATTTTAATATTTGTATATATATATATGTGTGTGTGTGTATATATTTTAATGTTTGTATTTTTAGGAAATATATATATATATATATATATTTCTTGTTATTGATTTTTCTTTAATTGAGAAGGTCTCTGCTTAGGGAAACAAACATGTTCAAACATGTAGAATTTGCAGGACCAAACATAAATGATTAAACATGATTCAATAATTTGCAGTTGACCTGTAGAATTTACATATAAGGATTTTGATTGAGGTTTATGATGATGATGATGAATAGAAGGTGACAATATAGAGCATAGTCCAGTAATTTCCCTCTGTCTACTTTTTCCCACATGCTATCCAAATAAATGAGAAGATCACATCTGTTTTTAGAAGATCTTTTGAGGTTCTTCCAATTGGTTAGACCGTTCCCATTATTCTCAAACTGTAATAGGATAGAAGTTTCTGAATTCTGTATTTTTTGCTGATGCTTTGCCTTGTGAGGAATTTGCTGATATCTTTTACTTTCTATGGCTTGAGCCACAATTTTACTAATCATCTCTGCAGGGAAGGCATGTCAAATGGCATCTGTATTGATATTTGACATCTGGTTCTTCCTTTTCTTCCAAGGCTCTGTTATTCACATATTTAAAGCTCAACAAGATCAATAAAGAGCTAGGAGATATTTAAATGGCATAGGATTTAAAGAAAAATGAAGAAAATGAATCTGGTTTGTCATAGAAGCTTTTGCTGAGGAAGTTGCGTGGGTTTTCTTATTTTGAATATAGCATACATACTATGAAATATATGATAGCAATATTACCTGTGAGTTGTTCCTTCAAGGGATTCAAGATTATTAGTACCATTAGCTACAGCAGCAGAAAGATTTTCCTACAGCACTCACAGCTTAGTAGACATCAGATACATGAGAATCAGAATAAAGATCAAATCTCTCCCCACATATACCAATAAAACACCTGCGGAAACAAATTTAGCGGAGATGAATTCTGTGGCCCAGAAAGAGACCTAGTTTTTGAAACAGTTTTAGCTGTTGAATTTATTCCACTTGAAGCCATCGGCACTGCAACTTCTGCCGTTTCTGGTATTCCCTGATATATGAACATGGTCAGCCTATCTTCTGAGCATAAAGACTTCGAAAAATTCAGGCAATGAAGCATACAGAATTTTAATAATCCACTGCTCGTTCTGGATTGTTATAAGCATCCCAAAGGGGTTGTGTAACTGTTTGTCTGTCCCAATCACCACCTCCCATGTCCACAATTTGTTGAATAGTCTATTCAAAATTAACTCCAGCAATTAAATTGGAAGCATCATGACCATATCCGTCAGAAGAACCACTGTGATAAGGCAACATCAATCACCGTTATCTTCTCAAGAAAAATGGTTGGTATGATCTTTCTTCTATGAATGTTTAGTCTGAATACCATAAGCATACTTAGCTGTCAACATTCGCATTGTAGAAACCATAACAAAACTGCATATGCTTTTGCCAGCACCCACTACAACCTAAATAGTGGTCCCTCAGTCACTCAGATAAAATGTTCTCAGTGACAATTGCATTACAAAGTATCTATAACAACATGCAGAGGCACCAAATACTCTTAAGGGCTTTCTTCTTGTTTACTTTTGAAGGCACCAAAGTCACTCATCACATGACATAGGTCGTGCATAATTAGAAATATCCAGTAGGCAAGGCCACAAAAGGGTTCATATCCCACAGTAAATGACAATAAGAACTGCTAAAATACCCCTTCAACTTTCCCAAGTGCAGTTGTCATCTTGCTAACATCCATTTTTGTGATTGCTTTCCAATCATGGGGCATCAGGAAGAGCTCTTTCATACAAAAAAATTCACATTTTTTTTTTTTTTTTGCTGTTCAGTTCTTCAAGAAAAATCTACTTCACCATCACAATATATTTCAGAAACATGAAGTCACATTCTGAGTTCTGGAAAGTGAAAATATTACATAGTACTAAGGATTCATAAGAAGTAGATTCGACAAAGAGAAGTGAGTGGGCATTTGATATTTAAAATATCTGTATGACAGGCTTAGTATACTCCGAAAGGCTTGTAGAAACCTTAACTCAGATGATGAAGGCAAATTATGTAACATCAGGAACCAGTGCTGCTCAGATAATTTCTACAGCTTTAGAATCAGAAAACAACTGAAAGCTTTATAAACATGAAGAATACAATAGGAGTATAGAAAACACTGCAAAGTGCAGGCAAGAATGCATGTGTTCCACTCAAAGGCAGACAAAGTGGGAGGGTCTAAACCTGACAAAGGAAGAGCTGTGGACAAAACAAAGGTTCATTAAAGAAAACGGAGTCCCCAAAAACAGCCCATATAAAAAATGAATATGAACTGCAAGCTCTGCCTTTTGCCTCTGTTATAATGATCTAAAAGAAAAGCTTTTACTAACTAAAAATCCGAATGTAGATGGATCTAATAAAACTGCATTTTGAATGTTTCACCACAACTAAAATTAGGGAAGCACATATAATAGCAGAAGATACCTATTACCAAAGCACAAAGCTTCACTAAACATAATTACATTTTCTAGCTTCTCTTGAAATAGTTGTATATTGCCAGATACCGTGCACTGCACCTCAAACCCTATAAAAGTCATGGACTGACTAAAGTTGAGGCAAATGCTTTCTCCGTTTCTAATTTCTATTGGACTTACTAAAAGAACCAGGAGAATAGAGAGAGAAAGATAAAAATTGATATAATTTCAAGCATTGTCAATGTACTAAAATGTCACATAAGCGTGTTTGGATTTATGCATACATTTACATGGCAATAATCCAATCATTCTCATGTAGATAATTTTTTACAACAAAGACAGATAACTTGAAAGTTATCATGCATATAACAAAAGCGTTCACAACAAAGACTGATACCTTTAATGCACTTAATTCTGGGGAAGGATACCAAGATTGTAATACCAAGTGATAGTTTAGTGCTGCATTTTTCACTCTTATGGATCCTTACACATAATTTGTATACATAATTCAATTACCAAAGAATTTAGATACCAAAGGTAAATAAATCACCATTTCAATTCAACCTTCAAATATTCCCTAAAAACATGAAATTCGTTGCATCCCTCAGTCACTCAGGTAAAATGTTCTCAGTGACAATTGCATAGTAAAGTATCTATTACAATTAAGAGATGCCTAAGTACATTATACCAAAGTCATTCAAAAAAAAAAATAAATAAATAAAACAGAGAGAGAGAGAGAGAGAGAGAGAGAGAGAGAGAAAGAAACCAATCAAATAAACACTTCCAGTAAATAAAATATATACTACATAGAGTCATTTCAATAAAATTCCGTTTTGATATCTCTAATAATAAAATATTATTAGTGCCTTGCGATTTTGAAAATACCATAGCATCCATCTCTTCTTTGTAGCGGCCATATCCTTCATTTGCTTCAGCTCATACTCCTCTTCAACAACTTGCATTCTTATCAGATTCCTAGCCTGCAAGAAGCAAAACTTAGTAAACAAGAATCAGCAAGACTAACCGTTATATGAAGATATTTGTAAGTTAACTAATACAAAACGAAAAAGCCACTAAATCCAAGAAAAAAGTTGGAAGATAAACAGACATTTTGCTCGATTCTAAATTTCATAGATGAAATCTCTAAAGGGTGAAAAAATGGGTTGAGCCCAGAAGTTTTAAAGGTGGTTCTTTGTGAGTGCTGCTGAGTGCATTCAAGGATGAGGAACTAAGACCAAAACTGCAAACTTCCATTGCTTTTGGTAACTCTCTAATTGTCTGCCCAATCTATTATAATGTATCAGATGAATTCTCATTTCCCACTATTATAAAACAATGTATATGCATACCTGTAACTACAACACAATGTGCCCATCCAGCAGCGCTGACAATTGAAGCTTCAGTAGGAAGAGGAAAAGGTTCTGGGATTTCCTTACCAAAGTAAATGCAAGAAAACAAGGTTAACTAAAATGAGAATTTGATAAAATAAATGACAAAAATTAAAAAAAAAAAAATTGTACTATCTCAGTGCTGGTGCCCTACCCCATGCTTCCCTATCGTCACATAGCTTTGATCTAAATCATCTGTTAAACCCCGTGAAATGAACTCCCCAGAGTCTAATAAAAGCATGTGTAAATTCATAATGCCAACAAAAACATTTCACACAGACATATCAACAATTCATTAATTGCCAAGAATACTTGGTCAGCAAGACCTTTGATAACAGAAAGAGGTTACTCTTTTTTGTTTGAAATGGTGAAAATTGAGGGATGGTTTAAAATTTCCTCAGAAAGAAACAAGACAAACTATCTCACTGAGGACTCATAATAGATAGAATACAGATCCTATACCATCGCAATAGGGGGAAAAAGGGTTTGACTCACCAAAATGCCAGTGTAAAAAATGAACAAACTAAGATTGGATTCTGAATGAACCCACAATTGGACAAATGAAGCAGAAAGCTAGATTACCATCCATGCTAGAGTTCAGTGTATTAATAGTGATAATTGTAAGCAGAAAAAGAGGAAGAAAAATAATCCCTAAAATGCACTGGAGCTCCGAAAGATTTGGACTTTAATGGAGCCTCTTTTCTCCGTTTCTGATGGTTTCCGCACTCCAATTCCCTAGATCTGCTGCTTCCTATCATAGATTTGCTCTTCCGGTGAGTTTTCCATATCTGATTCCCTTTTTTACCCAGCCTTTTCACTTCTCTTATTTTTTTAGCTCTTCACTTGGTTGTGTAAAGAACTGCAGAACATATACATAGGATAGCAACTAAGGAAAACAGATACAGAGATCAAATGTCAATGCCAGATTTCTTGCTCATACCTGAGACATTATTTGCCTCACCAAAGAGATGCTCTCACTTTTCATTTTCCAGGCATAATCCTCCATGCTACTAAGAAGTTCATCCACTAAAGACAAGTCTTGTTTAGCTTTACGGAATTCTCGCTCTAACAAGCTTTTGACAAGAAAAAGCAAATGTTCAAGCAATTGTAAGCGAAGTCCCAAGCTTAAGCTTCATTCTTTCAATCCTCGTACTTGTTGTACTATCCAAAAAGTCGTGCAAGTACTTTTCAAGTTCATAGAAGCCGCTGATTTTCCAATCAGAGTTGATCATTAATCGTTCGTCATACTTGCCCAGAACATCAAAGGAAGCTGAAAGTTTTGCTTCAAGAGAACTTCGTGCAGAGATCGGATATAATGCCATAGTTTCAACATTCAGCAGTTTCCGGGCATTTTCTCTGACAAAGGCAATAGCTTCCTCAAGCTGCATTGGTCATAGAAAATTCAAACTGAAGAAACTTTCACTTTTAGTTGTGATTCCTTTTTACTATTTTAAGCTGAAAAAATCAATTGTGATTTAAAATTAGAATGAAATGAAAGGATGGGATTATCAACCTCACTACTGTTCTGATAAAGGTCAGATTTATTCAGCACAAACATAACTTTTTTCTTCCACTGTTGAGTATAATGAAGAAATGTAACCTATCAGCTAGAAGTTGTGGATACACAATCGGTTTGGTTGGAAAAATAGGTGGGAAGAGAGAGAGTGATTTCCTGAAGGCCAATTTTATAAAGGGAGAAAGAATAACTAAAGATGGATATTTACTTATTTGAACAGCTTTTTGCTAAGAAAATCTCCTACAAACAAGTTTTCTATGAAATACTGCAAAACATTGCACAACTTTCTAGCATCAGCCCCAAATTTTCTTCTCATAGAAATATTTTAACTTTGATGCTGGTAAAAATCTATCTAAAAATATGCCAGGCTGTGTAGAAATGATTAATGCAGCAAGAGAAAATGTCCCAAAATGGAAATCAAGAATTAAATGCTAGCCTAGCCTCTTATGCAACATCAATACCATTCTAATTGCAGCATAACAAGGCCAACTAAATTCCAAAATGAATTTGCAAAGAGCAAAGGAAAAGCATCCTCTACACAATACAAGAACAAGGAAGAACTGCTTTTTCAGAATAATCATGACAATAGAACCATACCTCACTTTCACTCAATGGCTGATTAGTAGACATAACGAAAAGTACCAAATTTGCACGGGACATAAATTCCTACGTTAAGTAGAGCTGTATTCGAACACAAACGAACTGAGCATCACATTTTCGAGCTCGAGTTCGAATATAATCGAACGCTGTTCGAATTCGTTCGTTTATTATTCGAGCTCGAATTCGTGTTCGAGTTTATTCGATTATTGTTTAATAATGTTCGAATTCGTTTAAGTTCGAGTTCGAAAAACTCGATTAACGTTCGAGTTCGAATTGTTCGAGTTCGTTTATTTTATATTTTTTATTTTAAAATTTATAAAAATAATAATTCAAAATTTAATTAAAAATAATAGAATATTATAATATTAAATAAATATTATTAATGTTAATATTATAATATAAGATTTATTAAGAATAAATCTTAATATTATAAAATATAAATAATATAATTACTATAATATAATTAATTTTAAAAAATATATAATATGTTCGCGAACGTTCGAATATGTTCGTGAACATGTTCGAGTTCGTTCGTTTATTATTCGAGCTCGAGTTCGTATTCGAGTTCGTTCGTTTATTAAACGAACGAGCCTTATTCGAACACGAACGAGCTTGAACGAGCTTTTGTTCGCGAACGTTCGGTTCGTTTACAGCTCTACCGTTAACCGTTGTTGCCTTTGAAGAATCACATTAGTTCCAGGAGTATCAACAATAATCATCTGCTTTGAAGACAAGATAGAATAGAAAACCAAATGAGTTACAGAATGACAGCTCTCATCTCCAGAGATGTAATAGAACCAGATCAAACCCCAGGGCAACAATCCCATGCAAAGCATAGGAAAGGATGGCTTACACATTTTCTTATTGTGCAATACCATGCCAAAATTACTCCACACCCCAACATTAGGGTTGTTCCGAAAATCCCAACTTTTAAATGAACAAGCAATCATTTTGACAAAAAGCATTGGCATTAGATATAATTTCTGGTATCGTCAGTAAGTTTAAATTAATGCCTATTATGTATGTCACTGGGAGTTGCAATCAGATATTTTGAAAGGACATTACAGGAAGATAATAAACTTTTTGGGCCAACTTCAAAATGTAACTCTAAATTTGGGACATTTAAGTTGGCAATAGAGATCTTAAATCAATCCATTAAAAGTTCATGTCTGCTTGTTTATGACAAAATATTCCTACTCCAGATATTGTTTAATAATGGCAATAAAAATATAGAATAATATATTTAGGATAACACTTGCATTTTATTTCAAGTGTTGGGAGAACACTTAGCCCATTGCAAATTAAGCACCGGAAAGCATTTGAGCTTCCGTATGCAATGCACTTTTAACTACTCTCAAAAAAACTAAAGCTATCACAAATACATGCTTAAATCTGAAAATAGAAGTGGATACATATGGCATACTTCAGGAATGAAGGTTGGATAGACTTCAGCATCAAACAACACAGAGGAAAGAGAAAACTCACTTCCTTGAGAATTGAAGCAGGAAGATAGCATACATATTCACTATCTGGATGCCTTTCGCAATGTTGTTGCTCATTAATATCTTTCTCAGAATAGCGTAAAAAGGTGATCTCATTGGTTGTGGGAACAACTCCATCTTTCAGGTACCTTTTTCCAAGAAGTGCATTTATGAATGTTGATTTGCTAGAGTTGAACTCTCCCCACAAGAATCAAGAAATCAAAACCATTAGAAAATAAAAAGTAAAAGGTAAAGAAAAGATTAATCTACCAAATAAGTTGAGAAGGGGATCCAAAGAAGCCTAAGCAAAAAAAAAGAAGAACAATTTACTACACCACGGGGCAGGGAAGGGGCGCAGGAGCGAGGGGAGGTTGTTGGTGTTGGGAATCCTAGCACAACATTGGCCATGGCTTTTCTTTGTAAATATTAATCATTTGATGAAGATATAGTTCTGATATAAGAATATAATATCATGTGGACAAGCATAGTTGTCGAATTTCATCGAGCTAGAAATATTTCAAAACAAAATAATCACCAAGCAACAATATGGAGCAGAGATCTATTTCTCTAAGAGAGATGAACAAATACTTGATCTTTGCCATTCTTTTTTGGAACAAATAGATAGATAAAGAAGTAAGGGCAGAAATGAGGAAGAGAAAGAGGAAGTAAAAGAGGACATTCAACAAATTTCACTAACATGATCGCACAAATCCTTAGCACTTTGAATTCTTTTTTGTATACAGCTCTTCTCACAAAGTGACTTGCTGCCTAGTGAATGAAAAAGTTATTAGCTAAAATACACAAGCTCCCCAACCAAGAATGCAATAAAGCCTGATAGATTTGTAAATCTATTGGATGATGGAAGAAGGTTGATAACCAGGTAAAAGAGAGGAGGGATGCCTGCAACCAATGATATCATACAAAAGAGGGGAGGGAAGACTAGAAGGCAAAGGAAGAGAATAATAGCCTAGTACTACGTTGCAGAGGAACAAGAAAGAGCACAAAAACAGTAGATGAACATGCAGATTTATGCGCATACAACATTGTCGAAAATGGACTCTTCTACATAAATTATGTTCTATATAATTTCAGTGGCATCGGTCTCATCCTAGTAGATGGAAATAGTTAATGCAAGCCACCAAAGATAGGCTTGGGTATAGAACCAAATATTTGACGACCATAGTTGATAAACATTGTATGGCCGAAAAGAAACCATCTGGGTAAGGCGCAGGGAAAAAAAAAAAAAGAGGTTGCATACAAATAGAAGCATACATTAAGAATATTTTCATCTTTCAATAGAACATGCACTGAACACCCAGCCTTAGATTTGACTCATCAAAGAAGAAAGAATTAATTTAGAGTGAATACCAATGTATATTCCTCGAACCAGAATTTGCTGAAGTTCAGCACACAATTACCACTATAACCAGTAAAAAGGGATTGTCAAGCTGAGAAACTGCATCCATGAGAAGGGAGACTTCCTCCATCTGCCATTTTAAGGTTAACATCATCCAGATTAATGACAGACCAAAAAGCATCAAGTTAGTACTAATGGCCA